>OX104113.1:17023627-17618384 GCA_944474755.1 Limnoperna fortunei | reverse complement strand
CACCAATAAAATCTGTGTTACAAAGAGCTGTAAAATACAACATAAAAATAGTTTAATTTTGTTTAATTGTAATTATTTCTGTTGGATAACGTAATCATATAATCATACGTGTTACTGGGACAAAAAGCTGTAAAAATACAACATAAAATATTATAATTTTGTTTAATTGTAATTATTTCTGTTGGATAACGCAATAATGTAATCGAATGAGTTTACTGGAATCAGTAGCACAATTGGTGTAGTTATTGGTGTAATACAAATTGATCATATGATGACAGTGTATATAATAATATGGATAGGTAACATAAAAAGAAAAACATTGTTGTCATACTTACTTATTCATCAATATACACTAAAACAGCATTTTTGATGGCGTGAATTACATAATTGGAAGTAGGCAGCAGTTGCCTCCTATTGCAGACTTACAAAATGATACAGGACAATACAAATAGTACATGTTGATTACGCGATAAGTACTGTCTCTTATTAATTCAATCCTAATTTAAGGCAATGTCAACTTCTTTTTTTATATTTTTATGTACGGTTCTATGAATCCCTTATTAAGTCCACTCGCACATGACCATGACCAGAATTCGTATCTTTATTTTCCTATCTTACGTTACAGTAATGTATTTGCAGGTTACGGCAACATGGCACCAAGGACACCTGAAGGTAGAATAGCCTTAGTGATTTATGCATTATTCGGAATTCCCCTGACAATGATAGTTCTCAGTAATATGGGCCAGCTTCTGACAAGATTGTCAACAAAAGTCAATAAATTAAAACTTTGCTCAAAGAAACCTGTACTGAATAAAGTTCTCAACATGATCCTCATTGTCTGTATGGGACTAGCCATGCTATTCTTAGTGCCTGCGTTTGTATTTCAACAAATGGAAAAATGGAGTTACTTAGAAGGCTTATATTATTGCTTCGTCACGCTTTCTACTATAGGTTTTGGGGACTATGTTGCAGGTAAGATAATATACAGACATCCGTTTCCTATAATAAGTGACAGTCTGCATTGATCTCCATGTCTCTACTGTTGTTTGATCGCGCACTTATTATAAACAGGGCTTCGGTGGCCGAGTGGTTAAGGTAGTTCGTCTACTGATGATCACGTGGTCTGACAACACTGAGGTTGCGGGTTAGAGTCTCACCGCGGGCAGGATGTACTCGACTCCAATCTTAATTGACAAGGATTGCCAGTTTTCCTACCGAAGGTCGGGGTTCTCCGGCTTCCTCCCCCAATAAAGACTGGACGCCATGAAATAGCTGAAAAATTGCTGAACATCATTCAAACAAAACAAATATTATAAACAGACAGCGAAGAGCGTGTTATCATAACAAAGCGCAAATTATATTAAAAAGAGCACTGAACCAAATCCTCCAACAAAAATTCAGACGCGTTGTTTCAGTAAAGTATTCTGTTCAAAATTAAAATGTCTCCGTGAATGATTTTTAAAAACCTACAAACATTTACGCCAATAACTAATGAATGTAAATGCAAAACATCAATTACATTAAGACCTACAACCGTACAGAAACAACCCAATCGTCACACAGTAATATGACCTAATATTATCATTTTAATCCTTGTGTATACGGGGGGGGGGGGGGGGGGGTTAAAGGGGGGTCCTTTAACAGGTTAACAATTTTTTTTCCCAAATCAGATTAAAGTAAATTTAAAATTATGGTAACAGATAACAGCAATTAACATGAGAAAACAGAAAACAGCGAGTTAAATAAAATGAAAAAAAACAGATAACAGCAGAATATCATCGAAGGGCAATACTATTAACAGCGAACAGGGTTTTTTTTTCATTATAACAGTTTACAACAATGTTAATTTTTAAGAAAACAGATAACAGACAATGGTTTGAAAAACATTTAACAGTTGCTTTATTTAAAAAAAAAATGAGTTAGCACACGTGCAAAAATGCCCCAAAACCATTAATAGAAAAGATCTTGCCCCCCCCCTTTTTTTTTACAAACGTGCTCATTTCCTTTACACTATATTCAAACAATAAATTACACGCCCAAATAACACAAGCTTAGTTACTATCAAATACAAACCATAACCATCCTCAAACTTCAATGAAAACACTGACGTAAATAAATGAAACCACAGCCTGATCAACTGATGCACTATACAACCACAGAAACCATATTCTAAATGCTAGTTATACTACTAACAGAACAACAGCAAATTACTGCAGAGCTTCATTCAACGAGAGAAACGAAAGTGATAACAACTGCAACACTACTTCTGACATTTTCGCAGAGTCATAAGTAGTGCTTCCTACTTCTGGATTTGACTTTTTCTTAGACTTTGCCTAGACATGACAATGAATAACTCGACGGGTGTCTTATAAGAGACATGCACTGCTTACTCGTTCGGAGTACCGGAGTCCACCTATGGTGTTTTATTGGGTTCGGATTACTCTCTTCCTGTTTTTGTGTTGTGCTCTATGTTTGTCTATATCAGGATTTGTTATTTTCCTTTGACCTACGGCTTTTGTTGTTCGGTTTTTTTTTTAACAATTTTTCCAAATTTCTTTTTATACCCCGCCACACGAAGTGGCGAGGTATTATGTTATACCCTCCGTTTCGTTCGGTGTCTGTCCGTCCGTCCCCGAATGTTTCCATATGATAACTTGAAAACGCCTCAAGGGATTTGAATGATATTTTGCACAGCTGTTCAGTGCAATAAAATACAGGTCAAGTTCAATTTTCAGGACGATCTGAAAAATATTATTGATGTTTTACCTTTCAAAATTTGACAATAATGAAATTTTCTGGTCTAAGAAAGATAAATAATTTCTTTCTGTCTCTATATACTAGTATATAGTGGATGTTTAGTATATACAGTATAGTATATATACAATTATATGTAACTATTTATGAATATCGTGGCGGGGTATCATTTAATGTCCCATTAGATGCCCTATTTTTATTCTATTTATGAATAAATCATCTGCAAACTTGAATCCAACTGGAATTCAGTGACCATCCTTGCTCATACAATTAGTATATTATTGTTTCATGTAGAATTGCAGAGAACTATATTTAATTTGGCTAATGTAAAAAGAAACTGAAAATATTGTTTGAATGGGATTTAATGTCTTTTTAGCAGTTGTACAAGTATATCATGGCATCCAGTTTGGAAACGACACCATGTACCCCATAAATACACCCTTTTGCAGGAATTAACAATCATTGTCAAATAAGGTTTGATTTTAGAATATAGTGATCAATAGTAGGGGTGTCATCCTGGATGATGAAAGTGTGGCATAAACAATAGAATTCATTGGTATTTTACATATCAAAATGGAGGTTTTTTTATAATTTAAGAAAGAACAGATTTAATTTTAGTGTAATATTTGACAAATTTATATCGAAAAAAAATAAAAGTTTGTTTTAATGAATAACACGGTAAATAACATCAGAATAATAATCTTAAAGTTCAGTTTAATTTGTTTTTGGTAATATATGCTTTTAATTTTTGTTTGAAAAAAATATCAGCTATATCAAGAACTAATTTTGTTATAGTTAAAATATAAATATTCAAATTCAAACAAGGACTCATCCATGTCCTATGAACTGTACTGTGCTTATACCTATCTTAGTTCCGTTAATTAATTTTTATTGTAACAAATACAAAAATATATGATATGTTTTGTAATAAAAATATTTTGAATGTTTAATATATTCTTTTTTTATATAGATAAAAATCATCAAATAAGATATGATCATTTGTTTAAAATACAATTTCCAATTTTCAACACAAAAATCATATTTTCTATTTCAACACAAATATAACAAACTGAAAAAAAAGACAAAATATATAACACTGTTATCATTTTACTTTCTGCAAATAGAATTATAATATAAAAACTATATACTTTCTCGTGACTTTCTATACATTTTGTACCTATTAAAAAAGAACAGACTTTAGATCGTCATGGTCAGTCAACCCATTGTCTTTTTGTTTATTTAACTCAATTGATTATACAGCTAATTAAATGTGAGCAAACCAGGACTAAACCGATAGTAGCCGACTTACTACTTAAACCACGAAGTCAACGACCCCCACAATGATGTGATACATTTTTATATTTAAAGCTTTCCACTCTCAAAGCAACTAAAGGTTTTCACTGTTGGTCATCATTTACCTTGAAAGGTGAAGAATTTTCAACATGGCTGCCAGGGCATAACTCCCAAAGAATGAAGCCAAATCCTTTCCTCCAAATGTGACACAGTTGCGCCTATATGAGGCTAACATTTTACCCATTATAACATGTCTATCTTTTTCCGTTTTAAAGATGTAATGACAAGACAAAGTCAAAAACTATAACGTGACCTTGACCTTTGACCATGTGTCCATTTTCAAGGTAAGTGATGACCAATAGTAAAGGTCCCATGTAAATATATGTTACAGTTACCGAGATATTGCTATTTACAATAGCTTGCATTGATCCAGGGAAGATAACTCTTACAAAAGGTCAATTTAAAAAAATGACGATTTCAGACCTTAATATCTACATTTAAGATCTACATTTTTAAAGGTTTGCAGTTTTTATCTCTTATGGTTAAGTCTAAGAAGGAGAGATGCACACAACAAAAGGTCAAAATTCAGAAAGTGTCCTTCACCTTTGACCTTGTGACCTTTTTTAAGGTAAGAATGTTGTGTTCACAAGACGATTATGATCCTTGACCTTGAAAAATACAAGGTCGAAGGTTCAATGTCATCTTCTAATTTTGGTATTTATTATAAGTAGCAATATCTCAATAACTATAACATATATTGACATAAGATCTTCACTGTTGTTGGCTTTAATCATGGCCGAGTTCACAATGTTAGACCTTATATTGTATTCGGATCTCCTTCTTAACCAAAATAGATACAAAACCCTTGACAAAATGTAAATCTTATTAAGATCTTGTATTGTAATTTTTATTAATTGACCTTCTGTAAGAGTTATCTTCCCTGGAACAATGCAAGCATCCATCCCATCCCATCCATCCATCCTATTCATCCATCCTTCCATCCATCCATCCATTGAAGATAATGTCACGATAGGAGTTGCATACAAACAGGATATAGATCAGATGAATACATATATAAATGATTTAAAAAAGAAAAAATGATGTGATATTTAAAACGATAGAATACATGAAAAATTTATTTATTGTTATTTTTGTTTTTGAATGGCTAGCTTGAAAGAGTCTACAGAGTCAGCTTTGATGACGTGATCAAAGAGAGTGTTCCACTCTATAATTGTTCTGGGGAAATATGAATATTTTCTGTAGTCTGTTTTACATTGTGGGATATGATAGCTCTGTGTGTTTGTATGCCTTGTTTGTCTATTTAGTGGTATTAATCTGTTTGTATGTTGGATTGCTACCTCATGGTGGACTATTTGATAGAACATTGTTAATCTAGAGTTTTTTCGTCTTTCGGATAGGCTTGGCCATTTAAATTCATGAAGCATGGCACCAACGCTAGATGTTTGTCTATATTTATTATTGACGTAGCGAGCAGCCCTCCGTTGAACTTGTTCAATCTGATTTATATCCTGGGTACCATACAGAGCAAGCGTATTCAAGGGAAGGTCGAAACAGTGATTTATAAGCTTGCTCTTTGATGGTTTTTGAACGAATACACAAGTTTCTTTTAAGGAAGCCAAGAGTGTTTTTTAATATGAGGATCCCATTTCATATCAGAGCTTATTGTTACACCTAGATATTTAGCTTTGTTGACGTGGTCTAATATGTGGCCATGCAGAGAATAGTGGTAGCTGATAGGGGTTTTGTTTTTTGTGATGCTGATGACGTTGCACTTATCGGGATGAAATGCCATTTTCCATGTTTCTTCCCATCTTATAAAGTTAGATCCGTTTGTAATGTCTGTGCATCTGAATTTGATTTTATTGTCAGATAGGCAATTGTATCATCGGCAAATAATCGTACAGTTGATGATAAACCTGATGGAAGGTCATTAATATAGTATAAAAACAGACTAGGACCCAGAACAGAACCCTGGGGAACTCCTGACTCGACTTCGATATAATCAGACTTTTCACTTTCCAGGATAACAGCTTGTTTGCGATCTAAAAGGGAATTTTTTTATCCAGTTGTGAACTTCACCTTTGATACCATAGTAGCTGAGTTTGTGTAACAATAGTGAGTGTGAGACCTTATCAAGACCTTTGAGAAGTCCATAATGAGAACATCTGTTTGTTTACCTGAATCAAGATTAAGTGTGACATCATTTATAAATTCTAGTAACTGGGTTTCACAGGAATGATTTTTACGGAAACCATGCTGCAGAGGATAAAGCATGTTGTTGTTTTCTGAGTGTTTCATAATGTGTTTAACTATGAGATGTTCCATGAGTTTGCAGCATATGCAAGTAAGTGATATGAGTCGATAATTTTCTGGGTTGTATTTTTGACCCTTTTTGTAAACAGGTGATACATTGGCAGATCGCCAGTCATCTGGGACTATTCCTGACCTTCTGAATATGTGTGTGAGTGCTGGTGCAATTTCGTGAGCCAGTTCTTTTAGGAGTAGGTAGGGTTTAGGTTAAGTAAAAGCTTTAGTATACCCTCCTCACTGATTGTTAGCTCTGTGACGTTTTCAAATGAAGTAGGTGGTAAATTACTGATGTTAGTGAATTCAGAAGTTGTAATATGAACTTTCTTAGTAAAAACTTACTGGAATTAGAGCGGTTGCTTTTTAAATAGGATCTGTGAATAATTTTCCATCTTGTTTGATTTCTGTTATACCATTATAATCATTCTTTTTATGTTTTATATATGTCCAATATTTTTTTCATGTTGTTGTGCTCTGTTTGTGGTTCAGTTGGGAGTATTATCTGTTCAAGTACTTCCAATGGGCAATTCTGAGTAGTTTTTGTACGTGGTGTGTTATTCCTTTGTATTTTTCATTAATGGTTTGTTGCCAGATTTTAAAGCTTTTTTATACAGCCTGTCTCCTTTCTTTATTAGCTGTTTAATTTCAGTGTTAACCCATGGATGGCTATCTTTTGATTTGCAGGTTTTGTGGGGGATGTGATCTTTTACTATGTTAAGTAGTTTGGTTTTGAATTTTTCCCACATTTCATTTACATTTAATTGACTATTGATAAGTTCATACTGCATATTTTTATTTCGGTCTTCATGGTGTCCCAGTTTGCTTTTTTGTACAATGGGATCTTTCTAGGTTTTTGTTTGAGTTTTATTGGTGCTACTGCAAATTCAACGGTGTCATGGTCCGAGATTCCTGGGAGTATCTCGACTCTTTGTACTTGGTTTGGGATATTGGTGGCAACAAGGTCAATGGTGTTATTTAGTCATGTTGGTTTGTTTACAATTTGCGTCAGACCATTGTCATCTAATGTGTTACGTAATAGGTAGTGGTTGTTTGGATATTTTGTATTTGGTTTCAAGATATTATTATTCCAATCCCAGCCTGGTAGATTGAAGTCACAGATATCTCGGTAACTGTAACAGATATTTACATGGAACAATTACTATTGGTCATCATTGACCTTACCTTGAAAATGGAAGCAAGGTCAAGGTCTAGTTCTATATTTTGAAATTGTCTTGTCATCGCTATTGCTTTGAAACGGGAAAAGATAGTTGACAACTTATAATGGGTAAAATGTTGGCCTTATAAAGACACAACTTTGTCACAATTTGACTTTATCTTATAGGAGTTATATCCAATTCCAACCATTAATAATTAGTTTTCCATTCATAACTTTTTAACTATTGATAGCAGAACCACGGGGTCTTCACCGAAGACCTTTAGGAAACGTGATCTTGAAACGAAATACAAGGACAAAGGTCAAGGTCATCTTCTAATTTTTTGGTGTTTAATATAAGACGCAATATCTCAATAACTATACGAGAATGACAAGAGTTTCATGGTCAAGGTCATGCTGTGAGAGGGGTAAAAGTCTTTTTTTTCATTTCTTATGTATGATAAATGGCTCATTCTTATGAATGCTATTCTGTATGAGTAATATATGCATAGATCAAAAGATAAGTGGTCAAGGTCATTCTAGTTCCCAAACATCTTTCTTGTTTTAAAAGATATTAAAGTAGTCTTTCTATCCTTTTTGAATTTCTGAAGACAAATTACTAATGTTGTAAAGATGTAAAATTTAAAGGTCATTTAATATAGGTGTTCATTAAAGTGTAAAGCCTATTAATTATTCTTAAGAACTATACTTTTATTAATTATAACAGCACAGATATATACTATTTATTCCAGCAATCTCAGAGAACCGGCTAAGTGATAAAGGAGCTGGTGATATATACAGAATAGTAACATTTATTTGGATCTTGTTTGGATTAGCATATGTGTCTCTGATCATCAGTTATATTACAAATGTTTTCGTGAAGAGAACGAAGCAAGTTGAGAGGCTGACCAAAGATCGCTTAGAGGTATGTATGATGCATATAAATGTTCCAAATTTGTAAATAAACGTTTAGTATTGGTCATTCGAAAACCATTTCCTTTATGATATCTAACTCATAATAACAAACACCTGGGACTAGTATAACTTGATTTATAGGTTCCTGGAAACACCTGGGACTAGTATAACTTGATTTATAGGTTCCTGGAAACACCTGGGACTAGTATAACTTAGTATAACTTGATTTATAGGTTACTGGAAACACCTGGGACTAGTATAACTTGATTTATAGGTTCCTGGAAACACCTGGGACTAGTATAACTTAGTATAACTTGATTTATAGGTTCCTGGAAACAGCTGGGACTAGTATAACTTGATTTATAGGTTCCTGGAAACACATGGGACTAGTATAACTTAGTATAACTTGATTTATAGGTTCCTGGAAACAGCTGGGACTAGTATAACTTGATTTATAGGTTCCTGGAAACACATGGGACTAGTATAACTTGATTTATAGGTTCCTGGAAACAGCTGGGACTAGTATAACTTAGTATAACTTGATTTATAGGTTCCTGGAAACACATGGGACTAGTATAACTTAGTATAACTTGATTTATAGGTTCCTGGAAACACCTGGGACTAGTATAACTTAGTATAACTTGATTTATAGGTTCCTGGAAACACATGGGACTAGTATAACTTAGTATAACTTGATTTATAGGTTCCTGGAAACAGCTGGGACTAGTATAACTTGATTTATAGGTTCCTGGAAACACCTGGGACTAGTATAACTTAGTATAACTTGATTTATAGGTTCCTGGAAACACCTGGGACTAGTATAACTTAGTATAACTTGATTTATATGTTCCTGGAAACACCTGGGACTAGTATAGCTTGATTTATAGGTTCCTGGAAACACCTGGGACTAGTATAACTTAGTATAACTTGATTTATAGGTTCCTGGAAACACCTGGGACTAGTATAACTTAGTATAACTTGATTTATAGGTTCCTGGAAACAGCTGGGACTAGTATAACTTGATTTATAGGTTCCTGGAAACATATGGGACTAGTATAACAGTATAACTTGATTTAAAGGTTCCTGGAAACAGCTGGGACTAGTATAACTTGATTTATAGGTTCCTGGAAACACATGGGACTAGTATAACTTGATTTATAGGTTCCTGGAAACAGCTGGGACTAGTATAACTTAGTATAACTTGATTTATAGGTTCCTGGAAACACATGGGACTAGTATAACTTAGTATAACTTGATTTATAGGTTCCTGGAAACACCTGGGACTAGTATAACTTAGTATAACTTGATTTATAGGTTCCTGGAAACACATGGGACTAGTATAACTTAGTATAACTTGATTTATAGGTTCCTGGAAACAGCTGGGACTAGTATAACTTGATTTATAGGTTCCTGGAAACACCTGGGACTAGTATAACTTAGTATAACTTGATTTATAGGTTCCTGGAAACACCTGGGACTAGTATAACTTAGTATAACTTGATTTATATGTTCCTGGAAACACCTGGGACTAGTATAGCTTGATTTATAGGTTCCTGGAAACACCTGGGACTAGTATAACTTAGTATAACTTGATTTATAGGTTCCTGGAAACACCTGGGACTAGTATAACTTAGTATAACTTGATTTATAGGTTCCTGGAAACAGCTGGGACTAGTATAACTTGATTTATAGGTTCCTGGAAACATATGGGACTAGTATAACAGTATAACTTGATTTATAGGTTCCTGGAAACACCTGGGACTAGTATAACTTAGTATAACTTGATTTATAGGTTCCTGGAAACACCTGGGACTAGTATAACTTAGTATAACTTGATTTATAGGTTCCTGGAAACAGCTGGGACTAGTATAACTTGATTTATAGGTTCCTTGGAAACATATGGGACTAGTATAACTTAGTATAACTTGATTTATAGGTTCCTGGAAACACCTGGGACTAGTATAACTTAGTATAACTTGATTTATAGGTTCCTGGAAACAGCTGGGACTAGTATAACTTGATATATAGGTTCCTGGAAACACATGGGACTAGTATACCTTGATTTATATGTTCCTGGAAACACCTGGGACTAGTATAACTTAGTATAACTTGATTTATAGGTTCCTGGAAACAGCTGGGACTAGTATAACTTAGTATAACTTGATTTATAGGTTCCTGGAAACAGCTGGGACTAGTATAACTTGATTTATAGGTTCCTGGAAACACATGGGACTAGTATACCTTGATTTATATGTTCCTGGAAACACCTGGGACTAGTTTAACTTGATTTATAGGTTCCCAGAAACACCTGGGACTAGTATAACTGGATTTATAGGTTCCTTGAAACACTTAACTCGATTTATAGGTTCCTGGAAACAACTAAGACTAGTATAATTTAATTTATAGGTTTCTGGAAACAATGACTGATACAGACTTTTATCTTCCTCTATTGTCAATACTGTTTAAAAAGAATCAGTTGTTAAACCTTTATCAAAATTAATTAGTTGCTGGAGGAACAGCCGCAAATGATCAATTGTAATTTTACAGGACACTTTTTTTCTATTTGTAGGGTGAAATTATACGGCTGCAACAAGAATTGAAAAAGACTAAAAGTAGTGTGTACCAAAAAGCCAGCAGTGTCAAAAATAATGTGAAAGGTAAATCATGGGAGAAACCAAATGAGGATGCAATAAATGATGAACGAGATAAAAAAAGTGTGCTGTTGCTTAGTGTGTCTAATATCAGAACAGTATAATCCAGCATCATGTTCATTAAAGATAGACAAGTTTTGCAAAAAAATATTTTAAAGAAAAATAGTTGGATGTTCATTCTAATTCTACACCTTTGCTGAGATTAGTAAGACAATGGTGACATTACCATTGGTTGGAAGTATTGTAAGTTACATTGTGTTGGAGGTGCAAAGCAGAGCCCAGTAACATGTTACCAAGCCACCAAGAATGTAACATTGACAAAAATAATAACTGCCCACTTTTGCTTTATTATGTATGTAAAACTGACGTTTTTATAACTACAGATCAATCTAATTAAACATTCCCCCCTCCGTGACCAAACAAAAGGGGAGGGGAGCAAGTGAACAATTAAATTTTGTTCAGATTGAAATAAAGAAGTAACAATAAAAATTATATTATCACAGGAAAATTTAACAAACATCTTTCTGATCATTTGACCGTATAAATATATACAATAAAGAAAACATTGAATTTTTCTCATAAAGTGATTACCAGATCTTAAAGACAACACCTGTTTATGTTAAAAACTGTTTTAATTTTTCCATTATTTTAATTGATAAACTAACACATTCTGTCCACTTGTTGTTTTCTGCGTTTGTAAAAGTCCTTAGATTTTCTGTGTACTGCAGAACCATTTTTAAACATCTAAAAAACATAAAATATGGTATCAATATAATCCTACATAAAATTCTGTTTTGCTAATATTTTGAAATAGCTGGCATATCAAAAAAAAAAATCCATTCAACATGTCAAAAAGTAGTAAACATGTATATTGAAAAGAACATCCAGTGTTTATTGATGTGCTAAATATGATCAAAATATGTCAGTTTGTTAGTGTTTGTTTGATCAAATTGTGTCTAATGCCACTTTCAGCAATTACAGCTATATTTTGGCATTAGTTTTACTGTGGGAGGAAGAAGTACCAGAAGAAAACCCCAGACCTTCTAACTGACAATCCTTGTAGATTGAAATTGGAGTCAATCACACCTGCCTGCAGTGAGACTCGAACCAGAAACCTTAGTTGACGGGCATGTGATCAATAGAAGATGACTGACTACCATAACTGCCAGTTTTTTTTTACATGGAAGTTGAAAGTTGTTCAACAACATTACACATATTTGTTTTTCCTGTATACAATTTTTGATTTATGTTAAAACTCAAATTATGTCTTTGTTTGTTTAAATGTTGTTTAACGCCACTTTCAGCAATTTTTCAGCTATATCATGGCTGTTTGTTTGATGTTTCAATGGTGTTTTAACACCACTTTCAGCAATTTTTCAGCTATTTCATGGCGTCCAGTTTTTATTGGGGGAGGAAGCTGGAGTACCCTGAGAGAACACCCGACCTTCTGTAGGAAAACTGGCAATCCTTGTCAATTAAGTTTGGAGTCGAGTACACCATGCCCGCAGTGAGACTCGAACCCACAACCTTAGTGTTGACAGACCATGTGATCAATAGTAGACGAACTACCTTAACCACTCAGCCACCGAGGCCCCAATTTTTTGAATTTTTGAGGTAAACCTGATACAGTTTTTTTAAAAACTATGACGAACAGGACATGATTGTCCACCATGATGGTGTTTTGGGTATGGTGACGTGTATCTCTATAACTAAAAATTAAAAACCTTTTATGATTTAATACAACAGCAATCCATAATAGAAACTAATTATTCCATTGATGTATATATTGATATTCTAAATAAAGACATGTCTTTTATACTAAATCACTCATCTTCCCATTTATTACATGTCAAAATTATCTTCAGCTTAAGAGTATTTCTCCATTAAAAAGATTGATTTCTGTAAAAGTTAGTGCAAGTTTATGAAATATTTTATAGTATGGCATAATTATTCGGATTGACTGTCAGTGAATTTCCTCTGTGTAAAACAGCACATAGTAACAGCTTATAATCATGATGAAAAATATTTTATTCATGGCAATGGAAAACTGTCAATTAGATTGGTGATTAACTCTAACATTTAATGACTTAATTATGAATATATATTGGTAATCTTTTCACTACATGCTGGACATAGTGCAGGCAATTTGGTGCCACAGTGTCACAACGGTGTGAGTTCGAATCCCGCTGAGGGTAAACAAAAATTTGACAGTGTTAAAAAGCTAATTCAAACAGTGTGGGGCTTAATTTGTAGAAGTATATATATATATATATATATATATATATATATATATGTTACTGAAGTTAAATTTTAAATCAGATTACTCAAAAGTGTACAGTTATTTATTTACCAAGAAACATGTCTGATAACAGAAAATTGTACCACTGTCAATGATAATTGTTTGTGAGTTACAAAAACACGATTAAAAAAAAACAAGTGTGGACTGTGAGCACGCTCACAAAGGGATACCCCCCGCTTCGCTTCAAGTCCAATTATCTCCCCTGAATTACATCCGACAGCGAAGAAAATTCTTCATGCACATCTACATATGATGTACTTCCTTCATGTAAAGTTTCATCAAAATCTGTCAAACGGTTTAGGAGGAGTTGCGCTTACAAGCACCCGCACTGAATACTATATTTTAAAAGTCTAAGTCCAATTATCTCCCCTGAATAATATCAGACAGTGATGAAAATTCTTCATGCAGATCTACATATGATGTACTTCCTTCATGTAAAGTTTCATCAAAATCTGTCCAGCGGTTTAGGAGGAGAAGCACTTACAAGGGATGTGGACAGACGGACATACAGACAGGGTGATTCCTATATACCCCCCCAAACTAGTTTGCGGGGGGTATAATAAAATGATACATGCAATTTGGCATTATTTGGCCGGGATGCAGATGTCAAAGCAATATGCATTAAATACCACACTGGGTATGTTTTACACAATTTTGCTTAATTTGGTTTAAAAGGTTAATGATAGACATTTTATGACTGAAAAAAAGTTCATCACATTTACACTTTTATTGGTAGCACTTTTGAATTTGTCTAGCAGATTTTTCAAAAAAATTATTAATATGAGTCAAATAAACAATATTAAAAAAAAACACAATGGAAAATTATATTTTGAACCTGGACCATATCTGTACATGTATAAGGTGAGTTCACACTCTGCCTGAACAATTACACACCAATTTTAAATAAGAAAACCTCTGTTTAACAAAAATCTACTATAGAAGAACATTTATTACAGGTCTTACATGTAGCTTTTTAACACTTTGTTTTCTCACTGATGACATAAAATGCTAGAGAGTATTTGATTTTGTTGTGCAAGTTAAAAGCAGAATTTTTACTATAAAATGTCTATACACTGCTATTATATAAACAGATAAATTTAGGAGTTTTAATTAGACATTATAAGAAATTGGTGGCATAATAAAAATGGTAGCACAAAATCCTGGAGCTACACATAAATTACTGGACGGTAAGTGGTTCCCAGACCCCTTGCTGATGAGGGTTTACACAGTTTATTATATATTGTTATGCTCCTTGAAATTGAGTGTGAATCGGAAAAGAAAACTGAAAATTTAATTTAAAATTTAAAACAAAATATACTTGTATAATGCATAAATGTGTACTCAGTGTTTGCAATCCTTAACCATCATTTCACTCCAGAAAAATTCCCAGTTGATACTGGTATTAACAAATGGAAAGGAGAAGGCACATTTGGATTGCTGAATTTATGCATCAAAATTTTTATTTGAACAATTTTAATATTTTCACCTATAAACCAGGAAAACAAAATCCCTAGTTTCTCATATTTGCCAATGTAAGGTCGCATAACAACCACAAATTTGACAAAATCTTAATACTTTATTGAGTATGTGAGTAATTGCAGGCAAAGTGCAAACAAACCAAACAAAATTAGTAATAAAAAAATTCCAAGATATAATTCAATAAATAGTTAATGTTAAGAACTCTCTTGGCTTTCATTGTTATCTATTTAATTAATCTATACATTGCATGCACAACACACTGATGATTCTGTGTCTAGAAATTTCTTGTCCAGTAAACAGTAATTGTTTTATTGATCATATTTTTCCATAGCACTTTTGGGAGCTTATTCTCTGGAAGTCTTTTATGGAACTTAATAATAAAACCTATTTTTGATCCTGTTCAAAGGGTCCTATCTTGTACCTTACTAGGAAAACTTAAAATAAACCAGGACAGTTTTGCATGAAGTTACATTACTTACTTTATATGTGATCGTTCTTGGTATACATTTGTTTCTATGGTACCTAAATAACAACAGGTCAGCAACAATATCAGATGTATACTTTGATGAATTATATAACAACTACAAAGAAAAAAAGCCATTTGAATATGTTAGATATATGTGAAACAAAAAAATTACCAAGAAATCTTAATGATATACCTTGAGTAAGCTGATGGACAGGGATACAGTTTACCAGTTTATCACATTTGACATTTAGGTTTTGGTAAAGATGAGTCATATATTTGTAATTGTTATAAATAAATTAAACACTGGCAATTTTATTTTATATAAAAGAAATTTTACTACACAATTAATACAAGTTTTGGTTATTTCTGTTTGTTCAGCTGTCTGTGTTGATAAAGATTTGTTTGAATAATGTTTAATGCCACTTAGCAGTTTTTCAGCTCATTATTTATACCATGTTATTGGACCTGTGGAGTGTGGTTAGGATTCAAATTTTTTTGGTTTGCTTTTTTTTTTTGGGGGGGGGGGGTAAAATTAAGCCTCATTTTCATATTTCACATCAATATAATTTTGAATACCTGTGGTTTTAGAGTAGACTTTCAAAAAATTTGATGAAAATGGCTCATATTTGCTTTTAAAGAGTTTCTGTATACAACTGTATTTTACCTTGCTCACTCCTTTCTATTGGCGAATCTGAAACAAATCACTGATTAGATCACTCCTATTGATCCCTAGAGCCATCTTTGTTGTCAGTTCACCCATGCAGTTACAATAACAAACACTGATTTTAACATCCATCAGTGTTTGTTTACAACATATAAATATATAACACAGAAAAACCGATCCTTAAAAAAATTTAAGATGTATTATACAACCATATGTTACCTTTTTATCAATGACTGAAGATTATTCCTCTGTCGTGAACGTAATGATTTGTTTTCTAGTTGTTCCTGTCTAGACTTTAGTGCTGTAAACACTTGAATAACTATGGTTTCACACTCAGTTCCAATTCTCAGTAACAAACTGACTAATTCACTTTCTGAATTACTGGAGTCAGTATCCTGTACAAATGCAACAATTGTAGGATAGAGATTATTATAGGATTAAACACTGGGTTTTAGGAAATTATCAATGTGTAAACTCCTGCGACTCGCTCACAAACTAAAGAAAGTCTGAAGGACTTTATGTCAAGTTTGTGAGAGAGTCGCTGGACTTTACACATTGATAATTTCCTAAAACCCTTTGTTTAATCCTTATAATTCTGTGAAATAATCGTTGCGATTTTTAAAACAGCAAAACAGTTACCAAAACCCATCTAGACCTAGGCCGAAAAGCGTAGGGATATGCAAAAAGATAGTACCAAAGGAATCGCAGTCCTGTAGATATTGATAGGAAAAAAAAATAAATGAAACACTAAATTGTATTTATATTATATTTTATTTGAAATCTCAATTGATTTAATTGGAAATCATTGTGGCAGACAAAACATTGTCCCCTCTCCCTGATGATACGCTAGGAGGACGCCATCTTGTTTACATTGGATACTGAAAGTAGTCCGCTCAGAGGAAATATTGATATATAAATTATCTGAGATGACGCCATTTAAGTGTTTTTATCCAATCAAAGCACTTAGTATAAAAAAATTACAGCATGAATAGAATTATTAGGTTCTGACATAAATTTTTTGGAAAGACTGGGTGATCTGTGACAATGAATAGAAATTTTATTGTCTTCAAGAATGGAGCACAGAGGGAGCAAAAGAAAATACAAAATTTCTATCACAATGGAAGATCACATGGGATCTCCAAAAAGTGCATGAAAGTACCTATTTGGTTTGTAATTTGATAACTGTCACATTGCAAAATCCTATAGGCTCCCAATTATTTAATATCCAATCAGAACACCTGAAACAAGTACATGTACATTATTATGTTACCATAACAACATTCTTGTTTCTTTGGTTGGATGACACAATGAGTACATGTGAACTCATCTGTCCTGTGTCATCTGTATCAGAAATCAGTCATTTATGAAAGAATGACTGATTTATGTTTATCGCCTGTGGGTAATATTTGGAGAACAATAATTTACCAGGACAATGGATTACTCAGCTGTTCATCTATACTGTTACAGTAAAACTAAGTATCATGAATAACATATATAAATACCGGACCTTAAGTATAAAGCTTTTTAATTTAGTAAATAATTGCCTGAGAATTGTGACATCTAACACAGGCTTCTTCAGGAATTTTACCAATCAAGATGGACGACCAATAGCAATTTCCCTCATCAACAGTCCTTATTTTTTAATAATTATTAATCATTCTTCATTATTTCAAGGGGAAATGACAATATCAGAACAATAATAGCATTAATTACTTACTTAGTAACAGAGAATAATGCAAATGCTTACCTTTTGATATCTGAACAAAGTTTGTATCTTGACATGTAACATAGTAAATACCAATGGGCTACCATCAGCAAATGGTAAAAACATTCTAAATAAGGAAGACATGAAAAAAACATTTTGAAATTTGAAAGACATAGTAAAAACATGTTTAATAAAGGAAATATGGAAGACATGGTAAAAAAAAATTCTGAAATAGGTAAATCATGGTAAAAACATTCTGAAATAAGGAAGACATAGAAAAAACATTCTGAAATAAGGAAGACATAGAAAAAACATTCTGAAATAAGGAAGACATGAAAAAAACATTTTGAAATTAGAAAGACATAGTAAAAACATGTTTAATAAAGGAAATATGGAAGACATGGTAAAAAAAAATTCTGAAATAAGTAAATCATGGTAAAAACATTCTGAAATAAGGAAGACATAGTAAAAACATTCTGAAATAAGAAAGACACAGCAAACACATTCTGAAATAAAGACGATATAGTAAAAACATTTTGAAATTAGGAAGAAATATTAAATTCATTCTGAAATAAGGAAGACACAGTAAACACATTCTGAAATAAGAAAGACACAATAAACACATTTTGAAATAAGGAAGACAAATTAAAAACATTCTGAAATAAAGAAGATATAGTAAAAACATTCTGAAATAAGGAAGACATAATAAAAACATTCTGAAATAAAGAAGACACAGTAAAAACATTCTGAAATAAGGAAGTTACAGTAATAACATTCTGAAATAAGGAAGAAATATTAAACACATTCTGAAATATGAAAGACAAGTAAACACATTCTGAAATAAGAAAGACCCAGTAAACACATTCTGAATAAAAGAAAGACCCAGTAAACACATTCTGAAATAAAAAAAGACACAGTAAACACATTCTGAAATAAGGAAGACAGAAAACACATTCTGAAATAAGGAAGACACTGTAAACACATTCTGAAATAAGAAAGACACAGTAAACAAATTCTGAAATAATATGGAAGACACGGTAAAAACATTCTGAATAAGGAAGAAATATTTAACACATTCTGAAATAAGGAAGATATAGTAATAAAAATTCTGAAATAAAGAAGACACAGTAAAAACATTCTTCTATAAAGAAGACACAGTAAAAACATTCTGAAATAAGGAAGACACTGTACAAACATTCTGAAATAAGGAAGACATAGTAAAAACATTCTAAAATAAAGATGACACAAAAAATATTCTTAAATAAGGAAGACATAGTAAAACATTCTGAAATAAGAAAGACATAGTAAAAGCATCCTTAAATAAGGAAGACATAGTAAAACATTCTGAAATAAGAAAGACATAGTAAAAACATCCTTAAATAAGGAAGACATAGTAAAACATTCTAAAATAAAGAAGACACAAAAAAAACATTCTGAAATAAGGAAGACATAGTAAAACATTCTAAAATAAAGAAGACACAAAAAAACCATTCTGAAATAAGGAAGACATAGTAAAACATTCTGAAATAAGAAAGACATAGTAAAAACATTCTGAAATAAGGAAGACATAGTAAAACATTCCAAAATAATGAAGACACAAAAAAAAACATCCTTAAATAAGGAAGACATAGTAAAACATTCTGAAATAAGAAAGACATAGTAAAAACATTCTGAAATAAGGAAGACATAGTAAAACATTCCAAAATAATGAAGACACAAAAAAACATCCTTAAATAAGGAAGACATAGTAAAACATTCTGAAATAAGAAAGACATAGTAAAAACGTTCTGAAATAAGGAAGACATAGTAAAACATTCTGAAATAAAGAAGACACAAAAAACATTCTTAAATAAGGAAGACTTAGTAAAACATTCTGAAATAAGGAAGACATAGTAAAAACATTCTGAAATAAAAAAGTTACAGTAAAAACATTCTGAAATAAGGAAGACACAGTAAATACACTAAAAAATGGTGAAAACAAAAAATAACCTTTACAACTCTCTTTACCTGCATAAAAAAGGAATTAACCTGTGACACTTTACTTAAAGCTTATTCATGAGAAATAAAAAATTCTCTTACTAAAGCTAATTAAATGTGGATTTATTAAAATCCAATCAAAATCTTTATTTTGTCCTAGGTACGTCAGGATATCAATCAATTTAAACCTTTATTTTGTCTTAGGTACCATATTGTTAAAATAGTAAAAGATTCATCAACTAGATCAACGTGTAAAGTGATTAAGCTAAGCGGTCTACAGATAATTTAAAAAAACAGCTATAAGCTGGAATTGGATTTCATGGATGCCTCGCTATGACATGGACCTTCAAGACAGCATAGCCACCTGAATATTGCATGCGACACATTAATCAGGCATCATAAAAAGTGTATATCTAAACTGCATTAGAATTGCCTTAACCCTATTTAATCTTGGTATAAGTTTAATAGGTTTGTGGTGGCCTCTGGTTGCGTATTAAAAAAAGTAGACGGTAGTTTAATAAAATGTAAGTAAAATTATATTTTTGGCATAAAGAAGTGCTAATATGTTTGTTTGTTTGCTTGAATGTTGTTTAATGCCACTTTCAGCAATTTTTCAGCTATATCATGGCATCCAGTTTTTATTGGGAAGTTAGCCAAAGTACCTGGCAAAACCCCTTACCTTCAGTAGGAAAACTGACAATTCTTGTTCAATTACCAGAAAGATTGGAATTGAGTAAACCCTGCCCACAGTGAGACTCGAACCCGAAACCAAAGTGTGACAGACCACATGATCAATAGTAGACAAACTACCTTAATCACCCGCTAACAAGTGATGCTAATATGTATGCAAAAAGCTAAAACACTGTAAGTACATGTTTGTAGGAAATTGGTAAATAATCATGTTGTATCCATGGAAACACATGGATACCACTAAAAGTGTCAAGTAAATATCACATTAAGTCTATTTTGCTTATGCACTTTAAACAATAAAAGTAGAAAAAAACACTCAGAGATGCTATTGAAGGAATGCCATAATATACATAACAATACTTACCCATTATATATTTCCTCCACAGATCTTGTAATGTTCCATTTGTTACACATTAAATTGATTAAAATCTGAATTTCCTTTGAAACTAAGTCATTTTCTTTAAAATTAGAATCCAGCAGTTCATTATTGTCCCAACTTGATCTAAAATGTATCCAAATCAGGAAAAAATGTTTCAAATATTTTTATTTATAGTTTTTATTACATTTTGTTCTTTTATCTTTTGGTAATTTGAAAACATTGCTCTTAATGTGTTAATTTGCAGTTAGCTACATACAACAGGAGATGTGAAACACTACTAACAATCATTTTAAAAAAAACATATAAAACACCACATCTATTAAAAACTGTTTTCTCATTAAGTCAACAGACATGTAAATTAAAATATTAATGGAACAGTTTAAAGTTTCTTTTGATAATGTGCACATAATTATCACTTTCAAAGCTGATGGTTTTGCTCAAATTCACTGGTGTTAAATGAAGTTACTATCAACAAAATATGTAGGTGGAAGAAATAGATAAATAATTATTTTTAACAATTTCTCAAATTTTACCAATGTATCACAAAGGTATCCTGTGTTCATGTGATGAGGCTACTGTTGACATGTAAATAAAGGATAAATTAACTGTATTAAACCAGAAAAATGCCGAAGATGGTAGATACTTTCATAAATGTTGATAGTAACCTTCAATTTATACAAATTAGAGATGATAGTATCTGTTATATGGCGATAGTAACATTTTACAGGTTTCCTTAGAATCCACTGGTATCTCTTTACATGTTTAGAATAATCTTACAATATAAAAGTTGTTCTTTTAAATTGGACATTGTTTTTTATTTTGAGGTTAATATATGTGCTATGTGATTACATCCTCCACAGAAATGTTTATATTACACGATAAAAAAACATTCTGTTGATAAAAGACTTTTAGCATCAAATAAAATAAGTTTGATGATAAGTTAGGCTTTGTCATATAGGTCCTTACATTTTTATGGGCCTTATAACACTTAACTAGAGGCTCCCAGGAGCCTGTAATCGCTCACCTGGAATCCAAATGACTATATTACAATTTTTGAAATTAACAGTTTCAGTCTAGTTGTTATAGCTTTTAAGTTACTGTGCAAAAACTAAACATTTCTTCAAAAAATTTGTTAAATACAATAACTCCTATAAGGTGCCATCGACAATTTCTGAAAATTAAATGGTTTTTAGGCATTGTCCTTTAGGGTACTTTAGAAATTTACAGTTTTACTCTACTAATAGGTGTGTTATAGACTAATTTATAATTAAAAAACTGTTCATATGTCCAAATTCATAATGAAAGGGCAATAACTCCTATAAAGAGTCATCTTGCAATTTTTGGACTTAGCAATCATTTGTAGGGCTTCTATTGCTGATCATTTGTGCAATTTACAGTTTTAATCTAGCTACTATAGTTTTCAAGTTACAGGACAAAAATGGAAAATTTCATAACAAAATTGTCATTTAAGGGCAATAACCCCTATAAGGAGTCATCTGACAATTTCAGACCAATTAAATGAATTGTAGGGCTTTTTTTGCTGATCATTTTTGCAATTTATTATTTCACTCTAGCTGTTATGGTTTTTAAGTTACAGGACAAAAACGGAAAATTTCATAAAAAATTGCAATTTAAGGGCAATAACTCCTATAAGGAGTCATCTGACAATTTCAGACTTAAAAGTAATTTGTAGGGCTTGTATTGCTGATCATTTTTGCTATTAACAGTTTCACTCTAGCTGTTACAGTTTTTAAGTTACAGGACAAAAACGGAAAATTTCATAAAAAATTGCAATTTAAGGGCAATAACTCCTATAAGGAGTCATCTGACAATTTCAGACTTAAAACGTAATTTGTAAGGCTTGTATTGCTGATCAGTTTGCTATTAACAGTTTCACTCTAGCTGTTACAGTTTTTAAGTTACAGGACAAAAACGGAAAATTTCATAAAAAATTGTCATTTATGGGCAATAACTTATTTAAGGAGTTGTCCGACAATTTCAGACCAATCAAGTGAATTGTAGGGTCTTTATTGCTGATCATTTGTGCAATTTACAGTTTCAATCTAGCTGCTATAGTTTTTAAGTTACAGGACAAAAACGGAAAATTTCATAAAAAATTGCCATTTAAGGGCAATAACTCCTATAAGGAGTCATCTGACAATTTCAGACTAATACAGTGAATTGTAGGGCTTGTATTGTTGATCATTTTTGCTATTTACAGTTTTACTCTAGCTGTTATAGTTTTAAAGTTACAGGACAAAAACGGAAAATTTCATAAAAAATTACCATTTAAGGGCAATAACTCATATAAGGAGTCATCTGACAATTTCAGACCAATCAAGTGAATTGTAGGGTCTTTATTGCTGATCATTTGTGCAATTTACAGTTTCAATCTAGCTGCTATAGTTTTCAAGTTACAGGACAAAAACGGAAAATTTCATAAAAAATTGCCATTTAAGGGCAATAACTCCTATAAGGAGTCATCTGACAATTTCAGACTAATACAGTGAATTGTAGGGCTTGTATTGTTGATCATTTTTGCTATTTACAGTTTTACTCTAGCTGTTATAGTTTTAAAGTTACAGGACAAAAACGGAAAATTTCATAAAAAATTACCATTTAAGGGCAATAACTCATATAAGGAGTCATCTGACAATTTCAGACCAATCAAGTGAATTGTAGGGCTTTTATTGCTGATCATTTTTGCCATTTACAGTTTCACTCTACCTCGTATATTTTTCAGGTTATATTGTAAATACCAAAAATTTGGTCAAAAATCGTCAAAAAAGGGCAATAACTCCTACAAGAAGCCAATACACAACTTCGCACTAATAGCAACTATTGTAGACCTTAATGTGCTGATCAATTTGAAGTAACGGTTTTCTCTATAGCTATTATAGTTTTTTAGATAATGATCAAAAACCTGTGTTGACCCCCATGTTCTATTTTTAGTAACAGCGGCCATATTTGTCTGTTGATCAACACCCTGGGTACAAACTTGAAACTAGGAACCCTAAGGATGATTGTGGCCAAGTTTGAAAAAAATTGGCCCAGTGGTTTCAGAGGAGAAGATTTTTGAAAAAGTTTACGACGGACGACGGACGACGGACGACAGACGACGGACGACGGACGACGGACGACGGACGACGGACGCCAAGTGATAGCAATAGCTCACATGGACCTTCGGTCCAGGTGAGCTAAAAAAGCTTAATATGCTTCAGCAAATTTCATAATTCTGTAGAGGTTACTAAGAAAAAAAAGATTTGAGTCATCATGTATGCAAGTTTGACTATTTTGAATATGTTTATGAAACTTTGTTCAGTAAAATGATCCAAAGAACAATCTATCATTTTGTTTGGTCATGCACATGAAATTAAATTATCATTATGGCAACATACAATCAATTTCTTCAAATTTATACAATTTCAAAACAATTTATAAATGAAGAGACCATGTGCCTATAATCAAAGTTGCAAAGTTTCGAATACAAATATATACTAGATATCAGTGAGATGGTACCCATCTCTGTGGGCCCTGCGGATCTTAAGGTCAAGGTTAAAGGTCAACAACCATGGTATGCGACACATCTCCTTGATATTATCTACCCACATTCCAAATATCATAAGGCTACATCGAAAGATAAAAAAGTTACAGCCCGGACATGAATTTGTCATTCAGAAAGCAATAGTTTGACCTAAGGTCAAAGGTCAGCAACCATGGTATGCAACTCATCGCCTTGATATTATCTACCCACATTCCAAATATCAGAAGCCTACCTCGAAAGATAAAAAAGTTACAGCCCAGACATGAATTTGTCATGCAGAAAGCAATAATGTGACCTAAGGTCAAAGTTCAAGGTCAAAGGTCAGCAACCATGGTAAGCAACACATCGCCTTGATATATACAGAATATAAGGCAATTGGTTTTTGGTAGTGGCTTTCTCACGGTACATCTCAGGTGAGCCCGTTTGGGCGAACCTGAGATATCACCGTGAGAAAGCCACTACCTAAAATCCAATTGTCTTATATTTTGTTTATCGGTAATTTATAACTAAGAATATATCTTTATGAAATCTATGCAAAAGTTCAAACAAATTACAGAATCAATCTGTAATTCAAAACAATTTCAAAGGGACTATTTTGTCGGAGTGATCTGTGAAAAACGGAGTGCTACGTTATTTAACGTCGACGTCATTCAACTGGAATGTGGCGTAATGAATGGACGTTTATTTCATTGATCCTGTGTAAGGTTGCAAGGCAAGTCATTTTTAAGCCTTTATGTAATAGTTTGTGAATGAGAATTTTGTGTTTTTAATATTTTGCTCTTTGTCTTTGACAACCCAATTTGAAATTTATGTGCCAACGTTTCTGACCCATTTTCCAATGCCAATGGAGTGTCAGTTTAAATTTTTATTATTTTCTTTATTTTGTATTTTATATTGTTATCATTTCTGGTAACTGCTCGGTGCTGTGTTATTTTTAATTTTCAGTACTTTGCAGTGGCCAGGGGAGATACGAGTTACACATCATTTATTTTGAAATTCCAAATTTAATTAAAATGCATTGATGTACAGTATGTAATGAGTTGTAGGTTCTTGTGTAGGTCGAATTTTACTGCCGTAATGATCCTATTACAATTTTGTGATTTGTCGAATTAACCAAACAAACGACGAGGTTATTCGCAAGTTCTTCTGGCTAATGAACAATAATCGAGATTTTTCACTTCACTGTTGAATTTTGGTGTTTGTGCAATTTAAAAAGTTTTGTTCAGATTATTTAAAGTGTATGATTGTTAGCTAGCTGCGAAAACGTAGCTCTGGTGGTCAAGAACGAAGGGCATAGAATATTGCATGTCATTTTTTAAATCGTTAAAACAAAAGGGCGCTGTAGGGGGTCCATACTACAAGCAGACGTATCCAGGAACATGTGTAATATTTGATTTTTTGTTTTTTGGTTTTTTTTTTCGGGGGGGGGGGTTGGGGTTCTTTTTCATTTGGGGGAAGGGGGTTATTAGGTCGTGTTTTATTTTATCTTGCTTTGTTTATTTTTGAACATTATGTTAGTTACTGTGACGTAATCATTTTTAGATTCCTCCGCCATTAGTCACGCATGCCCGGTAATGAACTGCCTGATATTTTTTGTATCACGACTAGTATGCTGAGACAAGCATTATCAGTTGGAACACATCAAAGGAAAATAACACAAATTACCGATAATATCAACTCACATTCCAAATATCAAAAGCCTACCTCGAAAGATATAAAAGTTACAGCCCGGACATGAATTTGTCATTCAGAAAGCAATAATTTGACCTAAGGTCAAAGGTCAGCAACCATGGTAAGCAACACATCGCCTTGATATTATTAACTCACATTCCAAATATCAATAGCCTAACTCAAAAGATAAAAAAGTTACAGCACGGACATGAATTTGTAATGCAGAAAGCAAAAATGTGACCTTAAGGTCAAAGTTCAAGGTCAAAGGTGATCAACCATGGTGTGCGACACATCGCCTTGATATTATCTACCCACATTCCAAATATCAAAACCTACCTCGAAAGATAAAAAAGTTACAGCCAAGACACGATTAGTTTCGGACGGATGGACGGACGGACAGATGGACAGACTGATCACTATAGGGCGGGCCCTAAAAAGAGCAATTAAACAAACAACCATGATGTGTTACATTCTATACAAACAATTTTAATGGTTGGTGGTAAGAACAAAATTTTTAAATATGAAAAAAAAACTACACAAAATGATCTTGAACACTTTATGAAAGGTATGAACCAAGTTGTAATGTAAATCAGGGAAAAAATAGCCAGACATTTGCTGCAAAAGTTGTAATGTGAATCAGGGAAAAAATAGCCAGACATTTGCTGCAAAAGTTGTAATGTGAATCAGGGAAAAAATAGCCAGACATTTGCTGCAAAAGGTTGAAATTATTGATTTCCAATTTACTTAAATATCTGTCAATTGAAAGAATTTTTTTGTTTTTATTAATAGACAAACAATTATAACATATTGGAAGATTTAATTTAAACAGGCCTCCTCAAGTGGGGGGATTAAAGAAACGTGCCAATGATTGTTTATAAATGGGTTACAGTTATATACTGGATACTCAAGCAATAGATCTGAATATTTTTGCCAAGGTACTCTGAACAGGTTAGTGTTCTATTGTCCAAGCCAATGGCTGAGGGTAATAGATCACTTATCTGTTCCATAATCGAGGGAACATACTTATGCTCTACTGCCTACCGATTAATAACTGTTTTATTACCTAATCCATATGCATTTGCATCAAACATAAACAGTACAATGAAATAATAATCTCTTTTTAATCAAGGAAATTTATATTGCTCTAACAGAAGGTTAAAATAGGCAAAACGTTTCTATTCAAACATGTTTTATCAAAATTAACATGTAATTTATTGAATAGTGTCAAAAAGGTAATAAAAACATTAATACATTTATGTGAGTAAATACACCATTTCAATGGTAATGAATATGTAAATTTTGAACATGATGAAAAATATAGTTCGGGTGTAATGTAGGATAAACTTGGAAATTGAAGAATGTCAAACAAATGCTTTTTAAAATTTCTATTCATAATGATCAAGGCTGAAAGAATTTGGATTAGCTATGAATATTCATGAACTTTATTTGTCTAACCAGAAAAAAAAGTGAAAGAAAAGCATCCAATAAAACGTTCAGGTGGTGTAATGGTATTACAATCAACAACTTCCTGTTTCTGTGTCGTTCTAACTTTATCAGAAATGCACTATAACTTGGACTATATATACAAATTTCTTAAAACTCACTCTAGGTACTATCATCTGAACAATAAGATACCATCATCTGAACAATAAGGTACCATCATCTGAACAATAAGATACCATCATCTGAACAATAAGATACCATCATCTGAACAATAAGATACCATCATCTGAACAATAAGGTACCATCATCTGAACAATAAGATACCATCATCTGAACAATAAGGTACCATCATCTGAACAATAAGATACCATCATCTGAACAATAAGATACCATCATCTGAACAATAAGGTACTATCATCTGAACAATAAGATACCATCATCTGAACAATAAGATACCATCATCTGAACAATAAGGTACCATCATCTGAACAATAAGATACCATCATCTGAACAATAAGGTACTATCATCTGAACAATAAGGTACCATCATCTGAACAATAAGATACCATCATCTGAACAATAAGATACCATCATCTGAACAATAAGGTACCATCATCTGAACAATAAGATACCATCATCTGAACAATAAGGTACTATCATCTGAACAATAAGATACCATCATCTGAACAATAAGATACCATCATCTGAACAATAAGGTACCATCATCACTTAAATATTAAAGCTAAAGGTCAAGGTCATTATCACATAGACACTTTTTAAATATCCATTTTCCATAAGTAACTATAGTATGAACAAAAGATGATTTAAAAGGAGATATTGATGAAAACATATATTAACTATTTTTGTGCCCATCCTGCCATTTAACTCCAGTGAGATTATTAGAACTAATACAACATTGAGAGCTAATGCTCCATGATGACAGCCTGAACTATAACTTCAGAGAGGTCTGATATCCCACAATTTGGCATGATCATACATAGCTATCAACAGAATTTCAAGTATCTTCTTCATTTATCATTGCTGAGAAAAATGTGACAAAAAGTTGTTATAGACACACACACACACACACGCCCTCACACACTTACAGACCAACAGTATACCCCTTTTGCCTTTGTGGAGCAGGGTTATAAATAGTAGCAAGCAAGGAATACCATTACAATGCAATGATGCTAATTTGACCTTTATAACATCCAGATATTAAAAGATTTTTGTGATACATCAATTGATTGATTGATTGATTGATTAACTGATCAGAAGCATCCAGCAAAAATAGTTCAGCTACGTTGAGGTTGTTTTTACAAATAAATGAACAGTTATAAATCATATGCTCTGCTATCAAGTACAATTTAATAGTCTTAATTGGAATGAATTTTGATGCCTATATTAAAGGGATGGTTAAGCCCCAATACTATTACATTTTCAACGATTGTTCTTCATGGCTGTTTTATATTATTAACTGTTACTAAACTTGAAATGGCAATAAAGAATCTTAAACCTTTTACTTAAATAACACCATTTTTGTTCAAAAAGCTTAAACTATTCAGTGGAAGATTCTTACTGCAATTCATCAATTAAATTATACAAAGCAGATGAAGAAAAACCTAAGAAAGTATCATGATTTTTGAGAACCTTGAAAAAATGTATGCAATGAATAAAAGAAAGATTTATCAATTTTAGTATCTATGGTTATTTCTGTTACACTCCTTGACCCATAACAAATGTTACCATGTTTGTGTTCATTTTTTGTTTTATATATATTGTTTTTGTCTTTCTGTTCATTAACTAATTTCCCTTACACTCCTTGTTCTTTTCCCTGCATGCATAATACAGGTAAATTAAAGAGTTTGTTTGACCTCATTCCCAACAGGGAAAGATAGTATAATTTGTTAGCCCTAAAATAGGATACAAGTAATATGTTTATATTAAGGGGATGCAGGACACCATCCGCCATTTTTTGTGAAAATTTCAAAATAGATAGAACATTTATGATAAATTTAATAATAATTTCTTTCATTATTTACTCTTAATTTCAATAAAATTTTAAATAATAATGAACGTCTTGTACCTATATTATTACTTCAATTTATTAATGGTTGAAATAAAAAGTTTTTGTTTAAATGAGTTTGGCATTGGCAAAAATAATGAAAATGGAATTTTTAACAAGGGAGGTAATTTTTACCAAAAATACCATTTATTAGCACTTTTTGACTAGTTTTTACCCAATTGACAAAAATTTAACTCAGAGACCCCTATTTTTCTTTCCATCACTAAAATGTATGCCAATTACTTGACATTATATCAAAAATTTAGAAAATGTCATTAAACAGAATTTTTGTAATCTTTTATTTTATTGCTTTTTTATTCTCTTCTCTGTATAATATATGTGAAAATTTAAAATTTCAGTGCTCAATTCCTCGAAAATAAGCTCTGAAACCCCTATTTTTTATTTTGAATTATGCTAACTTGTATAAAAAACTAACTATTTGGCAAATTTAAAGAAAATTCATTGACAAATTATTTTCAGTGAAAGTGTCCTGCATCCACTTAATAAAAAAATATACAGAGTTGCCATCTCAAATTAAAAGTAAATGTGTCAATGAAAAGTAGACTTTTAATTATCTTGAATGCAATTAATCCTTTATTATTTTTCGAATGAAATAGTTATCCTAACAATATTAGTTTATTTGTTTTGTTTTATAAATATTGATTATCTGCTTTTAAAAATTAAATCATTATTTATTTCTATGCAATGCTTGAAGGTATTATATATATATTTTTAAATTTTATATTAATTAATTTATTTATTTAGTGGCAATGTATAAGATAATCCAAGAAATACCAAAGTGGCAATCAAATTTCAAGCCATGGGACAAACAACAACAAATACATAAGAAAACAACACACAAACAAGAGCTAGCGACACAATCTCTAGAGAAAATCAGAGTGCCCCAGAAGAGTAAGGAGTCATGTCGTTGGTAGTCAATCCAGAGTAGAAAGTACAGTGAAAGGAAAATCCAATGTACTTGTTCTATCCCTAATTAACATATAATGCACTATTACTAAACAACAAAGAAAGCTGTGTCATGATGGATAATCAAATGAATTATTCATGTTTGACATTCTGATACCAATATTTGAAAGCTACTTATTACAGAACATAAAAAACAAAAATAAAATACAATAACAAAAAAGAGCATTTAACAACTAAATTTTAATATGAATGCTTTAGAAAAGTCAATATCAATAACTTTTATTAAAATAGTTTTAATTACAATGACTACATTTTCATTGTTTTTATCGATTCAAAATTTTCAAATATTGATAAACAACAGTCAATTTATATTTTTTCAAAAACTGGGAAAACCATAAACCTCCTACCTTTTATCTAATGTGAAGTTATACTGTATACGCTTACTGAATTCTCCGGTCAACTTAATGACACTATGAATCTGAAATGAATTTTGCATTTAATACATGAGAACAAAGCAATAACGATATGAAATCTAACAGAACATTACCCTGTAACACTATAACTTCATAATAATTTCTACTCTTTAAAGATTTTGATTCATTTAAAGTATCTGATAAACTGATTATTTAGCTAGGTTTAGCAGACAGACCAGAACAATCCTACACCCATCTATCACTTGAAAACACTGTAAGGAAATAAAGATCTTATACCTGGACTTTCTAAAGCAGTAATGCTATAAAACTAGCCTCGTCCAACTAGTCCTTCTAATGCAGTAATGCTGTATACACATTTTTACCCAAGTGGACCTTCTAAAGCAGTAATGTTATACACCCAGGCTGATCCAACTGGACCTTCTAAGGCAATAATCTTATATATCAAGCCTCATCTAACTGGAGCTGCTAAGGCAGTAATGCTGTATATTCAAGTTTACCCAAGTGGACTGCATGACTGTCTAATGATGTTGTTAACGTCGACATTTTAAATATATTTTTTTACAAACAACAAGTGACAATGAATTGTAAATATTATTGATTACATGTTAAATATTGTTCTTCATATTTCGTTTTATAATATCAAATTTTAAATATAAGAATTGTTTCAAATGTTGGTAAGATTATTGGACAGATGACTTCGGATCAGTTTATGCTGGATGTAAACCTCTTTACGATTTATTGACGTAAACTGACCCAAAGTTGTCTACATCCAATAATCTAACCAACAATTGAAAACATCCTTAAATACCCAGCCTTATCCAACTGGACCTTCTAAGGCAGTAATGTTATACACCAAAGCTAAACCAAGTGGACCTTCTAAAGGGCATCCTCACAAGTCAGGGTTTCTGTGTCCACATGTGTTCACGAAACCCTGACAAACTTAGCTAGGAAATTCCCGGGCTAGAAGTCAAAATTTTGATTGACTACATCATACCTTAATGTAGCCAATCAACAGCTCACTTTCATTCATGACTTGGTTAGGGGATGTCCCGATGTTGATTGTAAATAAACCAAATGGATGTGTTGCATAGATCATGTGAAAATCCCAGTATTTTGTACAGTAGTGTTAATAGTTTGTTATTACCGCGTTATTTATTAGTTGCATTAAGTTTTCTTCCAACTCAAGAATTAATAAGAATGATTTCTGCCAAACACTTGCTACTTTCAAGCAATTTCATTGGTTGATATTTTGAAGGATTGGCATCATACAAAAATCTTCTAGCCCGGGAATTTCCTAGCTAAGTTTGTCAGGGTTTGGTGAACACATGTGGACACAGAATCCCTGACTTGTGAGGATGTCTAAGGGGCTGTAATGTTGTATACCTAACCCTACCCAAGTGGACATTCTAAAGCAGTAATGTGACATACCCAGGCTGATCCAACTGGACCTTCTAAGGGGCTGTAATGTTGTATACCTAACCCTACCCAAGTGGACCTTCTAAAGCAGTAATGTGACATACCCAGGCTGATCCAACTGGACCTTCTAAGGGGATGTAATGTGGTATACCTAACCCTACCCAAGTGGACATTCTAAAGCAGTAATGTGACATACCCAGGCTGATCCAACTGGACCTTCTAAGGGGCTGTAATGTTGTATACCTAACCCTACCCAAGTGGACCTTCTAAAGCAGTAATGTGATATACCCAGGGTCATCCAACTGGACCTTGAAAAGGCAGTAATGTTATATATTCAGCCTTATCCAACTGAAAATTCCAAGGCAGAATTGCTTTATACCCCTTATCACCTAACTGGGCCCACTTTATACTCAGCGTCACCTTACTGGGCCTTCTAATAATTACTTAGGTATAGGTAACACAAATAGTATAAAATTACATACATGTCCCACGAGACCCCTTATTAGTGAAAAAGTTTTGATCATAGGTAGTATATTTATTAGTCCTACAAAAATGTAGGAGAAAATAATTCTGCTAATTCAAGTAAATTATATGTCAGGCAGAATTCACAGGTTGGTGGCAGAGAAACCAGAGGATCCCAGGAGCCTGTCATTTATTACATGAACTATCTGTGAAAAAAAATATCTGCCATAGATATTCATTTTTTCTTAAATAAACCAAGAATATGCTACAATGTTCCTTAATGCTGGTTTTGCATATTCAAAAAGAGGAATTGGCTAATAAAGGATTTAAGGTTTTTTAACAATTTTGGATTGGCTAAGGGACCTTGATATGATCATCCATACCAAGCTTAGATAACCTTCATGGCCCAGTTGATATCTACAGAATATAGCTTATTTCAAGATTTAGTCAAATCACCAAAGTATCAATTTTTCAGAAATTCCTGAAATTTGTGTTTACCTAAGCCTCTTCATAACTACAGTTCAAATTTGAGCTGGTTTTTATGAAAAAATGAAACAGAATAAGAAATTTAAAGTATTTTTAATTTTTTCATAGTGGTGGACATCATGGATAGAGAGCATGACTAATTTTTATCAGGAACATGATTGTTAATGTCAAGTTTGGTTCCCAGGAGAGTTTTAATAAATTTCTTTTTAGAAAAAAGGTGGAGAAATAATTATTATCTGCAAATTCTGTAAAATTAATTATTCTTTTGGAATTCTTAATGTGTGCTCAAACTTGTTTTCTTTTATTTTTTTTACAGTTATTGTTTTTCTTTGAAAGCATACAGAAGACATCATATAAAACTAGAGGCTCCTAGGAGCCTGTATCCCTCACCTGAACCTGAAACCAGACAACCCTTTTTTATATTGAATTTCGTTCCTATAAGGAATTGACCCACACTTCTGCAAAAGTCATTAATGTTGACCTTTTAAGGGAAATAACTCCTATAAGGAGGAGCTTTTGATGCTTAGGAGGGAGGTTCACTTGAAATTTGCTGTACCTGTTATACTTTTTTAACTATCAGCCAAAAACTCCCTTGACCCCCCCCCCCCTTTCTATTTTAAGCCAACGTAGCTATGTAGGTAGTCAGCTGTAATGATTTGCACAATTTTGGTAGAGGACGTCCTAAAGATGATGTGTGCAATGTTTCCAAGCAGTCGTTTCATTGGTCAGAGGAGAAGATTTTTTAAAATCAATTAAAATTCATTAAAAAAAAATGTTCTAAGAGAATAATTACTAAACGGTTAATCAGACAATCTTGACCCTAAAGTCATTTTTGTAGCCCTCATAGAGCAGAACAATTAAGCAATGCTAACTTTTTCTCCAGTTCTAAAAATTTTTAAGATTTTGTGGCAAAAATAGCAAAAATAATCAATTTTGACAATTAAAGGGCAATAACTCCTACAAGGAGTCATCATACAACTTCAACACAATGGAGTGTTTTGTAGAGCTTTTGATGCTGATGAAGGCTCGTCTCTTCAGTTTTCCTGTATCTGTCATACTTTTCGAACTATAAGCCAAAAATTGTTCTATTTATAGCCATGGCAGCCATGTTGATTAATCTGTGGCCATGGTTTGTGCAAACTTGGTTGAAGACATTTGACGGATAATGTGTACAAAGTTTCAAAGCAGTACTTTCAGTGGTTATAGAGCAGATGAATTTTAAAAATCAATTAAAACTGATTAAACAAAACAGTTCAAGTGGAATTACTCTTAAACGGTTTATCAGACAATCTTGACCCTAAAGACATTTTTGTAGCTCTCATAGAGCAGAACAATTAAACAATGCTAACTTTTTCTCTATTTCTAATAATTTTCAAGATTTGGAGGCAAAAATCATCAATTTCGACAATTAAAGGGCAATAACTCCTACAAGGAGTCGTCATAGGACTTTGACCCAATGGAGTGTTTTGTAGAGCTTTTGATGCTGAAGAAGGAAGGTCTTTCGGTTTTCCTGTATCTGTAATACTTTTTGAACTATAAGCAAAAAACTGTATTTTGACCCCCCTGTTTTATTTTTAGCCATGGCGACCATGTTTTTTTACGAATCAAAAATCCAAACGATAGTTTGGTAAAGGACATGCTAAGCAACAACCATACCAAGTTTGGTTGCATTCTGTCAAGTGGTTTCAGAGAAGAAGATTTTTGAAAAGTTGATTGGACAGACGACGGACGCCAAGTGATGGCAATAGCTCACGTGACCCTTCGGGTCAGGTGAGCTAATAAAAAGTATACATATTGGAATCTTTCAGGAACAGGAATCAATGTTATGCAATTAAACAAGTGTATATGATGCAGCTGCAGGTCAAATTTGAACAATTTAAAAATTTACAAAGTGCAACTTACATTGTAAAATTTTTTTACCAAGTGTTTTATTTATAGTAACATTAATGATGTTGGTAAAAGGTTGGGATCAAATGATCTCATTTTGTAAGAACACATACTTAAGATAATTTAGGCCAATATTGGTTCAAACTGATAAAGTGGTTTCAAGACAATGTATGTCAACCAATGGCAATAGTTTACATGGACTTTTGTTCAGTCTGCTAAATATTCCAGGAAATAAAACATTCCATGAATCTGGTCATGCTTGGACCAGTGGCAAAATAATGATAATAGCTAACATAACCCTTCAATCAGTAGGGACGAAATACAGTTTTGGTTAAGTTCTTAATAAATTTGAAGTAAACAAACATAAATAATATGATCAATTTCCTCATTCCACGTAAATTCTGACACAAATTCTTTATAAATAATAATACTGTTTGAAAATTAGCCAAAATATTTATTTTATTATCAAATATAAGCATCTCTAAAATGAAAGTATTGAATAAAGAAATAATGCAGAATTGTTTCCAATAGGCCATATCATTCATTTTATCACAGCTGTTTAAGAATTCTATTTTTCAAACTGTTCCTAACTGAAATACTGATGTAATAGTTACATTTTGTGAAAACCTATCAAAGTGACATAATTCAGTACATATGCAAACAAATTTCTTATTTTCAAGTTCATTTATCTGTTGGTGGTAGTGACCTTTAGTAGTAAAACAGAATCTGTCATTAACCTTGAACAAAACAAAAATTGAGGCTATTATTAAAGGGGCATAATGTATAATAAACTTCATTATTGTATGGAATTATTTGTACCTTAGTCTTAACCAGAGATACAGGATGAAACATTGTTTCATATTGATCTACCCAACTGTTAATTCTGTTGAACCATGGCTGAAAAAAACAAAGAGTTTAATCCATTACATAACAATTCTAATATGATTTGCATATTTAGAAATATGTTTATTTCATTGGTTGAGATTACTTCCGGTAGAGGTTTTCAACGAAATTTATTTTTTGATAAATGAAGTTGACTTAATTTATTTTTGGATAAATTACGTTGACCGAACTATTTTTACCGTAACCACGTAAACAAAGATGGTGGCTTTCAATATCAAAAGTAGCGATCAGCTTATAAATTATTTGTTTGATGAATTATCATGAATGATTTGTTAAATTTAAAACTTTCCTTGTGTTCGATACAGAAAATAAGGTTATAGATTGATATAAAACTTAATTGTGTTTATTAAAATCAGAAAATGGTTTATGGAATAATCGTATGTAAAAAAACAAAAAATTCATACGTTCAGTCAATCCCGCTACCAAATACACAAGAAATATGAAGTTGAGAAACACCTTAGATAAATTAATTCCTTAATGCAATTTTAAAGAATTATAAGGATTAAACACCGTTTTCAATGGATTTATCGGTATATCAACAAGACCAACTCACTAACAAACATATCATGAAAGTCCTTCTGACTTTTATTTGTTTGTGAGTGAGTTTTATTCACTTCAGACGGTCCTCAAATGTTTAAGTAGCCCAATCCGGGCAATTTATTTATTATTATACATGTAATCATCTATTTTTTAAATAATTAAAACATAATTTACTTGCATATAAGTTGTATTCCATAAATAATGCTACACTGAGCAAGTTTGTTAAAAAAAGAAAGATGACATATTTTTATGCTGTTATGTGAAAAGAAAACTTATACATAGGAAAGAAGAGATATAAGTGGACTAGTGTCTCAAATATAAGAATTTTAAATTGATAACAGTTGAATCCTCAACTCTAATGATCTTCTGAAAAGAAGAAACAGGTTCCTGAAAGAATAATTTGTTTACCTCTGTTCCAAGCAACTTCGAATTGTACTTTGCTGTTAAATAAACAACAAGTATAAATACAGCTGTACTAATAGACCTGGGAAATTTAAATATGTCAGCTTCACCGTGACTCAGCTTGTCCCGTACACGTGGCCCACTTGGATATGTAAACAAATCTAATATCAAGTCCTAAAACAAAGAATCAGAACAACATGAGTTATTCAGCTTTTATAAGTGCCGATTTGTACTGGCCACTTCCCAATGTACCTCAAAGTCCTGTAGAAAAATTCATCCTGGATCCCATAATAGCTAAATTTGCAATAAACATTATTGGATCACTATATAAACAAGCACAACTGTAAGCTAATGCTCCCTGATAAAACCTTCCACCCATAATAGTTTCAGAGAGGTCTGGTCACAGATGGCTTAAAATTGACTGTCGGCAAACAGAGAAGAATGAATCCCACAATATGGCACGATCATACAAAGGACAAAGCTAAATTAAATGTCAAAATTTCAATATTGATATAAATGATACATTTATCATTGCTGAGAAAAATGTGATGGAAAATGGTTACTGACACACACTCACAGACTGAAAACTGTATGGCCCTATCCCCTTAAACACTCTGAGAGGATAATTTAAATGCACAATTAAACAATAAAACATAAGGATCAGGAGTCGATTTCACAAAAATTCATAAGTGTAAAATCTATCGTAAGTGTTGGAAATCCATTGTGAAGTCAGAACTTACGATAAATTTTACACTTAAGACTTTATGTGAAAAGCACTGCTGTTACTTGTAGTCTGAGTTATAGAAAGTGGGACCAAATTTAAACATAAAATAACTAATTTAAAATATGCTTACATGTACCATGACAGAAAAGCTAATCTATTGTGGTATTTTACTTACTATGACAGAAAAAAGCCAATCTCTTGACTTATTTAACTTACCATGACAGAAAGCCAATCTCTTGACTTATTTAACTTACCATGACAGAAAGCCAACCTCTTGAGGTACTTTACTTACCATGACAGAAAAGCCAATCTCTTGTGGTATTTTACTTACAATGAGAGAAAAGCCAATCTCTTGACTTATTTAACTTACCATGACAGAAAGCCAATCTCTTGACTTATTTTACTTACCAAGACAGAAAGCAAATCTCTTGTGGTATTTTACTTACTATGACAGAAAAGCCAATCTCTTGTGGTATTTTACTTACCGTGACAGAAAAGCCAATCTCTTGACTTATTTAACTTACCATGACAAAAAAACAAATCTCTTGACTTATTTAACTTACCATGACAAAAAAACAAATCTCTTGTGGTATTTTACTTACTATGAAAGAAAATCAAATCTATTGAGGTATTTTACTTACCATGACAGAAGGTGTAGGACCACCATAGATTTTTTACTCTTCGGCTATATTAAAATTTGATAATTTTGACTTATCCAATAAAAAATTTACCTTTGTTTCAAATTAAGTTACACTTCTGTCCCCTATAAAAATGCATTGGCTGAACATTCTGTCAAAATTTCACAATATGTTTCATTGCATATAAGAAAAAACGCTCAAACGGAAGTCCACATGGTCTAAAAATCTACTTTCACTTTCTATTTCAGTCCAAAAATAGTGCTTGTCCCTAATTGACTCTCAACATTTTTATGTTCATTTAAAACCAATAAAACTTTATCCTCAAGTTTCCTAGAATATTCAGCTTTCCAAAAATACCAAATTTATTCTGTTATCATGTGACCACGGCCTCTTAATTATTTTTGTATAGGGAAACTATTGACATTTTTTGCTCTCACTTAGGCACCAAGTTTCGTTGAGTAATGAGAGACCCCTCAAAAAGACCGGAATAATTTCGTGTATATCACATTAAATTTTCGGGGTGCCATGTCAGATAAAATTTTTTGCAAATTTAGAAAATCCGAAGGGTACTCATGGAAACTCCCTTACACCCATAAAATAGTCCAGAAATAGGCTTTGAACAATCTGATAAAAAAATACCCAATACATTTATTTATAAATTCTATATGAAACTGCTTTTTAAATACAGCTCCAATATTAAAATTCCATTGAATAATAAATCCACTGTCTATGCTACAGTTTGGCGCAGTCAAATATCAAAATAAGAACTATTTTCCTCTCCCTCAGTCAAAGTTCATTTACAGAGCCGTTGTCATGTGCGGTTCAAATTCTATATGATGCAAGAGTGAACCTGTCTGTTGACTAGTACTACTTTTACGTACAACCTCTGGACTGGTTCCCGGTATTTGGTGGTCCTACACCAGAAACACCAATCTCTTGAGGTATTTAACTACCATGACAGAAACACCAATCTCTTGAGGTATTTTACTTACAATGACAGAAAAGCCAATCTCTTGACTCATTTAACGTACCATGACAGAAAGCCAATCTCTTGAGGTATTTTACTTACAATGACAGAAAAGCCAATCTCTTGACTCATTTAACGTACCATGACAGAAAGCCAATCTCTTGACTTATTTTACTTACCAAGACAGAAAGCAAATCTCTTGTGGTATTTTACTTACCCTGACAGAAAAGCTAATCTCTTGTGGTATTTTACTTACTATGACAGAAAAGCCAATCTCTTGTGGTATTTTACTTACCGCGACAGAAAAGCCAATCTCTTGACTTATTTAACTTACAATGACAGAAAGCAAATCTTTTGTGGTATTTTACTTACCATGAAAGAAAATCAAATCTCTTGAGGTATTTTACTTACCATGACAGAAACACCAATCTCTTGAGGTATTTTATTTTCAACATTATTATTCAAATGCTGATCAAGAATCTACAAAAAACACACTAACAAAATCAGTTCTGAAAGTAGTCTATGCTAAAGAAGAAAAAGATTCTCATTTGAAATTACATGAAAGAATGGAAAATTTGCAAGACATTTTTATGATACAAATTTGTGATATTTTCAATCTTCTTTCTTGTGTGTACATTAGTTCAATTTTTTAAATGTTGATTAAGCATGGTGTATTCCTCTTACCTCATCAAGAGTCGTATACAATGTAGTAGCCTGAAAGAAAATCATTGAAATCAATGATTACAATGTCAGACAAATAATAATTCTCAGATTTATAGGTAATAAACTGATTAATTGGTGTTTCTAGTCACTAGTGAATATGTAGTTCTCCTCTGTTAACTGGTTTCCAATAAAAATTTCTCTAATTTTGACGTAATATTTCAACTGCTTGAGCAGTGTGAAAAATAAAGTTCTTGTCACTAGTGAATTATTCGTTCTCAGCAGTTGATTAGTTTAAAATAATAATGTCATAATAAGAACTCATGACGTCATAAACAAAACACCTTCCATTTACTGCATATTCAAGTCATGAACGTAAAATTGGGGTTGGGAGAATATGTACTTCATTTCGCAAATTTACTACTAAAAATTAGCGAAACAGAATCTTACATTAGTACTCTTGGATTATCGGATTTCTCCAATCTCGATAGTTAAATTAAGGAAATTTAACTATCTCGATTGGAGAAATGCGATATTACACCAAAGTAAGATTCTATATTACACCAAAGTAAGATTCTATATGTCATAAATAAAAATAATGATGTCCTATACAAAACAACTTCTATATATTGTGTTTTCAAGTGATGACCATAAAACTGAGGTTGGGAGAATTGTATTTCAATTTGCAAATTTAATACTTTTTTAAAATTAAAGAAACACAATCTTACATTATAACTCTTGGATTATTGGATTTCCCCAATCTCGATAGTTAAATTATTTTCTCTAATTTTGACGTAATATTTCAACCACTTGACAGGTGTGGAAAATATAGTTCTCCTCACTAGTAAATTTGTTGTTGGAGAAATCTGATAATCCACTCATACCAATGTAAGATCCTATATATCCATCCCAAGGCTTGGACGTATAACTCCATAATTTAACTGTGGAGAAATTGGATAATCCACTCATAATAATGTAAGATTTAATATTTCCAATGTGCTGTCACAAAATTGACATAAAAAAACCAAAGCTACAAAGTTAATGTTTTTTTTACACAGGGTACCAGCCTATCTTACCTAAGTAGGTTAATGTCATCAAAATACAGTAAAACCAACTTAAACGACTCTTTTAAGGAGAGGAAAAAAGTGGTCTTATAACATAGGTTTTCTTTTAACACTGATCAAGATCATATAACAATTTATTATAGAGGCATCTAATAATAATGGTCATAATAATCAGGTTTTTGCTTGTTGGTCTTGTAAGCAGATTTAGACTGTAGTTATTTATAGTGCTATGTTTGTAATGTTACAATAATAGTCTCCTAGCATGGTTTATAGAACACAATTTCCTTTGCAACAAATAGTAACAGGTGGTGTACCAGGTATTGCCGATAAACACGTTGCATGCTTGATCATGTGCATTTTTCTGTTTTCTGTACAGTATAAGTGAAGACAATATAGTGCAAAGCAAAATATAGTTGTCTTGAAATGATATGAAATTACGAAAATAGAGCACTATATTTTTCATTTTTGAGCACCTATTTACTTTTACCTCACTGAGGACACAGGTGTATATGAACAATTGATTTCTACCAATTAACAAGAGGAAAAAAGTCAGGTAACAACAAAACTTTGGGTAAGGAGTGTCTAACAATGATTTTAAATCTTTGCAAGCCTTAATTAACAATTTTTTGTGGACTAAAAAAATAAGATGGGGATAACTGGTACACATCGCGATCAAAAACCAGCAAAAATCATCACATTTCATTGGCAAAATTTTAATATGAATGCACACTAGAATTATTTACAGACACGATTATAGGTTTGTCTTTAGGGTCATTATTAACATTCTAGGGCCCTACTGTGTACTTATTTCCGCATAAAACCAATCAAAAATGGCAATAATTGGTACACGGCCAGTAAGTTTTATAAAGGAAGTAAAAAAGTATTATACACAGTGGCAACAAGATGAAATTGCCTGACCTCAGCTGTAACTGTTCTCTCTGGACATTTATTGACAACAGTAAACAAACATCGCAGGCCATGTTCAAACAGAGGTAACATCATAACAACAGATAGTCCATGGTGTCCAGTAAAATACAATTCCATTGCAGACTTCCAAAGAGTGAGATGGTATGAAGGTATAAAATCACTGGACCCAAGTACTATGTTCATCTCATCTAGACTTATAATATCAGTTAGGTCTGAAAAAGTTACATAACTACATGATTATATTATTTATTTAAGGTACGCAGTTTATACAATGTGCAAAACGGAAATTTTGTTATCCCTCGATGGAGAAAATATTTTTTGTAGTCAATACTTATAAATAAATTCAAACAATAGAATAAACTCGACAATTTTATTTTTGTAACTGGACATTTTTGAAAAATGAGATCAACACAAAAACTGTTAGTTTCCCGTGGAGTAATATATGATGTCAAATGGCACGTGTCTCCATGATAATCGAATTTGTTTTCCATCCTCTGATAGAAAATATTTTACAGCCAATCAAAAGTCTGTATTCTCGCAAAATTTATTTATTCTACATTAACATGACAAGGTCCTTCGTTCCAGATAATATTCCAAATCAAATAGGATTTGACATTTTAAATTCAGTTATATAATCTATTACTACTCTTAATATTTTAATTCTGTAAATTACGATAGAATTTTTGTATCAGATCAAAGCAACAGAGTAAGCATGACATTGTTCTGACAAAAACATATGTACACATGGGGGATTTAACAAAATGTTGTGTAAAGGGTTTCTTTAGCTTCAGTGAGGTTCATGTTTGGTGTATTGTTTAATGGTAAATTTGGTTATTTATTTTTTCCACTTTTTTCAATGTCCATCTACTTGAAGTTATCCACTTTTTATTGGGGTGGAAACCATAGTGACTGGTGAAAAGCCAAGACCTTCAAAAAAAGTTTGAGCACACGGTGCCTGAACTCTGGCTCAAGCACATAGTACCGTGTTGAAACACTTGTGATCACTTGTCGATGACAAACTATATAGACTACTTAACTACAGAAGCTCTTTTAAAATATTTTTCTCAAAATCATGCCTGCCCTTGTAATGTTGTCAAGCTTTCTAATAATATCACACATACACAATTGATAGTCTTATAATGAAAAACAAACATGTTCAACTGAAAAACATCTTATAAAAATTTTAATCAGCCTTACGGGGCCTCGGTGGCAGAGTGGTTAAGGTAGTTTGTCTACTATTGATCACATGGTCTGTCAACACTGAGATTGCGGGTTTGTTTCTCACTGTGGGCAGAGTGTACTCAGCTCTAATCTTTATTGACAAGGATTGCCAATTTTCTTACCAAAGGTCGGGGGTTTTCTCTGGCTACTACGGCTTCCTCCCCCAATAAAAACTGGACGCCATGATAAAGCTGAAAAATTGCTGAAAGTGGCGTTAAACATCATCAAAAAAAACAAAAAATAAAATTAATCAGCCTTACTGGGTAAATTATTACAATAACAACAACGATTTTTGTGATTATACAGCATTTGGTGCAAAACAAACCAGAAATTCTTTAATACAGAAATATTAGTACAGATACTCATAACAATGGATCAACTTTACCTGGTAAAATGTTTTCATACTGGTTATCTTGAGGAAATGAAACTGGTTCCCTATGTGGAATTGGCCTGTTTATGAACTGGTTCAGACTAGGAATTACCATCAATAGAAAATAGGAATATCTGTAAAAAATTCAAAAAGATAATTGTTTTATGGACTACCATATAAAGTCAATAAACAATCAAAATATAAACAAGAACTTTTGTTCCTTCAGTTGTTTTAAAAAAAAAAAGCTTAAAAAAATTAAACAAAAATATTAAAATGACAGTCAGATAATAAAAGCAATACATTTTTAATAACTATTAAAATCCATGTTTAAAAAACCACAAAAGTCTAAAATGGCTGGGTTACACGGTGGGTGCCTTAAAAAATTAGACCTGCCTTAACCTACCGGTAATAGTTTTAAATGTACATATAGTTGGTTGAAAGTTTAGGAGCTGTGTCAAAGGCTGTACAATAAGATGATTACTCAAAATGTATATTGTACAATATCATGAAAAATGGGAAAAATGTTAAAACATTCCCCTAACTATTCCAGAATAGCAAGTGCACAACTTCAATATGTGTGCAATCTTGATGTGAAGATTGAGGGTTCTGGGTTAAAGCTGTAGAAGGAGTTTGATACACAAAATAGGTACCATCTTCTGTAAAATTTGCTGAAAAATGACTAATGTACCATGCTTGGAAAAATGAGAAAAAAATCCCATGAACAATTTTATAGTAATAACTTCAATATAAATGTAAAATATTCCTCTGAACTTTCATGGAACTGAGTTAAAAGCTGTAGGTGGAGTTGATTACAAACAGTAGATACCATCATCTGTAAATGCTTATGAAAATAAACCTTGAAAAAAAGCAGGTTGAGAACTTTAATGTGAGAGTGTAATCTTGGTGTGAAGTTTCAGAGATCTGGGTTGAAAGCTGTGAAAGGTGTTTATTACACAAAATAGTTCTTCACAGCATGCCACTTGCACAACTTCCCCATACTATAATTCAAGTTTGCACTTTGTGCAACCTAGCCAAAAACATATTTTAACTATGCAAAAATGTATTAATTCATATTTTAGTCTGCTACCGAGGATAACACTGGAAGATCAACTTAGTTCTTACACTAAAATAGACATATTTATTAAAATGCTTGATGTAACACTATTTAAGCAATATTAAGGCTGAGAACAATCATTTCTTTAAAAACAGTAAATAACCACACACTGCACTGTACATAAAACATCAAACACAGTTTCAAAAGCTTTTAAATGTTGTAATTCACAAGGAGTTACCTCTATTAGATTATCATTTTGTTGAAACAGAAAGTTAGTTTAATTTTACATTAAGACAGCATATCTAAGTTAAAAAGAGAGTTTGTTTACCATACTGGAAATTAAAAATATAGGTTCACATTGCTTTTTGGGTAAAAACTGAGGACAAAAAAAGTCTTTCTTTTTTTTCAAATTGCCATATACATTTATACCAAATTTTGAACTTTTGATAATATATATTCATTATTGTTCGATTATGTATAACCTGCTTCTTCATGCTTTTTTTTGTGCTCATAGTATTCTACATTAGTACATTGATACATGATAAATGTACAAATGTTCAGCATAAGACATTTGATGTGAAGGTCGTCAACGGTTACAAATACATACAGAATTTATATAAATGGACTGTTCAAGGTCATCAACAGTTACAAATACATACAGAATTTATATAAATGGACTAGTCAAGGTCGTCAACAGTTACAAACATATACAGAATTTATATAAATGGACTGGTCAAGGTCGTCAACAGTTACAAATACATACAGAATTTATATAAATGGACTGGTAAAGGTCATCAACAGTTACAAATACATACAGAATTTATATAAATGGACTGGTCAAGGTCATTAACAGTTACAAATACATACAGAATTTATATAAATTGACTGGTCAAGGTCATCAACAGTTACAAATAGAGTGTAGTGCAATATATATTCCGACAAGATGGCGGCTGACTGAGCGACAGCTCAGCTAACATCAGTTTCATTGATATAATTAAACATTTTAACGTGTGTTGTAATTTTTAAGTTACTTAAGGTCACATGATAATCCCATGATGTCACAAATCACGTGACACGTACTCATTTCTGACACCTTCAGAAGTAAACATGATAAGAAAAGGCAGGGAGCTTACTAACGACAAAAAAGACGTCATTCATAAATTGCTGAATGAGGGGAAAACAATCAGATTTGTAGCAGACACTCTGGGAATACCAAAATCAACTATTGGTGACTTGAAAAGGCGCATTGAAGAACGTGGAACAGTTGAAAACATCAAACGAAGTGGAAGGATGCCTCTAGTCACGCAACTCAATTATCGCAAGTTAGAACGGTAAGTAAAAGTTAATCGGAGAGACAGTTTAATGGATATTACCAACAAATTTAATGAAAATAGAGGTATGCCTGTATCTAAACGCACTGTTCAGCTACATCTACATAAACATGATTTTAAAAAACGAATTTCAAGAAAGAAATTGGTAGTTCGAGAAGTGAATTGCAAGAAACGTCTTGCTTGGTGTAGGGAAAAGAGACATTTAACGGTTGATACTTTTCGGAAAAGAAAATCATTTTCTCAGAGGAATATAAAATAATGATTGGTCATGATAAGAGGGTCCATATATGGAGGAAAACAGGAGAAGGGTGGAGACCTGATTTAGTGACTGGATGTGCCATTCCCACATTTTGAAATCATGATTTGGGGATGCGTTTCCTGGTACGGTGTTGGTACACTAGCTTCTGCAATTGGTTTGGTCAATATTTGAGTTTAGGATAAGTGAGAAAAACTCTATAATGAGATGAAACTGGAGCCAGGTCTAAAAACTGTATTGGTGAATGTGTCCTTTTGTATATGATGAGTACCGTTTAGATATCTCTAACTCAGATGGAAAGCCATGCCATACAACATTTCTCAGATTCAGAGTTATTGGTGGTCCTATCACAGCTCTCAGAACTTGAACCTACATTTAAAACAAACAATAAGTTACAATGTGCTAAAATTCTGCATATGACATTCATATAAATACTTTAATAAAGTGTTGACTACACCAACTAGTTAATCTAGAGTAAAATTCTCAATATACCATATACTACATGGCTGGAGTAAATTCAGTCTGTTTTGGTTAAAAAAAAAATAAGCATCAAAACAATTTATTTTTATAAAAGGAACATTTACTATGGTCAAGCATTTGTTTCTCTAGGTTTCACAGCTACAGCTGGTCCAGTGGTATATCTCATTGCTTTCAAAAATTATTTTTTAAATACAGAAATGTTGTGGTAGTTCATGCAACAGGGCCAAAAATGAAATAAAATTATTTTTAAACAGATGTACCTATATACACTATTTTATAACAGTTGTGAACTTATGCATGTCATATTTTATCATGTTTAGGGAATCCAACATATTTTTGCAAATAATAGCTACTGTCCTGAGAGTTCTTCTAACCATTTAAATGACAAAAGCAATTCTCACCTTTTTGCTGATTGTGCTGTTATTTAAGAAATGGTTTATCATTGTCTTACCGCGGGGTGACCATTTATGTTGTGTTATTTTATCCCGAGCGATAAATGGTCATCCCGTGGTAAAACAATGATAAATCACAGCCTCCGTGAATTATTTCTATTCTAATAAGACAATTAGAGTACATTTATAATATTTTCGTACCTATAGAAAACATCATTTCCGCCATAAACTGGCTGTTCCATCAATGTAACACACAATATATTGCAACGGATAATTATAGCGCGTGTCGATATTTATAAGATTTATACGTCATATGCAATAGCTTTCCAGTGGGAGTTACAGTTTTTTAATTGGAACAGCCATTTAAAACACGCCCTTCTCAGCGTGTGTTGCTCATAGATAAATCATTTTTTTACCACAGTTGTGGTCTCAAAGCCTTTAAAGCACGTCATATTAGAATTCCCATTAAAATCAAGGTCTTCATTGGATAGATTTCACTATCTTCCATCCAAAACAAGTTATACTTATCATTTTCTTAAATGCAAATTTTTCACACAAAAAATGTCAAATGATTGGGATGCCAGAAAAACTTGCCCACGAAAACTACTCAGTTAGCATAAATAATGTTTTATTAAGTCCAGCAAACCCCCTAAATGATAGAGCAACAATAGTATTTCTTACAAACTTACAACAGTAGGTCCAAATATCTGTTTTAGTGTAGATGATGACAGGATATCTTTTAACATAGAAGGACAAATGGTGTTCTCTAACAAATGTACCTGTAAAACACACCTGTATTACAAAAATTCATCAACTATAGCCATGTTGTAAAAAAGGTTTTCACTCCTAGTAAATAAAACTTAGATATTTCAAGAATATCTTACTATTACAACCGGGTGGCCAAGTGGTTAAGGTACTTAGTCTGCTATTGATCACATGGTCTTTCAACACTGAGATTGCAGGTTCGAGTCTCTCTGCGGGCATGGTGTGCTCGATCCCAATCTTAATTGACAAGGATTGCCAGTTTTCCTACCAAAGGTCGAGGGTTTTCCCTGGGTTCTCATGCTTCCTCCCCCAATAAAATCTGGATGCCATGATTTAGGTAAAAGATTGCTGAAAGTGGCATTAAACAATAAACAAACAATACTATTGCAACTTTACTATTTAGTGCACAGACACTATGACTGTTTAGGAAGTATCTAATATTGTTGTCAATGAAAAAGTATGGGAGTTAGTCACATAGCGATTATAGCATTGACTTTGGAGATTGTGTGCTAGAATGCAACGTTAATTGTCAGAAATTAGTATGTTTCCTGCAATGTTCATTGTCAGGAATTGGTGTTTCTGCAATATTAATGGTCAGGAATTGGTATGTTTCCTGCAACGTTAATGGTCAGAAATGAGTATGTTTCCTGCAATGTTCATTGTCAGGAATTGGTGTTTCTGCAATATTAATGGTCAGGAATTGGTATGTTTCCTGCAATGTTAATGGTCAGGTATTGGTATTTTTCCTGCAACGTTATTGGTCAGGAAATGGTATGATTCCTGCAACATAACTGGTCAGGAATTGGCATGTTTCCTGCAATGTTAATGGTCAGGAATAGGTATGTTTCCTTCAATTTAAATGGTCAGGAATTGGTATGTTTCCTGTCATGTAAATTGTTAAGAATTGGTCCCTTTTCCTGCCATGCTAATGGTCAGGAATTGTTTTGTTTTCTGCAAAATTGAGGAATTGGTTTGTTCTTTGCAAAATGATCAAGACTTGGTATGTTTCCTGCAATGTTAATTGTCAGGAATGGGTATGTTTCCTGCGACGTAACTGGTCAGAAATTGGTATGTTTCCTGCAATGTAACTGGTCAGGAATTGGTATGTTTCCTGCAATGTTAATGGTCAGGAATTGGTATGTTTTCTGCAATGTAACTGGTCAGGAATTGGTATGTTTCCTGCAACATTAATGGTCAGGAATTGGTATATTTCCTGCAATGTTAATGATCAGGTATTGATATGTTTTCTGCAAAATGGTCAGGAATTGGTTTGTTCTTTGCAAAATGATCAAGACTTTGTATGCAATTTTAAAGGTCAGGAATTGGTATGTTTCCTGCAATTTTATTGGCAAGAAATTGGTATCATTTCTGCAACATTATTGGTCAGAAATTGGTATGTTTCCTGCAATGCTAATGGTCAGGAATTGGTATGTTTCCTGCAATGTAAGTTGTCTGGAATTGGTATGTTTCCAGCATTGTTAATGGTCCGGAATTGGTAAGTTTCCTGCAAAATTAATGGACAGGAATTGATATGTTTTTGCAAAATGGTCAGGAATGGGTATATTTCCTGCAACATAAATGATCAGGAATCGGTAAGTTTTCTTCAATGTTAATGGTCATGAATAGGTATGTTTCTTGCAATGCAATTGGTCATGAATTGGGATGAGTTTCCTGCAACCTTATTGGTCAGGAATTGGTATATGTCCTGCAATGATAATGGTTAGGAATTGGTATGTTTCCTGCAATGATAATGGTTAGGAATTGGTATATGTCCTGCAATGATAATGGTTAGGAATTGGTATGTTTCCTGCAATGATAATGGTTAGGAATTGGTATGTTTCCTGCAATGATAATGGTTAGGAATTGGTATGTTTCCTGCAATGATAATGGTTAGGAATTGGTATGTTTCCTGCAATGATAATGGTTATGAATGGTGTTTCCTGCAATGTTATTGGTAAGGAATTGGTATCTTTTCTGAAAAATATATATTGCAGAAAACATACCAATAGCTTTGATTTCAGTCTCTCTATCAATTTATGGGGCCACCTAATGTTTATGAATTCAGCCTATTTACACTAGGTATATCACTGTTGTTAAGTGTTTGTGAAAGACTAACAGATATCATAACTAAGTTCAACCCCAAAAATTAGGTTTTTTAATTTATAACAAATATGTTCAAAAATGTATCACTGTAAGGGCTGATTCTCAAGCACTTCACCGTCTACACTGATGCCCAGATTTTCTATTGCCGCTGCAGAAAGATCTATAGCCCCTGCAGAAAACAAAATCCATTTATATTGAACTTTGTTGAGATATATGGGTACCTATATATACATACTTACATCTCCGAGCGACCTCTCTATACAGGAAGTTATTAACAATAGTGCAATGTAATTATCTGTCAACTTGTTAGTCTTAACCAATCGGAAACATTCATGGATCACCTGAAACGAAACCATAATTGTAAAAGAGCTATCGTTACCTCTTCTAAGTAATGTCATCCATGGAAAACATATGTTACCTGCAGACATCTTACAGAGAAAATTTAAGTGTAGAACAAATAATCGTACCCTTGGTTTTTTTGTGTTTGTTTTTTTTTTTTTGTTTATCCGACAAATCACAAAAATAACTTCGGATTATAATGGCAGTAAAATTCGGCCTAATTAAAGTGCAGTTCAACAGGTTTCTGAGTGACTGATTTGTCCTAGTTTAGTTTAAATTCCTACACACAGTTTAGAATGAGTTGCTGATAAAATGTCTTACACATCTTTTCCCTGTCAAAATATACTAATTTATTCAACATAAATTCCTTAAAATAAAATATGGTACTTATCAACAGTTTGAAATGGAGAACCAATCAATTGCCTTTGGGGTTTTTAAGGACTGGACCTATTCCTATACACAGACACACAACAGGGTAGACTATGCAGCCGAGAACAAATTTATTCTAGAGTAAATGTTTTGCTTAAAAAAATTGACCATAGCTGCTAAATAACTTGAATAACACAGCTATCCTAAGTATTATGTGATGGTAGTTTATACATGTATCATACAACAAAAAATCCTGACATAATATACATAAAAAATTAGTGCTTTTAGTTTAAAATGATAACATATCAAAGAAAATCAATTTCTTATGGACTTGGTCCAAAATACCAAGCCACCTAAAATAATTGAGTTTTTATGGTTAAGTTCTGAAATGAAATAGTTGATGGTTAAGTTTTGAATAGATAAAAGTTTGTGAAAAATTCCATTTATTATGGACTGTGTTCATGCAAGGCCACCTAAATTGATGATAGAGGGTTAATTTTTAAGTGAAGGAGACAGATGTTCTATGTTGGGGTAAAATTACAATGTTAATATTTAGTTTTAAAATGCATGAGTGAAAGTCACCAGAATCGAGACTCAAGGTCACCAGACTCAAGGCAGGGGGCAAGGGTATGGGTAATGAGTTGAATGTGGTTTTATGCTACTTAAGCAATGTTTCACATTATAATTTTTTATTTAGAATGGAAGCCAAAGTAGCTGGTAAAAACCTGACCTTCATCCAGAAAACTAAATTCTTGTCAATTTGGGTTGAAGTGGAGCACACTTTGCCTGAACTCACAACCTCAGTGTTGCCACAATAATGGGTCATTAGACCACTCTACTACTGAGGCCACACAAAAGAGTGGTTTACCTAAACCACTTTATCACTGAGGCCCAACAAAAGAGTGGTTTACCTAGATCACTCTACCAATGAGGCCACACAAAAGAGTGGTTTACCTAGACCACTCTACCTCTGAGGCCACACAAAAGAGTGGTTTACTTAGACCACTCTACTACTGAGGCCCCACAAAAGAGTGGTTTACCTAAACCACTCTATCACTGAGGCCCAACAAAAGAGTGGTTTACCTAGACCACTCTACCACTGAGGCTCCACAAAAGAGTGGTTTACCTAGATCCCTTTAACACTGAGGCTCCACAAAAGAGTGGTTTACCTAAATCACTCTACCAATGAGGCCCCACAAAAGAGTGGGATACCTAGACCCCTCTACCACTGCGGCCCCACAAAAGAGTGGTTTACCTAGACCACTCTACCACTCAGGCCCCACAAAAGAGTGGCTTACCTAGACCAATCTACCACTGGGGCTCCACAAAAGAGTGGTTTACCTATGCTAAACCACTCTACCACTCAGGCCCCCTAAAAGAGATGTTAACCTAGACCACTCTACCACTGAGGCAACACAAAAGAGTGGTTAACCTAGACCACTCTACCACTGAGGCTCCACAAAAGAGTGGTTTACTTTGACCACTCTACGACTGAGGACCCACAAAAGAGTGGTTAACCTAGACCACTCTACCACTGAGGCTCCACAAAAGAGTGGTTTACTTTGACCACTTTACTACTGAGGACCCACAAAAGAGGGGTTAACCTAGACCACTCTACCACTGAGGCAACACAAAAGAGTGGTTTACCTAGACAACTGTACCACTGAGGCTCCACAAAAGAGTGGTTTACCTTGACCACTCTACTACTGAGGACCCACAAAAAAGTGGTTTACCTTGACCACTCTACTACTGAGGACCCACAAAACAGTGGTTTACCTTGACCACTTTACCACTGAAGTTCCACAAATGAGTGGGATACCTAAACCACTCTACCACTGAGTCCCTACAAAAGAGTGGGATTTTTAGACCCCTCTACCACTGGGGCTCCACAAAAGAGTGGTTTACCTAGACCACTTTACCACTGAAGTTCCACAAATGAGTGGGATACTTAGACCCCTCTACCACTGTGGCCCCACAAAAGAGTGGTTAACCTAGACCACTCTTCCACAGACTCCCCACAAAAAAGTGGTTTACCTAAACTAATTTTACCACTGAGGCCACACAAAAGAATGAGTTACTTAGACATTCCACCACTGAGGCCCCATATAAGAGTGGTTTACCTAGACCACTCTACCACTCAGGCCCCACAAAAGAGTGGCTTATCTAGACCAATCTACATGTACCAATGAGGCCATCCAAAAGAGTGGTTTACCCAGACCAATCTACTACTCAGGCCCCACAAAAGAGTGGTTTACCTAAACCACTCTACCACTGAGAGAGTTTACCTATACAACTGTACCACTGAGGCCCCACAAGAGTGGCTTACCTAGACCATTCTACATGTACCACTGAGGCCCCACAAAAGAGTGGCTTATCTAGACTACTCTACATGTACCACTGAGGCCCTACAAAAGAGTGGTTTACCCAGACCACTCTACTACTGAGGGCCCACAAGAGTGGTTTACCTAGACAACTGTACCACTGAGGCCCCACAAAAGAGTCGTTTACCTAGACCACTCTACCACTGAGGCCCCACAAAAAAGTGGTTTACCTAGACAACTCTACCACTGAGGCTCCACAAAAAAGTGGTTTACCTAGACAACTCTACCACTGAGGCCCCATAAAAGAGTAGTTTATGAAGACCACTCTACCACTGAGGCCCCACAAAAGAGTGGTTTACCTAGACCACTTTACCACTGAGGCCCCACAAAAGAGTGGTTTACCTAGACAACTCTACCACTGAGGCCCCATAAAAGAGTAGTTTATGAAGACCACTCTACGACTGAGGCCCCACAAAAGAGTGGTTACCTAGACCACTTTACCACTGAGGCCCCACAAAAGAGTGGTTTATCTAGACAACTCCACCACTGAGGCTCCACAAAAGAGTGGTTTACCCAGACAACTCTACCACTGAGGCTCCACAAAAGAGTGGTTTACCTAGACAACTCTACCACTGAGGCCCCATAAAAGAGTGGTTTACCTAGACAACTCTACCACTGAGGCTCCACAAAAGAGTGGTTTACCTAGACAACTCTACCACTGAGGCTCCACAAAAGAGTTGTTTATCCAGACAACTCTACCATTGAGGCTCCACAAAAAGTTGTTTATCCAGACAACTCTACCACTGAGGCTCCACAAAAGAGTTGATTATCCAGACAACTCTACCCCTGAGGCCCCACAAAAGAGTGGTTTACCTAGACCACTTTACCACTGAGGCCCCACAAAAGAGTGGTTTACCTAGACAACTCTACCACTGAGGCTCCACAAAAGAGTAGTTTACCTAGACAACTCTACCACTGAGGCCCCATAAAAGAGTAGTTTACCTAGACAACTCTACCACTGAGGCTCCACAAAAGAGTTGTTTACCCAGACAACTCTACCACTGAGGCTCCACAAAAGAGTTGTTTATCCAGACAACTCTACCATTGAGGCTCCACAAAAGAGTTGTTTACCCAGACAACTCTACCACTGAGGCTCCACAAAAGAGTTGTTTACCCAGACAACTCTACCACTGAGGCTCCACAAAAGAGTGGTTTACCTAGACAACTCTACCACTGAGGCTTCACAAAAGAGTGGTTTACCTTGACCACTCTACCACTGAGGCTCCACAAAAGAGTGGTTTACCTAGACAACTCTACCACTGAGGCCCCATAAAAGAGTGGTTTATCTAGACAACTCTACCACTGAGGCCCCACAAAAGAGTGGTTTACCTAGACCACTCTACTACTGAGGCCACACAAAAAAGTGGTTTACCTAAACCACTCTATCACTGAGGCCCAACAAAAGAGTGGTTTACCTAGATCACTCTACCAATGAGGCCACACAAAAGAGTGGTTTACCTAGACCACTCTACCTCTGAGGCCACACAAAAGAGTGGTTTACTTAGACCACTCTACTACTGAGGCCCCACAAAAGAGTGGTTTACCTAGACAACTCTATCACTGAGGCCCCACAAAAGAGTGGTTTACCTAGACAACTCTACCACTGAGGCCCCACAAAAGAGTGGTTTACCTAGACAACTCTACCACTGAGGCTCCACAAAAGAGTAGTTTACCTAGACAACTCTACCACTGAGGCCCCATAAAAGAGTAGTTTACCTAGACAACTCTACCACTGAGGCTCCACAAAAGAGTTGTTTACCTAGACCACTTTACCACTGAGGCCCCACAAAAGAGTTGTTTATCCAGACAACTCTACCATTGAGGCTCCACAAAAGAGTTGTTTACCCAGACAACTCTACCACTGAGGCTCCACAAAAGAGTGGTTTACCTAGACAACTCTACCACTGAGGCTCCACAAAAGAGTTGTTTACCAAGACAACTCTACCACTGAGGCTCCACAAAAGAGTGGTTTACCTAGACAACTCTACCACTGAGGCTCCACAAAAGAGTGGTTAGGTAAACCACTCTTTTGTGGAGCCTCAGTGGTAGAGTTGTCTAGGTAAACCACTCTTTTGTGGAGCCTCAGTAAACAACTCTTTTGTGGAGCCTCAGTGGTAGAGTTGTCTAGGTAAGACAACTCTACCACTGAGGCTCCACAAAAGAGTTGTTTACCCAGACAACTCTACCACTGAGGCTCCACAAAAGAGTGGTTTACCTAGACAAATCTACTATTGAGGCTCCACAAAAGAGTGGTTTACCTAGACAACTCTACCACTGAGGCTCCATAAAAGAGTGTTTTACCTAGACAACTCTACCACTGATGCCCCATAAAAGAGTTGTTTACCCAGACAACTCTACCACTGAGGCTCCACAAAAGAGTTGTTTACCCAGACAACTCTACCACTGAGGCTCCACAAAAGAGTTGTTTACCCAGACAACTCTACCACTGAGGCTCCACAAAAGAGTGGTTTACCTAGACAACTCTACCACTGAGGCTCCACAAAAGAGTGGTTTACCTAGACAACTCTACCATTGAGGCTCCACAAAAGAGTGGTTTACCTAGACAACTCTACCACTGAGGCTCCACAAAAGAGTTGTTTACCCAGACAACTCTACCACTGAGGCTCCACAAAAGAGTGGTTTACCTAGACAACTCTACCATTGAGGCTCCACAAAAGAGTGGTTTACCTAGACAACTCTACCACTGAGGCTCCACAAAAGAGTGTTTTACCTAGACAACTCTACCACTGATGCCCCATAAAAGAGTTGTTTACCCAGACAACTCTACCACTGAGGCTCCACAAAAGAGTTGTTTACCCAGACAACTCTACCACTGAGGCTCCACAAAAGAGTTGTTTACCCAGACAACTCTACCACTGAGGCTCCACAAAAGAGTGGTTTACCTAGACAACTCTACCACTGAGGCTCCACAAAAGAGTGGTTTACCTAGACAACTCTACCACTGAGGCCCCATAAAAGAGTGGTTTATCTAGACAACTCTACCACTGAGGCCCCACAAAAGAGTGGTTTACCTAGACAACTCTACCACTGAGGCTCCACAAAAGAGTGGTTTACCTAGACAACTCTACCACTGAGGCTCCACAAAAGAGTTGTTTATCCAGACAACTCTACCATTGAGGCTCCACAAAAGAGTTGTTTATCCAGACAACTCTACCACTGAGGCCCCACAAAAGAGTGGTTTACCTAGACCACTTTACCACTGAGGCCCCACAAAAGAGTGGTTTACCTAGACAACTCTACCACTGAGGCTCCACAAAAGAGTAGTTTACCTAGACAACTCTACCAATGAGGCTCCACAAAAGAGTTGTTTACCCAGACAACTCTACCACTGAGGCTCCACAAAAGAGTTGTTTATCCAGACAACTCTACCACTGAGGCTCCACAAAAGAGTGGTTTACCTAGACAACTCTACCACTGAGGCTCCACACAAGAGTGGTTTACCTAGACAACTCTACCACTGAGGCCCCACAAAAGAGTGGTTTACCTAGACAACTCTACCACTGAGGCCCCACAAAAGAGTGGTTTACCTAGACAACTCTACCACTGAGGCTCCACAAAAGAGTGGTTTACCTAGACAACTCTACCACTGAGGCCCCACAAAAGAGTGGTTTACCTAGACCACTCTACCACTGAGGCTCCACAAAAGAGTTGTTTATCCAGACAACTCTACCACTGAGGCTCCACAAAAGAGTGGTTTACCTTGACCACTCTACCACTGAGGCTCCACAAAAGAGTGGTTTACCTAGACAACTCTACCACTGAGGCTCCACAAAAGAGTGGTTAGGTAAACCACTCTTTTGTGGAGCCTCAGTGGTAGAGTTGTCTAGGTAAACCACTCTTTTGTGGAGCCTCAGTAAACAACTCTTTTGTGGAGCCTCAGTGGTAGAGTTGTCTAGGTAAGACAACTCTACCACTGAGGCTCCACAAAAGAGTTGTTTACCCAGACAACTCTACCACTGAGGCTCCACAAAAGAGTGGTTTACCTAGACAACTCTACTATTGAGGCTCCACAAAAGAGTGGTTTACCTAGACAACTCTACCACTGAGGCTCCATAAAAGAGTGTTTTACCTAGACAACTCTACCACTGATGCCCCATAAAAGAGTTGTTTACCCAGACAACTCTACCACTGAGGCTCCACAAAAGAGTTGTTTACCCAGACAACTCTACCACTGAGGCTCCACAAAAGAGTTGTTTACCCAGACAACTCTACCACTGAGGCTCCACAAAAGAGTGGTTTACCTAGACAACTCTACCACTGAGGCTCCACAAAAGAGTGGTTTACCTAGACAACTCTACCATTGAGGCTCCACAAAAGAGTGGTTTACCTAGACAACTCTACCACTGAGGCTCCACAAAAGAGTTGTTTACCCAGACAACTCTACCACTGAGGCTCCACAAAAGAGTGGTTTACCTAGACAACTCTACCATTGAGGCTCCACAAAAGAGTGGTTTACCTAGACAACTCTACCACTGAGGCTCCACAAAAGAGTGTTTTACCTAGACAACTCTACCACTGATGCCCCATAAAAGAGTTGTTTACCCAGACAACTCTACCACTGAGGCTCCACAAAAGAGTTGTTTACCCAGACAACTCTACCACTGAGGCTCCACAAAAGAGTTGTTTACCCAGACAACTCTACCACTGAGGCTCCACAAAAGAGTGGTTTACCTAGACAACTCTACCACTGAGGCTCCACAAAAGAGTGGTTTACCTAGACAACTCTACCACTGAGGCCCCATAAAAGAGTGGTTTATCTAGACAACTCTACCACTGAGGCCCCACAAAAGAGTGGTTTACCTAGACAACTCTACCACTGAGGCTCCACAAAAGAGTGGTTTACCTAGACAACTCTACCACTGAGGCTCCACAAAAGAGTTGTTTATCCAGACAACTCTACCATTGAGGCTCCACAAAAGAGTTGTTTATCCAGACAACTCTACCACTGAGGCCCCACAAAAGAGTGGTTTACCTAGACCACTTTACCACTGAGGCCCCACAAAAGAGTGGTTTACCTAGACAACTCTACCACTGAGGCTCCACAAAAGAGTAGTTTACCTAGACAACTCTACCAATGAGGCTCCACAAAAGAGTTGTTTACCCAGACAACTCTACCACTGAGGCTCCACAAAAGAGTTGTTTATCCAGACAACTCTACCACTGAGGCTCCACAAAAGAGTGGTTTACCTAGACAACTCTACCACTGAGGCTCCACACAAGAGTGGTTTACCTAGACAACTCTACCACTGAGGCCCCACAAAAGAGTGGTTTACCTAGACAACTCTACCACTGAGGCCCCACAAAAGAGTGGTTTACCTAGACAACTCTACCACTGAGGCTCCACAAAAGAGTGGTTTACCTAGACAACTCTACCACTGAGGCCCCACAAAAGAGTGGTTTACCTAGACCACTCTACCACTGAGGCTCCACAAAAGAGTTGTTTATCCAGACAACTCTACCACTGAGGCTCCACAAAAGAGTGGTTTACCTTGACCACTCTACCACTGAGGCTCCACAAAAGAGTGGTTTATCTAGACAACTCTACCACTGAGGCTCCACAAAAGAGTGGTTTACCTAGACAACTCTACCACTGAGGCCCCATAAAAGAGTTGTTTACCCAGACAACTCTACCACTGAGGCTCCACAAAAGAGTTGTTTACCCAGACCAATCTACCACTGAGGCTCCACAAAAGAGTGGTTTACCTTGACCACTCTACCACTGAGGCTCCACAAAAGAGTGGTATATCTAGACAACTCTACCACTGAGGCTCCACAAAAGAGTGGTTTACCTAGACAACTCTACCACTGAGGCCCCACAAAAGAGTGGTTTACCTAGACCACTCTACCACTGAGGCTCCACAAAAGAGTTGTTTATCCAGACAACTCTACCACTGAGGCTCCACAAAAGAGTGGTTTACCTTGACCACTCTACCACTGAGGCTCCACAAAAGAGTGGTTTATCTAGACAACTCTACCACTGAGGCTCCACAAAAGAGTGGTTTACCTAGACAACTCTACCACTGAGGCCCCATAAAAGAGTTGTTTACCCAGACAACTCTACCACTGAGGCTCCACAAAAGAGTTGTTTACCCAGACCAATCTACCACTGAGGCTCCACAAAAGAGTGGTTTACCTTGACCACTCTACCACTGAGGCTCCACAAAAGAGTGGTATATCTAGACAACTCTACCACTGAGGCTCCACAAAAGAGTGGTTTACCTAGACAACTCTACCACTGAGGCCCCACAAAAGAGTGGTTTACCTAGACCACTCTACCACTGAGGCTCCACAAAAGAGTTGTTTATCCAGACAACTCTACCACTGAGGCTCCACAAAAGAGTGGTTTACCTTGACCACTCTACCACTGAGGCTCCACAAAAGAGTGGTTTATCTAGACAACTCTACCACTGAGGCTCCACAAAAGAGTGGTTTACCTAGACAACTCTACCACTGAGGCCCCATAAAAGAGTTGTTTACCCAGACAACTCTACCACTGAGGCTCCACAAAAGAGTTGTTTACCCAGACCAATCTACCACTGAGGCTCCACAAAAGAGTGGTTTACCTTGACCACTCTACCACTGAGGCTCCACAAAAGAGTGGTTTATCTAGACAACTCTACCACTGAGGCTCCACAAAAGAGTGGTTTACCTAGACAACTCTACCAATGAGGCTCCACAAAAGAGTGGTTTATCTAGACAACTCTACCACTGAGGCCCCATAAAAGAGTGGTTTACCTAGACAACTCTACCACTGAGGCCCCACAAAAGAGTTGTTTACCCAGACAACTCTACCACTGAGGCTCCACAAAAGAGTTGTTTACCCAGACAACTCTACCACTGAGGCTCCACAAAAGAGTTGTTTACCCAGACAACTCTACCACTGAGGCTCCACAAAAGAGTTGTTTACCCAGACAACTCTACCACTGAGGCCACACAAAAGAGTGGTTTACCCAGACCAATCTACCACTGAGGCTCCAAAAAAGAGGGGTTTACCTAGACAACTCTACCACTGAGGCCCCACAAAAGAGTGAGCCATGCCATGTTTGTTAACCTGTTACATGTAATTAGAAATTGAACCCCTAAGATTTGATGTAACACACCCTAATCATTTTAAGACCAAAATGCACCATGGTATTTCATGAACCCCTCACCTATTTATCTAGGGAGTTCAATTTACATTGGAAAAAAATTGAGCCCAAGTTAAAAAAAAACACGGATAAAAATGACATGTAAGTCAAATTTCAAGGGGTTAAAAAAAAATACCACACCAAAAATGTCCTACAAGCCGTATGTATCTATTAGTAAACTCTGAAGTTAAATCTTATGTAATCAAAACCTACACAACTAAAGTGCACATAAAGACAAAGATAGTGACATTTAAATTTAAATATAAATTGTAATCACACTATATTGTCCTTCACCTACAAGCCTAAGGAAATATATATTACTTCCTAGTTGTTCTATATTTCTGTATAAAAGTTAAGATCACCTGGAAAAATTAGATTGATGATGGCTATGATAACAGATACTGCACCATGTGATCTGTGTGAAACAGACAGAAAAATTAAATGGAGATGTGTTCAGTGTCAATTCTACATGTGTGTGAAGTGTGAAAAAATTCACTCCAAAGTTCAAACATCCAGTATACATGAAATAATTGATGTAATACCCGTGTGTTCTGAGTATATCAGTGATTCACACCATAAACATAATATAGATGTCACAGAAAAAGAAGAGAGAACAGAAACACTTAAACAATTAGATGCGAAGATTTCTCAAGAATTGATGTTTTGTAAGTCCGAACAAAATGAACTTCAAAACACTGAAATTTCATGGGATTTTACATGTTCTCAATCTATTGAGGAAATTAACAGGAGAGAAGTATTACTCAAAAATGCAGTACAGAAATATGCACAAGTACTAAGAAACGCTATTACAAACGAACAGGAAACAATGAAGAAGACAATATCTAAGAAGAGAACAGAAATAGATGAAGCTATCCATGACTTAGAACAAGAACAAGGTGAAGTGCAAGCTGCCATAGAGTCTGCTCAAGGACAAATTATAACCATGACAGCTTCAAGACTTGAAGAAAGGTGTTCCAATCTTTCCTTCAAAAGTTTACCAAGTGTTGTCACAGGATTTATTCCTGCAAATTTCCTTGCTAAGGAAGAAACTTTGTTGAATGTTCAGAACATAAATTATTTATTTGGATATCTGGGTCCAGTTGAAATGGTCAAATTACAATCAAACTTTGACCTTAAAGTTGTCAAGAGTTACCAGACAAATTTGACCAGTATTACCTCAATAGTAGCCATAAATGATAAAGCTGCATGGGTATCAGACACATCAGATGAAATTCTCCATAAAATAATTCTTGGTGAAGATAACGATACTTTAAAAGAAATTTCTACTGAGATTCCAGTATATGATATTGCTACAGATTCAAATGGTGTTATTCTGCTGTCTGTATTGAACAGCTCAGATATAGAAATTATAGATCAGTCAGGTGACTTAATATCATATGTCTCAGTATCACCGATGTTTCCACTTGGAATTCATGTCACAAAAGATGGTGACATTTTAGCAGGTGTCAAAGATGGTGGTGATGACTTCATCCTTACAGATGAAAGCTGTAGGCAGGTCCTTTTACTTGATTTTAATGGGACACTAAAACAATCTTATGAATTTGATGAAAATGAACAACAACTATTTACTTTTCCACACAGAATAACAACTAATATTAATAACAATGATATAATAATCTTAGACAAAATATGTGAGCCAGAGGACAGTGATAAATATAATGGGAGAGTTTTAGTACTAGGCAAACAGGGAGTTACAAAATGGGTTTATCACGGACACCCTACTATTAACTGGGATGCAGAAAATACTCCATTCCATCCAGTTGCCGTTGTGACAACATCAATTGGTCACATTATTGTGGCTGATGAAACAGCAAATGCATTACACATTCTATCAAGTAAAGGAGATTTGCTAACGTGTAAAAACAAAGGGATAATATCTCCATCTTCTCTAGCTATTGATTCTTGGGGTCAGTTGTGGGTTGGGACTGAAAAATGTCTACTATGTAGTGATTTCAAAATGAAAGAAATAGAAACAGATGCTGAAATTCATGTTTTGAAAATCAGCTGTTGAAATATTGTAGTACATGTCCTAATAAGAAACCATCTTGGAGATAAAGAAACATCCAAAAACAGCAATATTTCTATTAAGTGTCCATTGTAAATTTGATTTTGATCAATGAAAACAATTACATGTGGTAATATAGAGCTTACCTGTCCAAGTATAATGTACATGCAAGAATCATTTTCTCAAGAAAACACTTCTGGGGCTAGTCAACCATGTATCTTTTCTCTTTATACAGAGATAACTATATATGATATGTGAATAATAAAATATGCTATGTGAATGTTTGTTAAATTGGTAAAATCATGTTCCTACAGTATTCAGATCAGATTCATTACTGTCATGGCTTCTGTCATTGAGGGGTCAATGTATATAAAATGGATATAAACCTACTTATTGTCATAGCAACTATAATCCCTGGGCTTGTCAATTCTGGGGACCTGGCCCCATGGGCTTCTATCATTGAGTGGTCAATGTATATAAAATGGATATAACCACTTTAGACCCTGGGGTTGTAAGTACAAGCACAAATTGGTTTGCCTGTTTGTGTAGTGTTTAAGGCCACTTACAGCAAGTTTTCAGTTAAATCATGGCATTTAGATTTTATTGGGGGAGGAAGACAGAATACCCAGAGAAACACTAGACCTTTGGTAGGAAAACTAGCAATCATTGTCAAGTAAGATTGGAGCCTAGCACATTCTGTCTGCAGTGTGACTTGAACACCCAACCTCAGTGTTGACATGCCATGCGGTCAATAGTAGATGACTAACTACCTTAACAACTCGGCTACTGAGGCTTGCTTGTATTATATATGATATGGAACGGTTAACAAAGGCCATGGGGTCAATATAGTAGATGACTAACTACCTTAACAACTCGGCTACTGAGGCTTGCTTGTATTATATATGATATGGAACGGTTAACAAAGGCCATGGGGTCAATATAGTAGATGACTATCTACCTTAACAACTCGGCTACTGAGGCTTGCTTGTATTATATATGATACGGAACGGTTAACAAAGCACAAAAATTGGTCTGCTTGACTGTAACATTTTTGACGAGAATTTTCAGTTTTGTGGCCAAAGGTCAAGGGTTCTCAAGTACTCTAGTTTCATCCTAAATACTATCAAGGAATGTGTTCCAAGTAAGACATCTATAACTTGAAGAATTAGTGGTATCCAAACCAAAATAGAAATGAAGAATTTGAAGTCCTTAAAATGATTAATAGAGCTGTGTTGAGGTGCTTATTAGTTGGGGCTTATGTTTGTATTTTATATTTGTCTGGTCTTGTATGTGTGTTTTATAGTTGTTTACAAGAAATCTTTATAATGACATTGTAATCTTTTATATACAGTATTATTTGTTTACTTGAGAAAAGAATGTTGTGATATTTTAGAACTGTTAACTATAAATTATAGAACTTTCTTTCATCTATTAAATTCCAGAATAGTCCAAAATTCCAAAACATTCTCTTATTTACATGTATTTATAGCATATAACATTTGCCTGGATTTCATACTAGTGGATACTCCATTAGTGAGGAACAATTGATCTTGGATTATGTACACATTGAGTGGACATAATTTCTGACAGTTTAGGAATTCCATGGATTTTGGATATAACAGTTGGAACTAGATTGATTGATTGGAACTTTTATTTTGGACACTGATTGGAACTTCAAAATATAGTCAAGTTAACATTATTCTTTATTTATTGTAATTTGTTAAGTTAATTAGATGTAATTAACTGTAATTGATAAATAATTAAATTACAAATGTGTAATTTGTATTTGTCTTTTGTTGGCTAATTTAAAGTTTATACGGAGTTTCAAATGCTTTCTATTTTCAAGTAAAATATTCTAATAAAACAATGTGCACAAAATGCATTCACAAGCACTCATTTTTGAAAGTTTGGTTTGATCCTTGAACAAGTTGTGGACAAGAAAAAATCATCTAATTTAAGTTTATTGTTATGAAACAACAAGTGTGGACACAGAAAAATGTCTTGCCTGCATTCCGCATCAGTAACAAACAAATTATGTCATGAGCATCACGTAAATAGCATTAAATTGTTATCATTTAAAATATAATTTGCATGCTTACAGAGAAACTGACTTAATCCAAAAAACTAACACAGCCACTGGACCATGAAATTGAGGTCAAGGTCAGGTGAAACCTACCAGACAATCATGTACTATTCATCAGCAACCTATATACCAAATATTATCATTCTACCATGCATGGAACCGCCGTGATCTTAAATGTAGTTGCTGGACCATGAAATCGAGGTCAAGGGCAGGTGACATGTGACTGGCAAGTACTCATCATAAGCTACCACTGGACCAAATTTGATGGACCTAGGGCTTAGGCTTACAAAGATATGAAGCAAGATGTCCAAGTGTTGACACCGCCACTGCCACCAGATTCCAATATAAATGTCTTGCCTCCAGCGACGAAAGGGGAAGACAAAAATGTCAATTTTCAGCAATAACAATTCTTTTATTTAAAAAATTGCTGGTTAATATTTACAGTTTGTTTCATAATGGACAAAGGATACCAGGTACTCTGGCCTCCTACCTCAACAAACTGGATGCCACAATATAGATGAGAAATTGCTGAAACCTTATTCAACTAACCAATAATAATAACAGCTCATAACAAATAATGTTTGCAGTTTTGGTTTAATGCTTTCAAATGGTAATGGAGAAGTTGCAGATGAGACTAGTCACTGATTTCTCAGTTTAAAATGACTACCTGGGAGTAGTACATGTACAACTTGATTTATAGGTTCCTGATGACTACTAATTACATAATGGATACTATAGTGGAAATAAAATAGCTTATAATAAGGACTTTGTGCAAGTTTTGCAAGTGCTTTAGAACACAAATTTGTCTTTCAGAAAGCAATAAGGCAAACTTGAGGTTAGTCCAAGGTCAAATGTCACCAACCATGGCACCCACATGCCAAATATTAAAAGCTTACCTCAAGAGAGAAAAAAGTTAAATCCTGGGGAAGATTTTTTATCAATGAACACACTGATACACAAATAGACAGAGAGGATCTAACACCGGTGGGAGGGCAAGACAGAAAAATCCTTAACACCCAAGCGAAAAGATTTTTGGTGTCCACAAGGCTCTGAGATTTTCTCGTCTTGCCCTCCAACCGGTATTTTATTCTTTTTCTTACTAATTCATAAAAAACCTCAGTGCTGTAGGAAGATGTCAACTATAAGATTTAACTATCCTGAATGTAGTCACTAGTGTACATTTTTGTATAAACATGTATGTTTTGATGTGTACTACTACTGTGGCATAAATTAGGTTGTGGAAGCACAGATATGTTGTTTTCATGTTGATCATTTAAAGAGGTAAATTAATAAAAACAGTAAAACCAAATATTTTATGATATTTATTCCCAAACTGACAGTAAATGTCTGACACAATACATTTGTAGGGAAAAGGAGTATGAAATTCTTTTCTTCCGTAAATGGCCGATTTCTGGTACAGATGACCCAGTACAGATGAGCTCACGCGCACACATCTGTACTTGCTGCGTCATCCAATCAAAACGCCAGAAACAAGAACGTTGTTATGGAAGCATAACAACGTTCTTCTATGACGTTCTTGTTTCCGGTGTCTGATTGGACGTCAGAGACAATCGAGTCTAAAACAATGGCGAGTCTATATGTTATAGCGATGTGAAAGTTGTTGGTTTACGGAAGAAATAGGTACTTTCATATGTTTTTGGGAAAGTCTGTGCGAACTTTCACTCGTGGTAGAAATTTTTATGTCTTTTGGCTCGTTCCGCTGCACTCCACTCGCGAAAAAACATAAAATTTCTATCACTCGTGAAAGATCAACCGGTCTTTCCCAAAAATGCATGAAAGAACCTATTATTCTCACCTGAGGTATAGAAATATCTTGTGACTTCCTGTTAGTGAGATTTTTCTGTCTTAAAGTTGAGAAAGCTTATTATGACATCATGGTCTTGCAGTTATGTAAACACAAATGGCACCAAACATACTGAAGAAATGCCTTACTACCATAATCTGAGACTCTGGTGAGAAAAAGTATCAAATCACTAATGGAAAGTCGAAAGTCGGTAGAGCTCGAGATGGACAAGATATCTTTGCCCTTGGGTTTGAGATTTTCTTGTCTGGCCTTTCCACTTGTGATAGATACTATTTATCTCACCCATTGAAACAATGATATCTCAACCGGGTAAAATTAGGTACCACACTGTCTCATTACTGAAAAAGACTGATCTCTGCCATACTATATCATTAAAGTTTTTGTATTAAGGCAAATCCTCTGCAACCATGCATGGTAGGATGACAATATTTCATATATAGGCTGCTGATGAATAGTACATGACTGTTTACAGATGGGTAGGTGGAACAGACAAGAGTTGAAAAGTGATAACAATAACTCACCTTGACATTCAGTCCAGATGAGATATCAGATTTTACTTTCTGTAATAGTTTCTGAAGATGCCCGAGACTGGAAAAAGATTATAGACTTATAATTTTTAAATCAAACATTTCTGTGGAAAAAAAATCCATATAAAATATTGTCTGTGTACCTGCATATGTCCAGTCCACTGGATCAAACCACTGTAGTGATGAACAAGTTCTTTAAAGGTCATTTCTTCTATACATTTCTCACATTCTTGAAATAAATATCCCAAGGCATATACACACTTCTCAAAGTACTCTTTAGTATCATTGTCTTCTCCTGCCGCACAGGGATCTACATGTATTGACAAAAAAGTTTATTTCTGTATAGACATTTACTTAAATAAAAGTTTGTTTTTAAAAATTCATTTGATGTTTTTATTGTGATAATGTGTTTATTCAAATGATTCTTAAACAGTTATGCACCATGTGTTATACATAATATTATTTATTAAAAACATTAATACAAACCTGAAAAACTATGAGCAGTACTCGTTTATTGATAACTCCACTTATCTATGAGCAGTACTCGTTTATTGATAACTCCACTTAACTATGAGCAGTACTTATCTATGACAAAGAATAGCCATGTACTTGTTTTGCTATTGGAAACCCAAATTATATCATTCCAATTTAACATACAGATCCACAATGGCACTATATGACAAAGATTCTTCTGAAAGGTTTATGGAATTCCATCGAGTTTTGTAAGTGGAGTTGCAGATAGATACCCTTATATGTCAAAGAATAGTGAAGTCCATGTTTTGAAACCAGGGACAGTCTGTTATGTTATGAAACCTAGAATAATAGTCTGATCAAAATTTGAAATCTTAGGTGCATAATGTCACTATTTGACAAAGATTATGTACAAGGTTAATTAAATTCCATGTTGTGTGCAGTGGTGTAGGAGTTGGAGATAAGAATGTAACAAACTGAAGGACATACACTCCATCACTATATATATATATACTAACTGTACCCCGCACTGGTTGAGTGGGGTATAAAAATGAAGCCACAATTCCAATCCCGTTAGTTATACTAGTCCCAGATGCATTATACTAGTACATACAATATAAATTTACCCATTTTCCACAACAGACCTATTCATGCATTGTCATCTATTGTAATTTATTAAAATGGAAGTAATTCAAATTAACCAAATATTGCATTTTTTTCAACTAAGATATGTAATCACTATATTTTTTCACTATTTGTCTCTACCAGTACCTCATTTTAGTGGAAATGAGGTCAATTTAAAATATTTACTTGTTATGAACAAACTGAGTACAAAACAATAAATGAGAAAATGCATTTCATTATTCCATACAACCTTCAGGCATTACGTAATTCATTCTATAGCTGAACTTATAAAATTAAAACAGGACGACCATATTCTGGAATTAAGGAAATCACTCCCAGGATTAATGAATCTTGATGACTGCTTGGATCTCTTAGTAACATAGTTTTAATGGAAAATACCTGGTAGAGCTTGCTTGAGACGTTCCCAACATATTATCTTAGCTGGAGACAAGAACGCTGATGAAGAAGATTCATTGTGAACTCCAACTTCGGCTATGAGACGTTTAACATTGGGTGATAGAGCTGTTTGTCCTATCCAATCCATATTCTGCAAAAAATGTATACATCGTGACTGTGACAGAATGTTTATGCTGGTTTTCCTGTATCAAGCCAATCGTGTCCAAAGGATAAATATATAGAAAATACACTAATGTTCAAGTTGTAAATTAAAAAAAAAAGAATATCAAGTACTGTCAGGGAAAAATTACAAATTGCAAAAGAAAGGTTTCATCTACATGTCATTGTTTGGTGCTACTACAAGATCTTAGAGGTCAGAAATTATTTGCTCTTACAGTACAAGACCTTAGTTAATTGTCCAATTGGACATAAAAAGAACGTTGGCTGTGTATCAACATAACCAGGTATGTCCCATGGCCAAGGCATTATAGGTGGTTTTATAAGTAGACTGTTTTTTTTGCATGATCAGCTGTTCGATCAATTAAAACTGTCTGTATATTCACACAAAAACCAAGTATTAAAAACTATAAATATTTTTTTTAATTTGAACTTCGTTGCTTACTTACTTATCACGAACTAGAAAATGAACTCTCCGTTGTGTCAGTAAGTATAGAAACGTAGACGGGAATATAAAATCCGTATTGCATTGTAGTATCGCTATTAAAATTAAAATTAAAAAGGTACCAAATAAAGATTCACTGTAAGTGAAGTTTTATAAACACAAAATCTTTAGAAAATCAAATACTCGGCGATGAAGTCAAGTTCACGACCAAACAAAGTTCGTATTGGCGGGAAATTCAAACATTTTCAGGACGTTGAGCAGCATAATTGTGTTGTGAAGACAACGTACATATTACACGTATTATACTATACTAAAGGGGCCCTATATGATATTCCTTTGTGTTACAAAAGATTTGGGTATGTTTTTCTGTTTGTATATATATGAAATGTTCGTCTTTTATTTATTTGATTGTTTTCATATAAACGTGCCTTTCTGTTTTAGTAGAAAAACGGATGTCTTTCCAAAGAAAAAAGAAATCGGATGATTCCCATGAGTACGCGACTGAATCAAAGAAGCTGTGTATGGACAATGATTTCCTTAAGGAATCATCGAATTCGAAGTTAACATCGGACGATAGTGAATCAGATGAACTATCGAATGATTCAGACAGTCAGGAAGCTACTAACAGTGATTTACATGATATTGATTCTGAAAAGGACCCCGATGATACAACACCAAGTATAACACCACATGTTTCTGAAAGTTCTAATATTCAATATAGCTACTCGAGTGACACAACAACTCCTACCCAAAGTTGGTTTTCGTCCGAGAGTCAAAGTCAGTCGAGTGCTTCCAATTTAACTTGCAAACATAATAGTTCCCATGTTATTCCAACAAAAACAGTAATCGAATCGGAAAACAAATACAATGTATTAGAAAACCAGTTTTCAACACGCGCAGTAACAGTTGAAGAAATTTTCGGTAACATCGATGATATTTATACTACTGATGAGGATGCTGATGACGAGTATTACACAAGCAGTACATACAGCACTACAGACAATGAAACAGACGAAGAAGAAGAGCAATCTACCTACCAATACAAAATGTTACAAAGAATAGCAGATAGACAAGCTCAACGTCTTTCAACCCACGCGCAAAAAGTTGACAGAGAGGCTTTTGTAATGAAAATAATGAAAACATTCAAATGTAACTCTTTGTACGACGCATTTTGTTATACCTTACCACGATCGGAGGACGCACTAAACGGATACAAGAAAACCGTCGGTGGTATTCTTATGTTGTCAGAGCAGTGCAAATTCGGATTTGTAGAATCAACGATAGAGAATTTTCCGAGTGTTCAATCTTTTGATTTTGCTGAAGGCATAGTTGAAGACATGAGAAAGAGATATAAAGAAATGCTGGGAGACTCCAACGAAACGAATCACAATTCGCGTCACTCGTCTGATAACAGTCTAAGTAATACATTAGAGAAAGAAGTAGACAACGATCTGCCTCACTGTACAATATTTATGGTTTCAGATGGTATAAATGATGTGGTGTCAACATGGAGTGGACAGTTTCAAGTATGTATTAACCCAGTTACCTACACGTTGTCACTTAGAATGTTTGACTTTCAACCGTCTTTTTCTGAAGATACTCGTCAAGCTTTGTGTCGGAAAGAGCTAACAGAAGAAACATGTAAAGAAATCATTTTTCAAATGGAAAGATTTGAATGTTCCCGACAACTCAAAATGGACGTTGATTTCAAAGGTTTTAATGGCATCTCTTTCTTCAGACGTTCCGAAAATGAAGGGTTATTGTTTACCAGAATTAAAAACCCAGCAACTTTTTACCAACGGCTAGTAAACAGCAGCGCTAGAGACAGAAACGAGTGGCACTTACGAGACACATTTCTTCCTTTTACACACGGGTGTTATCAGGATTATGTGTTGATACTAGGTGGTGTTGTATCGGAACTTTCCAAAATTGCAGCACAGATTACAATAGCTTGTCCGGATGTTAAAATTGTAAATATGGATATAAGCGAATTTATGCTTCATCACATCTCCACAGATTGCATTTGGAAAACAGGTATTGTCTGTGTTAACAAACCACCGGAGAAATCGGTGGAAATCTCCATTAGTCGTAGAAACGGAATTATCGATATACTGACCAAATGTGGCTTATTGTCTGAAACCAAAGGTGAAGAACTTATGGCAAACGTGAGAGTAACTGAGGCTAATGTTAGAAAAGGTTCAGTATGTAATTGTCTTTGTGACCTTCAATTCCACCCTTGTTTTCAAGACTTCATAGACTATAGATGTATGGATATCAGCGAACTTGAGCATCAACTATCAAGGCGATGTATTATTCCAGAGAAATTAAATGGCTGTGAAAGTATTGACTATAATCCCGAAAAACAAAATACGACAGTGGCTAAATACCTGACAACAAACATAAATTCGAAGACGTATTTTTCGTTCTGCAATGCCGAAATAGCCACTCGACAAATGTGGCATTGTTATATTTGCGGTAAATGCAACCAAGAAAATGAATGGCATTGTCCAAAGTGTGATAAGTGCACTAGAAGACAACTAGTCTGTGAGAATTGTGGGTTTGCGGGATATTCTTTCATCATTAAACCCGGCTCTGTCGATGAATTTGTTATCCCAAAACCCGAATGGAATATCCAGTTGGCCACAAATGACGTGCCTGAATGGTCAAAATCCGTTGAGCCGGTGCCCGGAAATTACGGGTTTAATATGGAAGATTTTATGCAAGATGAATTGGGACTTATTGATCCCATGGCATTTTTGCTAGGTATTGATGCCAGAGGAGGAGGAAACAGAAAAGGCCGCAATCGAAATAAATACGAGAAAAAAGTTGAAGGCAATCCTAAAATGTTGGCAGCCGCTGGGTGTTGCTTACAATAGTTCGAACTTTTAATAATTAACACATTAATTATGCCTAATATCAGACCGACTAAAAAAATCAGAGAACTGTTAAAGAGTGTATTCACATAAATGAATGCTAATTAAAGTTATTTTTATTCCGATGCCAAAAACACTTAAAATTATGTGGGAAACAGAACTTAAATATAAATATTTAGGTTGATTCTGGAGGGGAAATAACGCTAAAGAATAGTTTGGCAAAACAAATAAAACTTAATTCCAATTGAATCATACAAATTCGTTCTCGCATAGGGAAGGTAACACGATTTGGTCTAGTGCATAGTTTTTTTAATGATTGCAACGGTTTTTGTGTGCTTGTCCTGGTGCCTACTCTATTTGTTTTCGTAACTTCTCATTCTGATTGTCCAAGTGCCTACTTTTTTATCTGTCCCTTTTCTATTTGTTTTAGTGAATACTCCTTGAATTTGTCTCTCAGAGTATATTCTTATTATTTGTCTGAGGGCCTTTTTGTCTGTCGTAGTGCGTACTCTTCCTATTCGTCCGAGTGCATATTCTTTTTGTTTGTCTTGGTGCCTTTTTGTATGTTTTAGTATCAACTTTTTATTTCCTGTAATGTCCACTTGTCTCTTACTGCTGACTCCTTTTTGTTGTCCTTTTAGATATCCTTTCTGTTTATCTCAGTTTCCAGTTTTTTTTATTTCTATGTCCTAGCAAATACTTGTTTCTTGGGGCTTACTCCATTTAATTTTCATTATGCCAACTCTTTTTGTTAGGTGTCTTCTCTTTTTGTCTGTCCTAGTGCCTACGCTCTGTTCGTCTTAAAACATTTTCTATTTTTTTGTATTGTTGCCCTTTTGTCTGTCCTATCCCCTACTTTTTTATTTGTCGCAGTAGGTATTCTTTTCGTTCCTCCTATTGCCGTTTTGTCTGTCCTAATAGTACTCATTTTTATTTTAATAGTGCCCACTTATTTTCTGAGCGCTTACTCCTTTTGCTGTCCTAGTGTCAATCTTAATGTCCACGCCTGTGTGTACACCCTTCCCTTCTATTTGTCCTAGTGTCCACTCTTTTTACGGTCCTAGTGCCCAATGTTAATTAGTGTTTACTTTGTTTGTGGTAGTGTCATTTCCGTTTTTTACATCTGAGTGGCCACTCTCTTTGTTGATACTTATGAGGTGTCTTGGACTGTTTGCGCTTAATTCCCAATCTTTTTGTCAGCTTTATTGTTTGTCCTATGTTGCCCACTCTTTGTTGCTTGTTGTTTCTCTAGTGAATCCTGTTATATCATAGTGCCGTGTTTTGTGCCTAATTCCCATTTTGTTTTGCCCTCTCCTTTAGTGTATCATATTGCTAGCTGTATTTTTTTATGTTATATTTCCCACTCTATTTTTTTTCTAGTGCTGCCTTTTTTGTTGTCTACATGTATATTAGTGCCTCCTCTTTTTGATTGTCTAAATTGGTCACTTTTTTATGTCATGCCGTCTACTTTTACTGCATAGTCTACTTGTTCTTCCGAATGTTTACTCTCAGTGGCTTAACCAATGAGGAGTCGCGGCAGGGGTTGTGGGTCGCACCGGGTGACACTATTATAAACGTATTTAATAGGTCATAAAAACCCCATAGGGCCAACAGCCTTTTAAAGGATTTATTATGTATATATATGCGTTCTATCAGGTAGTAGGAATAGCCAGTAAAAATTGACTGCACTTATTGAGCTCACTTTATTAGAGCACTGGCTGGCAATTCGGAGCTTCGAATTAGATGATATATGTTATGCTTGTTGTATGAAAATACTACAAGTATTTATAACCCATATGTCCAGGCCGAAATGAGATACCGTATAGTTGATCATAGTCGACAACCCTAGTTGTTCTGTTTCTCAGGTAGGTTCCTCCGTTTGTCTGAGCACTCCAGATAGCGGGTAACAGTTATTTTTGCTTTGCACACACACATGAAAAGGTAGTTCCATCCAAAGTACTGTTTAACATGGTTTTACATGTTGATTAGATGGTCGGTTTAAAAAAAAACTATTTCTTTGATAAAAGTTAAAAGTATTTACACATAATAGCCTAGGCCGAATTTTACTGCCGTTATAATCCGAAGTTAGTTTTGTGATTTGTCGGATTAACGATGGTACGATTATTCGTTTTAATAATAGCCAATCGATTTTGACGTCATTTAATTGATAAAAAGTTAAAAACAGTAGTTATGAGGGAGTCGTGGTTTGTTCATCTAAAATGTTATTAGTTGCGTGGTCGGTTAAAACTATAAAAAAAAAATTATAGTTAAAACAAATATATTCCGTATATCCCTGGTACTAGTTGGTGGTATGGGTAACGAGTCCTCTGTCTTACTTGTTATGAACTGATTTTGTATTTGGCATAGAACATGTCTTTCACCTTAAAAATTTTCCTTTAATGTAGGAGCTGCTAACATTTCAAAGTGTGTTTTCCATGCCGTCATTATTTCTTCTCCTGAGAATTCTTGGTTGTCTATGATAAGATGGTCTGTGACTACGGACTTGCTTGAACGTTGAATTCTTATAAAATTTGTGGAAGGTTTTGGAGTCGCTTTCTGAGGCTTTCATAATTTCCTCGATTAATTTATCTTTCTTTGAGGCGTGAGCTTGTCTTTGACACTATCGCAATTCTCTTGATTGTGCACAATAATAATATTTGTTTAATTACTTGATAAAGTTATATTATATAAAAACATTCAAATGTAAACTTTGGCACAATTTGTTATACACTTCTTGATATGAACGGAAGTAATTTTTTAGATAGTAAAAATATCATCCAATCAAAAATTACGCCCAGTTTTGGGCGTAATGAGTTCACCACAAATGTAATTAAGCGTCTGGATGATCGAGACTAGCACAATCGGAACATCTCTCGGCCATTTCCGTCAAGGAAAGCGACCACAGGCGGAAATAACCGAGTTGATCCGATTGGATATGGCGGGAACTATTTTCTGCGTTTTCATCCCATAATGCTGCTTTCTGCATCATGCATGGTAAAAAATAGTATTGTATTTTTGAAATATCCCTGTCATTGTACTGTTTTACAGTTGGGAAAACGATCGTCGAACCAAACAAAATAATGCTCTCGTATTAGACTGAATGTTGTGCAAAAGGCCTATTGCGTGTCAAACGCTTTGAAGTGTTGTGAAAATCATCAATGCCATGGTACCGGCGGGATCTCCTCCTTTTTCTGTTTTGGGACCGCCGGCACCATCCCGAGCAGCACACAGGTCCACTACTGTATCGGTAATTTACTGCCATGCCACACCTGACACTCGGAACCTCTTGGACCGTATCTCCGTGCACTAAGGCAGTGCCCATGGCTATATTAAATGTGCATCTCATGCACCGAAATCGGACACCAAGGCAATTATTCACTTCTAAACACTATTCTCAGATACAGTAGTTGTTGCTCGCAGCGCCATTGTTGTGAAAATCGTCAATGGTACCGGCGGGATTCGAACCCTCAACCTCTGTCTGAAGTCGGCGCTCTAACCGATTGAGCTAAAAAAGTACTTCCCTAACGCAACCGATTAAGGCTGCATTTATCCTTGCTACACTACATAAGTTTCAGCGTGTTCAATAGAAATTTGTACCAATGAAATAATCCAATGTTTTCATTGGATAGTCAACTAACAAATAAAAAAATGTGATGACACAAGGGAATTTGTTACAGAAAAACTAGTTTAGGTTTAGGTTTTAGATTTTAAATCATTTCAATGAAGTTTCCTAAGCCAGCTTCTTAGACAGAATTGCAAATAGTTGTTGTTCCCAAATATATATGTACTGAATACATTACATTTATATTTGGAAACAATAACTATTGTGCAATTCTGTACAAGAAGAAAATCTTCAATTGGTACATATCTGTATATTTTTAATTAAAAAAAGTTAACACATCAATAAAACTTTGTGGGAAAGTTTACTTGAGATATGGGAAAGCCAGTTTATAGAGGACACTTTCCCGTGTAAAGTTGAGTTTGCAAATAAATCCTAGAACAAAGCAAATAAATCCTAGAACAACTGCAATGCGAGTAGAATTTTTGTTGGGCGACCAAATGCCTGTGTCTAGATTGCCCAATTGGCAAACGTAACAAGTGTAGTATGATGCACCGACCAAAGAACGCTTAGACGGAATTTGCATTTACATTTCAAGTTTTGTCCCTTAAAAATGTTATTGGCAATATTTCGCTCGTATAGGATATTTGGTGAAGTAGCGTACAGGGCTCGCATTGGAGGGCGACTCGGGCGAAGAAGTCGCCTTAACGTTGTCTCACTTCGCCCTCGATCATCTTAGAATCGCCTGATGTCACCTTTCAAATTTTATTCCCATTTTGTTAAGAAATCTTCGTTTTTTGATACAGCGTCATGTTTTTTGTTTACGCGCCACAAAGTCAACTGGTACCTATGTAACTTTATATGGTATATAAAGCGTAGGTTTAAAATTCGACCGGAAACCAGTTCATAACAAAAATACATGAACGTTTCCGGAGCGGATATGAATTTAATGCCAGAGATTGCAAATAAACGATACTGATAATGTTGAAATGAGTATTGCAATGATAGAACAGTAGTAAAAAAAAATTGTTTTTTGGAATTTACTTTAAACAAGTTTAAGTTAAATATGTTTATATACTTTTAAAAGATTTGTCACAATGATGTTATGTCACAATGATGTAATTTTCTACTTCAGTTCTAATAGTACTTCATTAGAATTCAATCAATTTGTAGACCAATGACAAAGAAACATTTCTTTAATGAACAGGTTTGTGACAGTTGATACTTTTTTTTTATTGTTATGTCTAATACATGTATTTATGAAAATGTGTGATAATAGTTAATCAAATCTTTTACTTTATCCTCAATAAATTGAACTGCTAAAAAAACATGTAACACTAAAAAATTCAAATGCCAAATTAGCACATATTCAAAAAACAAACAAAATAGGACGCTTTCGCGACATATAATGCTTCTCCCTGTTGTCCACCCACTTCTCCCTGTTCCATCCTCACTTCTCCCTGTCAGCCCACAAAAGAGAAGTGACTTCTCCCTATAATTTTGACCCAGCGTAAGCCCTGGCGTAATTATAATCCAGATCGGGAATAGATAGAACAATTTGACATTTGCGTCAGGAATTGTCTTGAAATATTTTACGTGACATTTTTGTCAAAGGGGAACAATCAAAACCGCCTAAGCTGGTTCCCGCCTGACTTATCTTTGTCAATACCACCATGGAGTTAATACTGGCGGAATCCAGTATAAAGCAAATAAATTAAGAAAATCACTGGAAGTAAATACTAGTATGATTTTGATTCTGTAGGTTTTAAATACGATGTTTCCTATTAACTGTCAAGATTAAAACACAACAATAATGATTAGTATTTTGGAAGTAACTTTTTAACCATTATCAACACATTTAAACCAAACTATGAAAGAAGCTTTGAAGTTATCTTACTTTTTTTATACCCTGCCACACGAAGTGGCGAGGTATTATGTTATACCCTCAGTTTCGTTCAGTGTCTGTCCGTCCGTCCCCCAAAGGTTTCCAGATGATTACTTGAAAACGCCTCAAGGGATTCGAATGAAATTTTGCACAGCTGTTCATGGGCCGAATTTTACTGCCTTTATAATCCGAAGTTAGTTTTGTGATTTGTCGGATTAACGGCAGAATTCAGTTCTATTGCTCGTAATGTAGCAAATAAAAAATTATGATTTCGGTCTATTTATACAAAATTCAAACATAATATTAATCTTCTTTACGTTATTAAAGCTTTAGACATTGCGAAACTAACGGGAAACGATCTTTATTGAAGAAATTTCTTTTTTCGTCTTGGAAAATGCTTTGTTGATCATTTTTCCGTATATGGATAATGTGACCTAATTTTGTTATAAACGTGCTAATTGCATACTATAACAACCATTCCGTAGTAAGAATCCAGTAATTTACATATGTAATACCCAAGCTGCAACTGGCCAATCTTTTTCCCTTTTCTCACTGTTTTTCATGTAGTAAACGTAATTAAAAAGAGACACGAATGTCAATTAATACACAACGCACAGCTGGTTATTAAAAACGGCAATAACTATCATCACATATCAATAATGATCAATTTTAAACACGAAACCAATAAAAAAATGGTGACACTGTAGAAAGATATCAAGATCGACCACGTCTGATTGTATATGCAAATTCCTTTGGACCTCAAAGTGCCGGGAGTGATTCACTCCCGCTCTGCTACATTACAAGAAATGGACTAAATTTGTACCCTTGCCAAAAAAAGAGGATTCGCATGTTCATATTTTATGCAACTTTGAAAATTTGTTGATAAAGCTTACATTTTTCCTGCTGAAACCCTTCCTCACTTTGTCTCCAGTTTACATGTAATGCCTGTAATAACCAATTATGTTAAATCTTAAAATGAAGACAAGGAAAATTTTGGTTAATAAAATACGGCAACTCGGATTTTGCACACATGTATGTGCATATGGATTTTTTAGTTTTTTGAGCAAATTGGAAATTCAACATGGCAGCCAGAGCCATTAATGCATTTTGATTTGCTGAAATTTCATAATTTGTTTCCTGACAAACCACTTGGCAGATTGATTTGTAATGTTGCAGAAAGGTACCTAAGGGGGTCTTCTACAATTTTTGAGTTTTAGGGGCATGTTCCAACACTATGGAACATAGCTTAGCATAGGACTGTATGGGAAAAACATACATGTACCAACAGCTTTTTCTCAGAAACTGTCTTACAGATCACAGTGATTGGGAAGGATTTTTTTATAATGGGACAATGGCCCCATCTTAGAACAATCCAAAGGGCCATTTTTTATATTATGGGGCCATTGACAGACTTTAAAGGGCCTCTGGCTTCTAAAAAGCTGGCGCCAAAAAAATCGCCAACTGCAATTTTCCGTCGCCAGTTTTGTAAAAGTGTCGCCATATTAGAAATCGCTAGATTACTATATGACATGGCGAAATTGTTGAACACTATATATGTAGTATGTGTGACATTCTGTAATGTCGGACGAAATCCAAGTTTGCCGGACTCTTAATTCAATTTTTCAAAAGTTTGGTCTCGAGCAGCCCGTACACTAATTGTATTTTAATCATGAAAAGATGTGTGAGTGATTTCTTGTTGGCAGAAAACCAAAATTTTACAGTAATTTATTAGAAACATCTATTCCCGTGAATGAACTTAAAACCGGAAATACTGAAAATAAAACTACGCATGTGTAAGAGTTTTCTAATTACGAAATTAAGACGGACATCCGGTCCGGAAATCACTCAACAACGACGTCAGTTTTCATACCTGTATTTATACTATACTATATTTCACTTCAATACTATACTATATTTCACTTCGATCACATTAAAGTTCGAGTGAATTTCTTAGTAAATTTCTATTTTTAAAATCAGTTCCGAGAATTTTATTTCTTTAATCCATTTGATTGGACGAGTATTTAAAGTCCTCTATTTTTAAAACGAGTTCCGAGAATTGTAGGCAATTACGATATTTGATTGGACGAGTATTTAAAGTAATCTATTTTTAGTATCGGGGAATTCAAATTTCTACGCTAAGTGTAGGTAGTCGCTGAAATTACTATCGCGCACTCGGGCCCTTCCCTGTTGTTCACCAATGGGCCATTTTAGTCACTGAAGCGCCAATTGCGCATGGCGCGTGGCCTTCCCAATCCCTGGATCAGGGATTTTCCGGCCTTTATTTTGGGGCCGATATTCGGCCCCATTCCCAACGGCAAAAACCCATATTTTTTCCCAATTAGGAAAGTGAAAATTCCGGAGGTTTTGTAATCCGGTTTCTAAAAATAAATTCAATCATGCTAAGCCTAAATATTACAAACAAAATCAAAATCTGATTACTTCGCGAACATTGGTTTATAATTACTGTTCCCGGTATCTTTAGTCATAACAGTGGTTTTATAGCTTGCTTGTTTTATACCAAACGCAGATTCTGGTATGATATAAAAAAACCTGAGAAGTCGCGGAACTTTGTTCAATATAATGAAAGATAATTGTATGCCACATATAAGACAAATTACTTTATTTTTACAATGTACAGTAATGTGGGCTGTTATTTTGGTTCAAATAGCTTTGTCTAGAAAAGAATGAGTCGGAGGAATACATTTGGAATGAAGCGTGACCCTGCATTAACGTTCAAAAATGGCATTACACAACGCGAAATACTACCGAACTGGAACGATGACGTATTGTATCAAAACTAGGAAATTTTGTTTTTACGAAGTTAAATATTGACCAGAGCCTTTGTGAATAGAAAATAATTAGTTTTCTTGCACCTCTAGACCCATCCATTATCGGCATTCAACCGATCCTTCTCTACCGACCCTAGCATACGAATCAGCGTAAACTAAAATACCAATGCAATGCACATTTTTAGAGTTTTGTATATCTGATTTAGTTCTTATCCAGTCATTTATTAAGACCCCAGAACAAACGAGAGTGAAAGTAAAATCTGATGTTTGCAACTCAGTTTCTATTTAATTCCAACAAGATTCATAGAAATTTTTCTCTTTGAGTATGATGTCAGTTGGCTACATAGTACATATGTAAATTTTGATAACTTTTTCCAAAATATTTATGAAAACTGATTTGAATTTGTCAGTTTTCAGGTCACGCTTATACTAGTAGATTCCATCTTGTCATTCATGACTAATTACCAGTCTGCGACCTTATCCACTAGCCTGATGCCCCAGACTAGTAATTTTCAGCTCGGACTAGTAAATTTTATTTATCGCTAGCCCGACCGGACTAGTAAAAAATATAACTTCCCTTTTATGTTATTTGAAATTTAAACATATTTGGAGTTCAAATTGAGTTCAAAGTATTACAAAAAAGATCGTGTACGAAGTCTGAACTAATTATACATTTATCCCGAGGAGATAAACAGAAGGAAACGAAAACCAGTCGCTGGTTCCCGTACTTCGATCTGTCTGATAACCAGTAAAAAGTGGACCAACACGGACACAATAATGAAGGCAATTGTTTATAAAACGAAAAGACTATCATGTTTCCCACCGATTAATTATATATCTTTAATGGTATAAAAATGTTTTAGTTTAATTCAAAACTTTGACATTGTTCTTATTATCATTATGGACAGCACACATGAATAAAAATAAATAGTGTCACAAGTTTTCCTTGTTTAATAAATTTTTTGCTAATGTAAAATCCTTAAAATTAGCTTAAAAAAAGTTTTCAACCAGCTAAAACCCTTTCAGGTATGCTAAGAATGCATGATTTTGCATCTAAGATTTCAAAATTTTTATGGGGGGCATGCCCCCAGACCCCCTTTGGGTCGCTTCGCGACCCTCAACCGGTGTCGGACTATTGGAAAATTTTGAGGACTAGTCAATTTAACTTTTTACTAGTCCAGTGGACTAGTACCCTCAAAAGTTTTTCGTGCAGACTGAATTATATAAAAGAAACATTTTCGTTAAAAACATTGATGTTCAAAAGCAATGTTTTTACTTTATTCATATTTAAGACTTTTCCCAATTGTGGAATTTACGTCGTAATTTTCCCAATTAACAGGGGCCCAGGCCCCATTTGAAAAAAGGTAGGAAAATCCCTGCAGATTGCTGCTGATTGGAGATTCAACATGGTAATACACAAAAAAAAACATCTTTGCACAAATCCTTTACCATTTACATGTGTAATATCAAAATTTGCAAGACAACTCATGTTTCCTAAAAAAGGTTTTTTGTAAGTCAGGTGGGCAATACAGGCTCTTAATCAGGTTTAATCACCAACTGGATTGTTCATGGAATGAAATAGGTGTATGCTTGAACTGAAAATAGCTGAACCAGTGTTTTTTTTAATTCAAAAGCATGTTCAAAGCATGTAAAGATGCATCTTTTTCATCTTGGAGATTCCACTGTTATTCCATTGTTTTTTGCATGCAGTTTTTTGGACATTGTTGGTCTGCTTTAAGTGTTCATTTAGGTTCATGTAGGTTTACAATTTCCAGCAGCCAATTTGTAAACATATACCAAAATGTAAACAGTTCTTATTTCTTTCAGAATTATATCCATAGATGAACCAGTGTACGAAACATACCCAGAGGTACATTGTAATATAATGTCCAAAGTAAGTTTAGATTGACCAAAACCTCTTGCTATTAAAATGACAAGCAAGTTAGTGGAAAGAATGCCTCCAGATGGTGTTTATAATAAAATCACAAGCAATCCTTAGGAAACAACAACTCCAGATGGCATTGACATTGAAATAACAAACGAGCAAGAGAAAACAATGTCTCTAGAAGGCCTTGATACTAAAACCACTAGCAAGCCAGAGGAAACGATGCCTCCAGATGGCATTAATATTAAAACCACAAGCAAGCTAGAGGAAACAGTGCCTCCAGATGGTGTTGCTACTAAAATGACGAGCAAACTAGAGGAAACAATGACTCCAGATGGTGTTGATATTGAAATGACAAGCAAGCTAGAGAAAATAATGCCTGTAGATGGCGTTGATATTGAAATGACAAGCAAACTAGAGGAAACAATGCCTGTAGATGGTGTTAAAATTCAAATGACAACCAAAATAGAGGAAACAATGCCTCCAGATGGCATTAATGTTCAAATGACAACCAAAATAGAGGAAACAGTGCCTCCAGAAGATATTTTTGAAAGTGAGGGAAGTGAGGAAGAACTATCTATCAGGTAAATAATTAAGTTTAGTATTGTTGCTTTTTAAATGTCTGATAGAAAATTACGAATTTAACCTACTTTTGGTATGCTGTAAAACTAGTTGTAATTTCTGTTATTTTTATTGATTTCCAGTATTCCTTGACTAGTGTATTCACTGGACTATTTAGTCCCCTCCTGGCATTGCTACCGAGACTATACTGTAGATTTGCACTTTGTCAATCAATCATTCACTTGTTTTGTGGACTTTTAACGCTTGTAGTTAGTGATCTGATATTTGGTATGTAAGATTTTATAACCATTATGATTTACAGATCAGATTTGAATGTTGTTCCAGTCTTATGATTTTTGACATAATTCCAGTAAGGTAATTGGACTCAGAAAATTTCTTTAAAATAACAGTTTTCCTGACTTTCAATTTAATTTCTTGCAGATATTGAGCTAATATTCAGTATGTGAATTGGTGTTTAACATTATATAATCAGCTGTATCAGTATGTATTGAAATGTTTTTAGTGCATAATGCAGGGTTCACCACAGGCTATTCATGGGCGGTGCTCCTCCACTCTTGAATTTGTTTCCTCCACCCTTGAATTTTGAGCTCCATACTAAAGTTTGACTTTATTCCTAAAACAATGAAGTTTTAAATACAAAAATACATGTATATTGTGACTGGTAGCAAAAACACAAGTGGGAAAACAAAAAACAAAGACTGATAACACTATCATGAATAAATAAACGTCACTCTAAAATATTTATGAGTAAAGAAATGGATCATCGTCCGACTTGCACCACCCTTGGATTTTGAGCTGTGCAGTGGTGATCCCTGTAATGTATGTTTTAATCCTTGTGCAAGTACGACTAAAACTGTAAACATAACTGACAGTGTGTCACTGAGAAACAGTAATAAGACATTAGGATAATTGTTGTTATTGTTATTTTGATGGAATTGAATATTTAGGCCACACCAAATAAATTTCTTGTTCTACGGACCAGACCGCACATATTTAATCAAAATAAAAAAAATAATATTAAAAAAAAATTTTCCGCTGCCCGCTCCCGAAAAGTCATCCACAATTTTTTTTATTTTACTCTTTGGAATAGTAATCTTGTGAACGCTTAATGTAACTGCCATTTTATTGCATCACAAACGAAAATATTAATGTATTTTGAAAAAAGAAAAGAAACAATCGTACCGTTTTAGTAGTGTGGATATTTGTCACAAAGGAAGGCATGGTTGTCCAAAACATGTTGATTTATTTCAGTGGTGGTGTGTTAGCACAGCTTTTTCAAAGATGTGTCAAAATCAAACATTTCGACCTTAGCGCGGACATAATACACATAAAATGAGGATACAAGAACATTTAAATTAAAAATGTCAAATAAAAGTTTGCGAGTAATATTTGTATTTATAGTAGATAGGATGTTGGAGCAGGATTGCCAGGTGGATAACCAAAAAACTTAATTCGACTGACACTTTAAAACTTTTGGTTGCAACAGCATGGTGAACATTTAGCCTCAGTAATTTGATTTTTGTTTATCTCCACCAAGATAAAACAAAATGACCACAGAAACTACAATACTTATTAAATTTGTTGACATTGATGCAAGGGTTGTGATATGTCCAAAAAAAGAAAATGAAATGACTAGTTGTTCAGTGTTATTTGTGGAAAGGATTAAGGAATTTTTATTTAGAGTCAGCTGGTTGTTGTCTTATTGTCATTTTTCATATATACTAGTATCTCTGTTTTCTAATAGCTTGCATGGGACTTGAATTTTTTCTCTCAAATATTGGACATTGGACACCATGTATCTATAATTTTGGATTGTCTTTGGTTGTTCGATCAAAACGGAAAGTCTCACTAAATGGGAATATTACAGCAAACACAATGAATGGGATATAACTTATTTTATGACATTTTAAAATTCATTCCTCTAGAAATCTTCATCAATAAATGATGTACAGTGTAGTCAGTTGTGCATTTTAAATAAGGTCTAAAAAATATATACAGTCCGCCATAAGTTAAGCATCACCTACTTTTCCGGATCTAATGTTTTTTCAATAACATAAACAAATGAGAAACTGTTTAATTTGTATGAAAATGTATATATCATTTGGAAATTTGAACCTGTAAAATTCTTTATTTAAATCCTCAAATTGTAAAATTCAATTCTAGTGGTCTAATAATGATCACAAAAAATAGGCCAAAAAACAACAAAACAATAGGTGATTTTAAGTTTTAGTTTGACACAAAATTTTTCATTGTTTACAAAATTACAGTCATTCAACAAGTCCTGAGGTGAAAGAGTAACAAATGGACTGTCGTTTGGCATATTTTCCATCAATATCGGGTATAACCTCCACGCTTCCGGTGTAAATGTTCAACACGCCGCCTCATTCCAGCAACCAAACGCCTTAGTCTGTACTGTGGATATCTCTGCCATTCTGCCACAAGTGCGACTTCTAATTCTCGAACATTTTGGCATCTTGGGTTCCGTTGATTGACTTTTCGCCCGATAAAGTCCCACACATGCTCAATCGGATTCATGTCCAGTGACATGGCTGGCCATGGAAGTGTGTCAATAGCTTCTGTTTCAATAAAGTCCCTCACAACACGGGCTCGATGGGGTCGAGCGTTGTCGTCTTGAAACATTGGTCTGTCTGCAAGAGCATGGTTGTCAAAATGTGGCCTAACGTGACCATCCAAGATGTCATCGCGGTATTTCAGACCATTCAATGTACCGTTGAAAATCTGTAAAGGGAGCTTGCAGTCATGTGAAAAGCATCCCCATACGGTAACGCCGCCACCACCGAATGCAGTTGTTCCTACAATAAGGTTTCTATCCAAAGCTGTATTCCTTTGCCGCCAAACACGTATCCGACCCTCACAAGGCTTCAACAGAAAGCGGCTTTCATCTGACCAATGAATACGTCTCCAGCTTCTTATATTCCGGTGACGATGATGTCTTGCCCACTCCATTCGTGCTTGGCGGTGCCGCCTTGTCAGTTCTGGTCGTTTCAAAGGCCTGCGGGCACGTAATCAAGATCTGTGAAGCCTCCGAATAACTGTTCGGTCACTGATTTGACCACCAGTAGGCCACATTCCTCGTAACTGGCCTGCTGTTGAAAAGGGGTGCAATCTGGCTTGACGAGCAAGGAAGCGGTCCTCTCTAGGGGTTGTTTTATGGGGTCTCCTAGATCTTGGGCAGTCCTCGATTGACCCTGTCTGTCTATGCCTCGCAACAAGTCTGCTAATAACAGAGTTGTTCACCCCAAAATTGGCTGCTATTTGGCGGTTACTTATTCCAGCATTTTTCATTCCTATTGCTTGCCAGCGTTCAGCGATACTTAATTTTCGTCTTACCATGTTGAAAAGTCTTAAAAAGATAATAACTAACCACAATATCCACATGCAATCGGACAAGGCTATTTCATTCAAAGTCAATCTGTTAATTAGAAATGGGACAAGTTTTTGAAACTGGTTTTTACACTTTAAAACTCTAATTATTGACATCTGACCTGTATGTTATATAAAGGTATTGTTTGAAAGCATTGCATAAATGCTTCAGATGCTGAATGAATGGTTTTGTAATAAAATTATTTAAGAAAATATTTAGGTGTTGCTTAACTTTTTGCAGACTGTATATTTTTGCAAATGAAGATGTGACAGGCATTCTTTTGCTTCCAGCTGTCTCTAATGTTTTGAAAGTTATATATGTAGTATGTTGTATATGACCTACAATACTGAATTGATTAAAAGGTGCAATTGATTGTGCATAATTTGAATGATGAACCCATAATTACAAAATATAATTCATTTATTCATTTACATGCTTTGGTAAACTTCAGGTAAGCATAGTATGCCCAATTCTGAAAGAAAATCAATCACAATGAAACAAAATTTTGCGAAGTTATACATTGATAAAAGTACATTTTCTTATTTAAAAAAAAATAAAAATAAAAAAAAGTTATCGCTTGCCTCAAATTTTTCTGTTCGCCTATGATTTTTGTCTCGCCTGCGACGATAGTCGCTGGAGGCGAGACATATGTATGGGAATCCTGCGGCGGCGTAAACACTTGACATCTTGCTTCATATATTTGTAAGCCCAAGCCCTAGGTCCATCAAATTTGGTACAGAGGTAGCTTATGAGGAGTACTGGCCAGTCAGTCACTTGTCACCTGACCTTGACCTCAATTTCACGGTCCAGCGCCTACGTTAAAGTTTTTGGGTTACGGCAGTTCCTCCATAACTACGCATGGTAGGATGACAATATTTGGTGTATAGGTTGCTGATGACTAGTACATGACTGTCTGGAAGGTGTCACCTGACCTTGACCTCAATTTTACGGTCCAGCGATTACGTTAAAGTTTTTGGGTTACGACAGTTCCTCTGTAACCACACATGGTAGGATGACAATATTTGGTATATAGGTTGCTGATGACTAGTACATGACTGTCTGGTAGGTGTCACCTGACCTTGACCTCAATTTCATAGTCCAGTGACTACGTTAAAGTTTTTGGGTTACGGCAGTTCCTCTGTAACTACGCATGGTAGGATGACAATATTTGGTATATAGGTTGCTGATGACTAGTACATGACTGTCTGGTAGGTGTCACCTGACCTTGACCTCAATTTCATGGTCCAGCGACTACCTTAAAGTTTTTGGGTTACGACAGTTCCTCTGTAACCACGCATGGTAGGATGACAATATTTGGTATATAGGTTGCTGATGACTAGTACATGACTGTCTGGTAGGTGTCACCTGACCTTGACCTCAATTTCACAGTCCAGTGACTACGTTAAAGTTTTTGGGTTACGGCAGTTCCTCTGTAACTACGCATGGAAGGATGACAATATTGGGTTAGGTTGCTGATGATTAGTACATGACTGTCTGGTAGGTGTCACCTGACCTTGACCTCATTTTCATGGTCCAGCGACTACGTTAAAGTTTTTGGGTTATGGCAGTTTCTCTGTAACTATGCATGGTAGGATGACAATATTTGGTATATAGGTTGCTGATGAATAGTACATGACTGTCTGGTAGGTGTCACCTGACCTTGACCTCATTTTCATGGTCCAGCGACTACGTTAAAGTTTTTGGGTTATGGCAGTTTCTCTGTAACTATGCATGTTAGGATGACAATATTTGGTTTATACGTTGCTGATGAATAGTACATGACTGTCTGGTAGGCATGACCTGACCTTGACCTCAATTTCACGGTCCAGCGACTACGTTAAAGTTTTTGTATTAGGACAGTTCCTCTGTATCTATGCATGGTATGGTGACAATATTTATACAGGCTGCTGCTGATAACTAATGCTATTTACGTAATGCTTATGACGAAATTTATTTTCGTTACTGATGCGGAATGCAGGCGAGACATTTTTCTGTGTCCACACTTGTTTGAAAATCCAAATAATAATATTAAAATTATTATTTTGCTCGCTCTCCCCGTTTTAAAATGACAAAAATCAGAAGAACAAGAAATAAAATTGGTGTGGCCTTATGAACAACAATGAAATTTTACAAGGCCTCCCTACATCACTAAAAGTGGTTTTAATTATTCTTTGAAATATTCTAGCATATATTTATCTTTTTTATAGGAAGGAAAAACTACAGAAAATTAAGTACTGGATCAAAGATGTTAATCGGCACAGGGTAAGACATTTTATACCCTTGCTAGACTGTGGTATATTTGCTCCTGCCCAACTGTCCATTAGTCTGAATGTGGTTTCCAGATGATAATTGCATCCGATTTCAAGGAAACTATAGGATATTGTGACACATCAGTTGGGTAGGAAGCCAACTGATCAGTAGGAATTCCTTCAAAAGTCAAGGTCACTGTCGCCAAAGCATTAGAAATTTTTAACACTAATTTTTTCTTGCAATAACTCAAAATGTTTCCATTTGATTTCAATTAAAGGTTGAGATAAGGTTTTTTTGAGGTCTATCAGAAGCCTATCGATTTTGGGGAAATTTCTTAAATTTCCTGGTCATATTTCAATAATTCTTCATTCCAGTATTGTTAAATAGCAGGTGTAGGAAGCATTTTGAAAAAATTCTTTTAAAATTTTGATGCAATATGACTATGAGATGGTTTAATATTGAAGTAGAGGCAATGACAGTTATGGTACAGAATGGTTTATAGTAATGGATGACTTTATACAATAACCTTATTCAAAAGTTTATGGGTTACTATGGATTTCATCAGCTTATAACCTACACACTTCTTGATCACATGTATACAAACTTTTATTTACATGGAGACATTAATCTTGTTGTTACACCAGTTCATTTTTATCAGCATTCCTTTATTTCATGCATATTTCCTTCACTCTTGATGCATTGAAATAATTAACAATAGGTAACTATGAAATATATTTCATGTAATAACAACATGTATGTCTCCCTCCAACTTTGTGGGGAAAAGGTTGTTTTTACTGTGTCCATCTGTCTGTTTGTCTGCTTACCTTGCACTTTGTCTACCCAACTAATCGGAAACTTGAAACTGAACTTATTTTAGTGAAACTTGGTATGTATGCATTTTAGGATTTTTTGTCTGATTAATAATAATAGGAGTTGTATTATGATTAATTAAAACAAACAAGCTGTGGTGATCACTAGAACAGCTTTTTCTAGTATTATAGAATTAAATGAAGAATACAATATTCTGAGGGGTTAATATCTGCATTGAGATTTTTTTTCAAGCATTTACACACAAAAAAATGAAGTACCAATACACAAATAAATGGGTTTTTTTAAAGACACAGATAAGCTAGCCTAGCCATTTTTACCATTCATACATATGTATATGTTGCTCCAAAATCATTTGTCATTTATGTTAATTTGTGGTTTATTTTTAAGAACAACATACCAGAAGATAAAGTAGACTTCTTTGATGGTAAGGTGTGCACATTTGGATCTGAAAGTCTTGGTGGAGATACAAAAGGTAATTGTTTTAGAATTAGAAAGTGACAAATACACTTTCTTTCTATCTCATAAAAACATGTAGATAATATGTCTGAAAAAACTTTGAGATTGATTGATTGATTGGATGTAGGAGAATTTAGCTCTACAAAAGGGATCTTTATCGTGCAAGGAGCGTGGCAAACACGTTACCCACTATGGTTCACGGCCAGGCTTTCCGTATTATGACCTGACAACCCCCCAAAAAGAGGGTTGTCCCTATCCGCCACCCAGGGACGTGCTGAGCCGATTTGTGGGTCGAGCACTGGGAACCGTCTCGGTATGGTCCCAGTAAAACTTTGAGAAATTGATAGCTTTATAGTGTATTTGAATGGTGTTAAACGTGGCATTTTTCCGCTATATTGTTTTTATTGGTTAAAGAATGGGCAGGAATCTGAGAAAACTCAATATGAAAACTGGCAATCCTTAATCCCAATTAAGATAGGACATCCTGGCGAAGTGAGACTAAAACCCCATACCTCAGCATACATGCTAATGCTCTGTTTTTTGACAGGAAGGTCAGTAATATTTTACCCGTGTCCAGGCTAAGGGAAAGTCGTTAGAACCTCCAGTGTTTCTTCTTTATATAGGAAAAAAAATGGCTTCTTCCAAAAACCGGATTTTGCCCGTTTTACCGGGTTTGATTTGGTACTTACTGTATTCATACTTGATCTCAAAAATGTTTTGCAGCAGTGGTGAAAACTCAAATTACAAGCACCTGTATAACATTGATCAAATAAAAACGAAAACAAATATCCACACTTCATTTTTGGGAAGGTTGCGTACATGAATCGGTGCACCACATTCATCTTGAACAACTTTACTATACATGTCCTTTCGTATTATGTCTCATTTACTGTATAACTGATAACTAATATTACGATTTAAAAAAATATTCCATGTTCATCCGCGAGAGACAGACTCGTTGCACTTTTTGGTTTTGGAAATCAACGCGATATTTGGCAATCCTCGCGATAGCTGTTCACTGAACCGACAAATGTAGTACTGACAAAGTGGCATTAGTCTAATATTCGACATCGGTGATCAATTGCACTCACCATGTCGCTACATTATCTCCATAGTAAAAGCTAACGGTTTAGGCGCGAATTCCATAGAACGTCACGAAAGCTGGCGATCTTTTGTAAACATCGTAAGACACTTGTTGAAAACAAAAAGTGTCAGATTGCGTAGCAAAAGTCAAGTACATGTAAACAACAAGCATAGTATGGAATATGTACAGTGGAAATTTTTTTATTGGATTTTTGTAATAAAAAGTTACAATATCGCAAATTGAATATTAATTTTTAAAAATGCAAGCAGAAAAGCGCTCCATGTGATTGTGTCTTTTTTTGTTTGAATAACACTGGGTCGATCTTGTTATGGACTCGACCTAGTATCATTCGAAAGCACATGTAAATCGATTTGCACAGATCCCTGTGTTGTAATTGTTTAATGCAACTTTCAGCAATTTTTCAGCTATATTTGGCGTCCTGTTTTTATTGGAGGAGAAAGCCAGATTGTAGGAGGAAGCCAGATTCTAGGAGTCTTTTAATAATTGTCAATCAAGATTGAAGTTGAGCACACCCTGGCACCATTAAGATTCAAACAACATGAACAAGTGCTGACAGGCATTCGATCAATAGTAGATGAATACTACCACTCGGCAACTGAAGCCCTGGAGTATAACAGAAATAAATTATTTTAGTTTTGAATATTTTAGAAGCTTATGCCATCATTTACATAGGGAGACATTTAAATATATGTACATGTATTTAATGCAGCCATATAACAGGTGCGATTTTTATGTCTGAAATGGGCAGCAGCAAATTTGTCTTATTTACTAATATATTTATAAAAGTTATGATAGAAACATCTTCAATTATGATAGTATGAACTAAACTGGTCAAATGTTGGTTGTACTGCCCAGGAGTATCACCATATATATCAGGCAAAAGATGGGTCAGTCAAACTGTCTTTTTATTTATTTTGTTTTGTCTTTACTAATCATTAATAATCAATCTTAATTTGTATATTTTTTTTCTTTCTTATTGTTTCTTTATTATTGTAATTCCACTGCCCACTGTGGGCGCCGTGATTGGCAAATAAACAATTTGTTGTTGTTGTTGTTGTATCGTTGCACTGAATGGATTTTGATGCAATTTTGAAGGACTCTTTGTCACATAGTGGTATTGTACACCTGATATTTTATATTTTGATTGGGATTTCCCATAGCAAACTTTGACTTGCCATTCTTTGATGTAGGGTTTGCCTATCTCTTATCCACAACTACTTGCACCACTGACTGGGATTTGATGAAACTTTTGTCATATGGTGGAATTGTGCATCTGATATTTACAGTTTGAGCAAAACGATTTTGGAGTTTCCAACAGCAAAGCCCTGGACATTGCATGCCATTCAAGACAGGGGAGCTGGGGCTATCAATTATGAGGATTGCAAAGTTTTTTCTAGTCTTTTTAATTAATATCTAATATGTTTCTAAATTTACCTGATTTATTTTACATTTTTTTGTTTTATTGCCTGTAAAACATGAGGCAGGAATCTCATTTCATACTTGCAAAGCAACCTTTCCTTTGGTGCAGTCTGCACTTTGATTTTATCTTGATTTAAAAAAAAAATAAACTATTGAACAAAATTAATGTATTTTTGTATCCTGTCAGGGCAAGTATGAACATTTTTCAAGAATCCCGACTTTAAATGTGTACTTGCCCACGGGTGAACAGGACAACAAAATTGGCTTTCCCATGCTGAGAAATCACTTCCACGGGTGACGGGAAATGGGAATCCTAGAACACTGGCATTGGAAATTCAAAATGGACGCCACCGCAGGACTTAATTTAACATTGGACCCTATGGGAAAAAGTTTAAAAGGCTTCTTCTCTAAAACCGGTCAACCAATGGAAACAAAACTTACTAGCAATATTGTTTGGATGGTACTCTATAAAGTTAATGTTTTTTATGCCTATTGGAAAATCAAAATGGAAGCCACCAAAGGACTTCGTTTAACATAGGACCCTATGGGGAAAAGTTAAAAAAGGCGTCTTCTCTGAAACTGGTTTACCAATGTAAACAATACTTACTACCAATATTGTTTGGATGGTCCTCTATAAAGTTTATGTTTTTTATGACAATTGGAAATTCAAAATGGCCACCGCAGGACGTAGTTTAACATAGGACCCTATGGGAAAAAAGTTTAAAAGGCTTCTTCTCTGAAATCGGTTAACCAATTGAAACAAAACTTACTAGCAATATTGTTTGGATGGTCCTCTATAAAGTTCATGGTTTTTTATCCCAATCGGAAATTCAAAATGGTCGCCACCGCAGGACTTGGTTTAACATTGGACCCTATGGGAAAAAAGTTAAAAGGGCTTCTTCTCTGAAACCGTTTAACCAATCAAAACAAAACTTACTAGCAATATTGTTTGGATGGTCCTCTATATAAAGTTTGTGTTTTTGATGGCAATTGGAAATTCAAAATGGCCGCTACAGCAGGACAGTTTAACATAGGACCCTATGGGAAAAAGTTTTTAAAGGCTTCTTCTCTGAAACCGGTTAATCAATGGAAACAAAAACTTACTAGCAATATTGTTTGGATGGTCCTCTATAAAGTTTATGTTTTTTATGGCAATTGGAAATTCAAAATGGCCACCACCACTGCAGGACATAGGTTAACATAGGACCCTATGGGCAAATAAAAAAAATCTTCTCTATACAACTGGTTAACCAATGGAAGCTTTTTAGTAATATTGTTTGGATAGTCCTATTTAAAGTTTATTGAAAATTACAGGACTTACTTTAACATCAGGGAAATGCCATTTTCATTGCCTATAAAATCAGGTGAGCGATACAGGCTCTTAAGAGCCTCTGGTCTTTTCTGGAGACCCCTCAAATACTATACAAATACTCTAAAATCGCTTCTGCCCGAGGGGAGGGAGGCTGCAGCCATGAAAGCCTCCAGCTGGGCTTGCCTTAGACCCACTGGGGAAATTAAGCAGTCAGCAGACCCATTGCCAAAATTATCAGGAATTCTACCAAAAATATGTTTCAAGTATGCCTTAGTGTTGGCAGGCACATTATAAGTATTAGATGACTACCTAACTACCTTAACCCCTTGGCCAAAGAGGCCCCCCAATTGAGAAATTGCCAAACCTCTAATGTTCCTTGTTATTTAACCTGGTCAGAATTCTACATTTTGTTGGTACATGCAATGTTATTCTTCTTTACATCAGTATTTTGCCTTCTTTTTGTATTACAACATTGAGAAAAATACTACAAGTCAGTATTAATACTAGCACTACTAGTATTACTGTATAAATATTCTTATTGTTTCAAGTAGTGTGTATTTCTGTAGTTTTTGTCTCGCCTGCGACAAAAGTCGCTGGAGGCGAATCATATGTATGGGAATCCGGCAGCGGCGGCAGCGTAAACACTTGGACATCTTGCTTCATACATTTGTAAGCCCAAGCCCTAGGTCCATCAAATTTGGTCCAACGGTAGCTTAAGATGAGTACTTGCCAGTCCGTCACCTGACCTTGACCTCAATTTCACGGTCCAGCGATTACGTTAAAGTTTTTGGGTTACGGCAGTTCCTCTGTAACCACGCATGGTAGGATGACAATATTTGATATATAGGTTGCTGATGACTAGTACATGACTGTGTGGTAGGTGTCACCTGACCTTGACCTCAATTTCACGGTCCAGCGACTACGTTAAAGTTTTTGGGTTACGGTTGTTCCTCTGTAACCACGCATGGTAGGATGACAATATTTGGTATATAGGTTGCTGATGAATAGTTCATTACTGTCTGGTAGGTGTCACCTGACCTTGACCTCAATTTCATGGTCCAGCGACTATGTTAAAGTTTTTGGATTAGGGCACTTCCTCTGTAACCATGCATGGTAGGATGAAAGTATTTGGTATATAGATTGCTAATGATTAGTACATGACTGTCTCGTAGGTGTCACCTGACCATGACCTCAATTTTATGGTCCAGTGACAAAGTTAAAGTTTTATGATTAGGTCTGTTTCTCTGTAACCATGCATAGTATATTTTAAATGATAACAATTTAATAATGCTATTTACGTAATGCTTATGACGTAATTTTTTTTTGTTACTGATGCGGAATTCAGGCGAGACATCTTTCTGTGTCCACACTTGTTTGTATATATCTAAGGTATTAATTTTGTTGCAGTTTTAATTGAAAGCTTGTATGATAATGGGATTCAAATGAAGTTTCACTGCCTCTTGCAAGGGAAGACGATTAAGTTAACATTAAAATTGATGTCAATACTGAAAAAAATGAACTGCTGGTTTATTATCAAGAGTGTGATTCGTGGAGCATCCATATGTTCTGGGAATTTTTCATTTTATCATAATATTTCTATTGGGATTTTTTCAGCAGTGTTTCAACATATTTTTTTATACAGTTTTTAAAATATAAGGGGTAAAAAAGACCAGATTTTTGCTTTTTCTATTTCGATAAAAACGTAATTTTTAATTTTTGTAAATGAACACTCAACCCTATTCAAGTGCTTCCAGTTTTATCCTAATTTGTTTTTTAGATTCCTTGTTTTATGAGCTTCAGTACTGTGCCAACAGTTTTGTCCTGTCTTCTGATGGTTTTAGACCAAGTGGTCACAAAGGGAAAATTTTTTTTTTTTTTTTTTTTTTTTCACTATATTGGCAAATATATTTTATCAGATTTAGATGTGGACTTATTAAATGAACTAAACATTGATTTAAAGAGCTTTGATTGGTGTGTCAACAGATTTTACTAGCCAATTATTTGTTTGCTCGTCTTATATTACCCTGATAGCAGTGCAGGGTTTGTCAACTACTAAATTTGTATGTCCCATCGATGATAGCTGGGGACATATAGAGATTCAGTCTGTTTGTTCTTCTGTCCATACTTCACACCTCAGGTTTACCTTTGCATTGAAGCTTTTTATTATATACCTAGGGGTATATAGTGATGGGGGTGTCCGTTCGTCCGACTGTCTGTCTGTCCGTTACACTTTCTGTTATCTGCAACTTCAACTACACCAATGAATGGAATTTAATTAATCTTCACGGAATCTTTATCATATAGTACCATTGTGCACCTGTTATTTTAAATTTTGATTGGAATGATTTTTGGGGTTTCCCATAGCAAACAAGGGTCTTTGTCATTCTCATATAGTGGTACCCTCCTCTTAGTGCAACTCCACCTACATCACTGAATGGAATTTGAAGAAACCTTCAGAGAATCTTTGTTACATAGTCATAATGTGCACCTGATATTTTACATTTATCTGAATGATTTTTTTGGATTTCTCATTAAAAAAAACCATAGACCTTGTCCTTAATTTTAAAGGGTACCCATTTCTTATCTCCAACTCCACCTACACCACTGAATGGAATTTAATTAAACTTTCACAGAGTCTTTGTCACATAGTCCCATTGTGCACCTGTTAATTTACATTTTGGTCTGAAAGATCTCCTCACTGACAAAATTCTAAAGGACTGCATCCAATACTTCACTTCATACTTGTGTTTGATGCTTTTTTTTTATGATGAAGACGTTCTATCTTCATAAAACTTGTTGCACAGTTACAACATGATGAGATCTCTCCTCTGGCAAAGTTCTGTAGGGCTGTGCTTCATGCTCGAGTGAAATTAGAAGCACAAAGGCTCATTTTCTTGTTACTAAATTTTTATAGAAATTAGTTTTTAATTTCATTTTTGAAAGAGTTTTTTAGTAGTACATGTATGTCAACACTTGTTCTTTTGTTGGGCCGATGGAGCATTAATTTGTTGACACACACTACTGACACATTTTCTTTCTTATCAAGTGCTCAGTAGGTACAGCCCTAATTTTCATAGGATTTTATGCCATGCGACAAAAAGTCAGGGCATATTAATTTAACCTTGTCAGTCCATAGGTCAGTCCGTCCATCATGCTGTCCATCTTTCCATCGCGCTGTCAGTCTGGATAAGCTAGTAGGCTACAACATTTATGTTTTGCAGAATGTTTATATACACAATGAAGATGTGCAGGACCAAAGGATTTAGATTTTCATTAAGTTTGAGATAGTTGGAGGTGTACATGTCAAAAGGATTTGATTTTCGTGAAATAATCTTAAAACTACACATAGTTTGACTTGGTCAGTTTGCAGACCAGATAACTGTGGTAAGGGTTACATGTTTTGTCTGGCTTTCTTCGTATTCTTTCATGCTACAGTGTTAATATTTAGTAGGATATTTGAACTCATAATGGAGGTGTGCAGGGCTAAAAGATTTTAATTTTAGTTTATATTCTTGTACATACTCATAATTAGACTTTAGTGTTTATATTAAGTAGAATGTTTGAACAAATAATAGATGTGTGAAAGGCCAGAAGATTTTGATTTTCATGAAATATTCGGAAAACTACACATACCCCTATCTAAGTTATCTGGTCTTTAAACTGAGTCCATGGACTTAGTTTACAGACCAGATAACTGAGATAAGGGAACATGTCTTGTTAAGATATCTTCTCTTTCATGTTTAGAGCTGCAACATTTATATTTAAAGCATGTTTGTACCCATAATTATGGTGTGCAGGACCAAAGGATTTTGATTTTCATTTAATTTTCATCAATTAGAGGTAGTTAGATTTGTCAGTTTGCAGGCCAGATATCTGTTATAGGGGTAGATGTCTTTTACGACTATCTTCTCCTTCATTATTAGAGCTACATTATTTATATGTAGAAGAATGTTTCTACACATTATGAAATATATGTGCTGAAGGTTTACTCTTTTGTACACAAATGGTTTCAAAAAAGAAAATTCAAATATGAAAGTTTACAAACATATGCACAGTTATTTCGATATTTCAAACTTCAAACTCTTTGGGGCAGGTAAGATTAAAAGTGTAGGTCTAGTATTTTGTTTGTCACTATATTCGTATACAACAGAGTAAGCCTTCAGCACATATAGGAATTCTGTCAAAGGTTGAGGTCACCAATCTTCGAAAAGAATTAGAAATTTTTACCAAAAAAGGTTTTTACAAATTTCAGTGGGGGATCACTATATCTATTTTTCTGGACAATAACTCAAAAAGTGAGTTGATTTCAATGAATATTTAGGATATTGTTACATATCAGATGGGTAAATAAGAACCTTGATAATGCTTGTAGAATTCATTTAAAGGCCAAGGTCACCAGTTGTCAAAAAGAGAAATTTGTAACAAAAAAAAAGTAAATTTCAGCAGGGTATCTGTCATCCCTATATAAACTTTTTCTAGTTTGAATTGCAATGTTAAGTGCTCAGTCAGAGCCCCATGGTATTAGAGGCAGTACCAGTTGAGAACCAAGTTCTTAGTCAGTAATTAATAAGAATATGTGATTTAAACTGCAAATACATTATTTCTAAAATAAAAGAAGTACAGGTATTTTTTACTGGTAATATTGTGTAATTTATATCTTGCAATTTGTTTCTGTTCTAACATGAAATTTTTCATATTGTGTTTTAGAAACTTACGATTCAGATAGACTAAAAGATAATGATGACAACTTTAAGGATTCTGATGGCAATCATAGAAGCTTTTGCTTTACGTGGGGAGGTGAAACAAAGGAAGAACCTAATAGTGATGACAGTGAATCAGAGGACAGGACAGAGAATAAAATAGATAAAATCCCTGCTTACAAATTCTTTTGGTATTTTTATTTAAAAAGAATTGAAAGGAAACAAGTTTCAATGTATGAAACTACAGAACATCCAGGAAAACAAGTATACAAAAGGAAGCAGTTGATTGAGAAAATTATGATGGCTTGTGATTTTGGTCCAACATTTGATACTTTCTGTTTCTCATTTCCAAGACCTATTGCATCTGAAAATGAATTCAAGAAAAGTGTAAAAAATGTAGTTGACCTCTTGGGTCAGTGTAAGAATGGTTTATATGAATCTCCAACCACCAACTTTCCATCAAAATCATCTAGAGAAATGGCAAGAAAACTTGTCAAAAAAATTAGAATGAAGGTTCAGCTTAAGGACAAAAAGAACAATAACCAGTCTCTGAACAAATTAGCAGAACTTGATAAGAATGATAACGTACAGATGTCAAAAGAGAAGAAATGTAGTAATGTAGATAATAATGATAATAACACTATTACATGGTGGAATTTCACTGAGGTGGGAGCTAATGTAAGTAATAAACCAGAGGCAGAAAGGAAAAGGAAGTTAGAGGAAGACCAGTCGGATGATACATATGGGAAATCTAGTAGGAAAAGAAGGAGATACGAGACAGTGCACCAGTTAACCGGTAGGCCAGGACAAGGGGGTACGGAAGACCAGTCAGACAATCAGAATTGGAAATCTAGAAGGAAACGAAAAAAGTATTTGACAGTGGAAATGTCAACCAGTAGGTCAGGACAAGAGGATTCTGGTGACCAGTCCGATGATCAGTATTGGGAATCTACAAGGAATAAGACGATAGACCAGAAGTCTAAAAGATCAGCAGATAAGTTGATAACAAAAGAAATTCAAGATATGTCAGGAACTATATTAATTACAACTAAAGTGAAAAAAAAACTCCTGGGGAAAAGAGACCAGTATTGTAGAAGAAAAAAAAAGAGGAATAACATTTCCAGAGCATTAAGAAAGTCCATGGAGAGGAAAAACCAGTCAAAAGATGGTATAGATTGGGTTGAAACTGAGGAAGATTGTAGTGAATATGATGACATGGAATTTGAGGATAGGTTCTATGATACGCCAGGACAGGAAATTGTAGATGCCATTCTTAGTAAAACTTTCCCACACAGTATACTCTTCATGGTGTCTGATGGAACAACAAACATTTTACCATCTTGGTGTGGACAAATTCAGGCAAGAGTTGATCCAGTCGATCAAATCCTCTCTATTGTCATTTATGATTATATACCATATTACTCAGAGGAAGTAAGGCAGGACATACTAAACAGGAAACTATCAACAAAAGTCATGAAAACCCTAAGACGGGAAGTTGAAAAGTTTGAATGTTGTAGACAGTTGAGAATGGATATCCGTCTCAAAGACTTAAAACAAGTTTTTGTTGTTCAGAAAAATAACCATGAAGCTATAATTTATTCAAGATTGATTCCATCTGCCAAGTTTTACCAAAGATTTGTCAATGTAACTGCTATGTGTAGAAATAAATGGACAGAAAGGCAACCATTTTTACCATTTAAAGGTAGTTGTTTCACAGAATATTCACAAGAGTACATGTTAGTTCTCGGTGGTCAGATATCAGAAATGTCAGATATTGTGTCCCAGATAATGGAGTGTAACTATGAACAAAGAATTTGTCTAAATCCCTCAAAACATTCAATGGTTGAATTGATTGCAAAAGTAAAGGAATCTGAAGGAAAGAAGGATTACTCTAACCGACACAAAGTTGACAAGATAGAGACAGTGGAAGTGGCTTGTAAGTACAGACAAAAGCTTCTTAAAGCTCTGAATAGTCATGAATTTATCCCAAACAAGGTTTATACCAGAATGTGGAAGAAAGTTAAAATTAATGCACTACCTTCTGAGCCATGTAATTATATTGACCTAGATTTTGACCCATGTTTTATAGATTACATTAACTTCAACTGCTCTAATGTGGAACATCTAGATAAACATCTTAAATCTAAGTTAAAAGCAGAGGCTTATGGACCTCATGTAATTAATCATCTGAATTTGAAACATCCAGAACATTACGAGTTAAATGAATTAACTGTGGCAGAATATTTAAAAGCAAAGAAAGGTGATGGGTATGATGGCATTTTCTATTCCTTTTGTCGGTCTGCACTGGAACAGAAGGATTTTACCTGGCATTGCAAGGTGTGTAGGCGGTGCATGGACTGGAGATATTGGCATTGTCCAGTCTGTGACAGGTGTACATATGGAGCACCAAACTGGAAGTGTCAGCACTGTGGATTCAGGAGGGACAAAAACATTTTCATTATTCAGCCTAATTCCTACTATAAGCAGAAATTTTGGTCAAACCAAGAAAAGCCTAACAAAGTTAAACCTGAATGGAACATAAAGTTGTGTATGGCTGATATACCTAACTGGACCAAAGAGGTAGAGGTGAATGAAGAAAAGGAGGGGGAATTAAAGCTGGAAGATTATCTGCACAGAGATGACCTTGGTTTTGTCAACTTGTGGAATCTAGCATTTTGCCTCAAAAGGAGAGGTCCAAGAAAGTTTATAAATCGATTTTATTCTGAGAGATTTAGTGGGCAAATTTATGTAAATGTGTTACATTCATTGTCCTGTTAAGAGTTTCTTATGCAATGTGTTTATAAAGAGTTATACGTTAGAATTAAAAAAACACAGCTAAACATACAATTTCGTTGGACCGAATGTTGGGATTAACAAATTAGGTTTTAGTGTTTATTTTATACACATTTCTGCAATAAAATTTTTATTGAGATAATATTTAGTTCCATTTCAGATGTGTTATGTAAAAATATTAACAATAAAATACAAAAATGTTTTGCTAATATTCATGTTTATTAGGGCCTCACACAGAACTTTTTTGTCTTTTGAGGTAGGATTTGATATTTGGTATGTGGGTAGATAATATCAAACCCATCTGTCGCATGATGACCTTTGACCTGGCTTGAATTTTGACCATAAGATCACTCGTCCCACAGAGATGGATTCAGTCTCACTGATTTCTAGTTTTAACCCAAATATTAAAATTAAAGAATTGTAGAATATACTGGTACATGTATTAAATATTATCTCTTAATTAACTTTGGCTTATGATCCCATTAAGAATGAGATGTACAATTTTTAACTGTATCTATGATTCAATTTCTCAGGTTTAACAAGTATGTTGCTATAGGTTCTGTGATATCCTAATGTGACCCCAATTGCTGACATAATTTTTAATGCAATCATTTACTTTCTTTTTGTTTTGTTAACATATTTAAAAGTTGCAAATTGGGCATGACTTTGCAGAAAATAAATCCAAGCAAAGGGAAGATTGGAACATACATATGTGAGTCTATAACGTAAGAAAACAAATAGCTTATTGAAACCCTGTCCTCAAAATTTAAGTCAAAACTTGCAGAAATGAGTCTTTGATAGTTCTGTTCTATTTTGTAGTCTTTAGTGCTGATAGGAAATTCAGCCTTGCTGGAGCTGCCACTGCCATTTTTGGCAGAATGAATTGTGATACTGTAGATATGTACCTAAGGAATTTTGCTACACATTTTGAGTTTTTGCTGATCCAAAATACAGGGTGGTTGCCACCATAGAACTAATGATCAAGCCAGTTTGGAAATTAAACAAGGAGCTTCTTTACTTTTAACAAACTATCCCTCATCATAAACCAAATCATGAGGAAATGATGCCAGGGTAGTGCTCTATTATTTTTCTTTACAATATCACTGCCAGTAACATCAAATGTGTTGTTTTTTTAAGCTTTGAAAAAAATCTGCCAACCTCTTTACAGCAAAATAGCATCTATATGGTTAACTTTTTAGACATTTTGGTGCAACACTGGAACATAAAACTATATGAAAAAAATACAAACATCTTCTCAGATTGGGAAACTTGCCAGAGATTTTCTCTTCTATTTGGAATTTTTGTATAGATTAGAACTTTAGGACAGTGGAAAAGATATATATAATGTTCTTTTATACTGCATAAGCATCTAAAATAACAGAAGGAAAGCAAGTGTTGGGTCTCCTATAAAATATGTGATGTATAAGCTATTGGTAGCCTTTATTGTTATTATGTTTTCGATTTAGGTTTTTAGCTTGTATGACCTCAATTGTCATGTGATTTAATGTCATCACTATGCATGTTATAAAAACCAATGGGCCAGTTTAATCAAACTTACTGGCAATGGTCCTTTTCAAAATGGATATTGTTGCAGAACCCGGTTTAACATAGGACCCTAAGTGAAAAATGTTTTAAAATGCTTCTCTTAAACTGGCGAATCAATTGAAAGAAAACTGATACACAATATTCATTTAATGGTCCTTTATGCCATTTCAAAATGGCTGACATTTAACTTTGGACCGTTTGGAAACAATTTTTAAATGCATATTTTCTTTGAAACTGCAAAGCTGATAGAAGCCATATTGTGTGAATGTTGGTTGAATGTTCATTTAAAGTTTTTTTTCTGACCAGAAATCCAAAATGGCCACAACAAGAGCACTTAGTATAGACTGCATATTCCTCTTTTGATAGCCAATAAAAACCTGCATTCTTGCATTAATTTATTTGATTATAACCATGTATTCTCCTGCCAAACACTGGCTTCTTCCCAATAATGTGATTTGTTTATATCTTAAGGTATGATGTTATATGAAATTTTGTAGACAAGGAATTACTTTACCCAATTTCTCATGCTTTGTGAACACAGAAACCCCGACTAGTAAGGATTCTGAACGAAACTACGTCTGATTTCCTTTATATTATAGGCTGTCATTTACACTGCAGATGAAACACTGATTTGGCAAAAAATATTTCAAATTTTGGTTACACAACAATACATTTTTAGCTCGCTTGACCCAAATGGTCAGTGTGAGCTATTCTCATCACTTGGCGTCCATCGTCATCGTTGTCGTCGGCCGTAAACTTTTCACATTTCAATCTTCTCCAAAAACTCTTAGTTAATTGGAGCCAAATTTAGCAGGAATGTTTACTCGTATTGGGTGATTCTTAACAAAGTGTAAGATTTTGGTGCTTTTCAAATATTAAACATGGCTCCCAGGTCCAGTAATCTGTTCTGATTGGCTGAATTTCAAAATCTTCTTGGCTGCCAGGGTTCCTAGTGCATTCTGAAAGCTAAATTTATCGTCTTCTCACAAACCGCTTGGCAGGTTGATTTGAAAAATTGCAGCAATGTACCTTCAACAGTCCTTTACAAAGTTCGAGTTTTTGTGCCGATCCAAAATCCAAGATGGCCGCCACAGTGGAACACAGCTTAAAATAGGACCCTATTGGAAAACCATGCAAGCAGATTCTTCTCCAAAACTGTTCCACACAATTCAACCAAATAATGCAAAGGTGAATCTTGGATTGTAATCTTATTACTTTGTTGTTTTTTTTCTCGAGTTGATAGGAAATTCAACATGGTTGTCAGAGCTTTCAAATGCGTTCCGATTTACTGAAAATTCCAAATTCTATTCCTCGCAAACCGCGTGGCAGAAGGAATTGTGATAGTGTAGAAATGTACCTCAGATGGTCCTCTACTAATTTTTAGTTGTTTGTTTCGATCCAAAATACAAGATTGCTGCCACCATGAAACATCACATTCAACATGGGAACATTCATAGAAACAGTATCTTTACAATAAACTCTTTAGCATTTAATATAAAAAAATTCAAGAAAAGTCATGGCTCTTAAAAAGTTATTTTTTGTCAGGTCCGCGATACAGGCTTTTACCAGGCTCTAGTTTGTAAAAGAAGTGTTCCGGCGGCCTCTTAATATAGTTTTTATAAAATCTACATCTACGTTGATAATTCGAAAAGAGCCAGTTTGACTCGCCAAACGAATGTTGACAAAACATCCAAAATGGTACTCGTGTAGAGTAAGTGACCTACCTTTTTATGCCTGGAGTCACAAACGACTAGAGATTTCCATTTGTCTCCGATTGCGCCTTCTTTTCTAGTTCTCTCCAGATGGTATCCATCTGTTTAATCTCGGCTTCGATAATACGTCTCCAAGTTGTCGTTGGTCTTCCATGTTTCTCTTCCATTCTGGAGTCCATTGGAAAGCAGTCTTTGCTAGGTCATAAGCAGGTCGTCGCATAATATGTCAAATTCACCCCATCTTTTCATTTCCGGTATGGTTGTGATGTCTTCAGAGGCTGTTGTTTCATGCAGGATCAAAATGTATCTTCCTTATGCAAATATTGTGAAAACCTGGCAATTTGATCGTCGGCGTATTCTAGGTCCTCAGTATATGTAAATAAATTCTACCTGATGCCTGTCTTGTCTATATCAAGGCTGGTTTTGATTATCCAGACAACTTCCATAATGAAGATTAGAGACGAATAGGACACAACCTTGTCTAACTTTGTATTTTATATACAAAGTTGGTGTCTGTTGTGTTTCCAACATACCATTTAAAAACCTTGTAAAACATTCGAATAAGTGAGACTATTGGTTTTTTTAGGTACTCCATAATGCCTGAAGATTTTCCCGTGAATTGAATTGAAGGCTTTCTCGAAGTCAATAAAGTTGAGAATAAGTTGTCTGCCATTAAGTACTGCACACAGTTGTTTGTTAGTCTCGTGGTCTGTATACTTAGTGGTAAATTCCTGATTTTTTAAAGTCTTGGATGATGGTAACAACACAATACCGAACACCAAGAAAACTGTCAAAAAAGTAATCCACAAATCAAAATCCAAGAAGCAACAATTTTAGCAACTACACAATTTGTCCTGATTTGGTTATGGCATTTCAAAAGAATAGGATTTAAAACAGATGTTTTGACATTTTCAACCTCTATCTTCCACTGTAGTATGCAAGTTGGTGTGTTGATGAAAAAGGTTGGTTATCGTACATTATAATATTATAATGAGTAAAAGGTATATCTAATGATCAGCACAATCACTGAATTATTAAAAAGCAATGTAAAATATTTATCAACAAAGAAATGGTATCCAGAGAAAATTTTATTGAACGCGCTGACGAATCATATTTTTAGTAATTATAGATTATTTACGTTTTTTTCAACTATATGCATTTTGTCGTCCTATTTCGTCGAATGGTGCTAGCCCTGAGATGAGTTGACGAGAAAATGCATCTAGTTTCAAACAAACGTAAATAATATGTTTCTTGCTCTTTTGCAACATTGTGACGTCATGTGTTATTTTATTACTAAACGAATAAAAAGTTCTTCCATGTTTGCTTTGCTCAATTGTATGTTTTTAAGTGCTTATATTTTTATGTTGCTCATGCTTTTATATAATGTAAAGTATAGTTTAAAGTACATCTATCTTATCCTGTCTGCTTTTAGTTTAGTGCTTTGTATTGTAAAGCTTAGTAGTTTTTCAGCATCATTCTTTAACAAGGGTTCAAATTTTAACGCAAAGTCTTCAAACTTGGTACAGTTTTATATTGGACATATAAATCTCTTTTGGAAATATATGCAGATTTTCCGTACTGTCAGTCTTTTTCACGCCTAGTCATCTTTAGGATATCAACAACATGTTGAGCATAGTGAAAAATGGTCAGTCGTTTTCTCTTGAGATCATCACGTGCATTTTAAGGGATAAAAGGTACGAATTGAAAATTACTTTTGACAGATTTCATGTCGATTTATTCGGAAATCGGACAAGGCTTCTAGCTTTGTTTTTAACTCGATGCAAAGTCGTATTTATGATGTCTGCTGAAGGTAATCAATCGAAACCCTTGAAGTATCTAAAAACCATAAACCTAATTAGCTTAACCCAATTAAACATATTTGATTCAACATAAGTATTGATTTCGGGTTGTTTGTTTTCTACAATGCAGTGTGCCGTTTCATAAAGCGATCGTTAGCTTAACGTGCACATTATCACATTTAAATTGCATGGGATAACGAGCACGTTAATTAGCGATCGCTTTATTTTCTTACATATTTTAAGTCTAAATCGTCGGAAAGATAAATAAGATTTTATTTAGTTTAGTTTTAAACATATTTTATTTGTAGAAATGCTACAAAAGGGGATTAGACACAAGTACTTCGTACTTATGAAGTCTTTTCCCAATGAAGTATAAACATATAATAATGTTATAATGAAACATATGAAGATGAATAAAAAAAGGGAAAATAATATTGTAAGAACCGTGAATATATATTTACATGTACAACATAATTCATCGTTTGTTGTGTGTGTATGCAGTATTTATGGTCATCTATACACGACGAGGAATCTCTTAGATTTTTAATAAATTCATTAACATATGTAACAATAATTTGATTTTTGTCTTCAGAGTCTTCTTTTGAAATGGTTTGAAAGCTATTAAAATGGAAGACGCCAAAATGTAACAATAAAGAATGCAGTGTCGACTCTTTGCAATAAGATTTTATGAACACCAGGCGCATCAAAGTATCAGTACATTTTTACTGGTTAAAATATGCCGTTCTTAGTTTTCAAATAAATTTTAATCCGTGTTGATATTGAAAAAAGAACTTTATGGAATCATTTCAGATATTTTCGCTGAAATTTCAGTTGCTAAGAGTAATACAGGTGTGAAGTAAACAGTGGACAAATTCTCCAGTAATCACTGCTGTAGTTGGTTCGATATTAAGACATACAAAAATCAAAAAAAAGATCAACATAAATATTTTGCACATTACAAGTAGAATTTGTTTCATATTTTTCTCTGTTTATTTTATTATTTATTTTTTTTAATTTTTTACCGAAATACTCGTGTCATATTATTGCATAATTCGCTATCCGTCATATGGTTTCTTACCCACACATACCGCCATATAGACAAAAGAAGTATATATAATGTTTATTATTTAATGAGTATTTAACTGTTGAAATTTCGTCCAAATTATGAACTGCATTATGTTCAAAATAAGCAAAATCTGTTTTTTCAAGTAAGGGAGACTAACACAGATACTGCAAACAAGTACTATCTTCAATATTCGACGCATTTAACTCCTAGAGATGTATGTAAGGTAGAACGGAAGCTGAACAATCAAAAATAAGAAAAAACTTTTTAAAAAATTATCAAACGAAAGAAAGAGGCAATAAACATTAAAATCAAACATCAAAATAAGGCTATAATATAAGAAGGTTGCTAAATTCATGGAGTTTTTTTATAAAAATGTTATTAAACAATAGGGTATTATCAAAAAGAGACTTTGCAATTAGAGCTCCAACGCCTGTCTACACGTGAATGACGACGGACGCAAGAAAGAAGCATCCTCACAAGTCAGGGTTTCTGTGTCCAAATGTGTCGTGGACACATGTGGACACAGAAACCCTGACTTGTGAGGATGAGAAAGAAGATAGGCATTAATTGCTTTAATAAATTTCATAAGCAATAAGTACTTACATGCATCAAGTAATATTCATTCACATGTATTCAATAAGAACACAAAATGTCAATTCAATGCTAATTAAATGTGAATTGAACTCGGTAATTGGGTAATGTGTATGATATCCCAAAAATGGGGGATGGAGGGGGCAATAAACCGTATAGGTAATTGAGGTCCAAATAAATAATTGCAACGAAACAATCAGTTAAATTTAGTCTTAATTCTATGTGCTGAGTGTGTATAGTAAACAAAATGTGTTCGAACCATTGTGTCTCATACTAGTCATTTGGCGTTCTGACAATTACCAATGACCTAATTACCGTCTTGTAGAATCATTTGTATGACAATAATTTTTCGATAGAGAGAAAGGGAATGCGTGTGTCAGGCGCTCAAATGAAGAAAATATGGTGTAAATACATCACCGGCGTGGTGATTGTTTACAGATACGGTGGTCAACAAAGCAAATACAATGTATAATTCTACCCCAGACGAAATGCGCAAAAATTACATGACGTATGGTTTTATCATGTAATTATTGTTTATCAGTTTCAATGGCATTCTTTTGGCATAAAAATAATTCTTTTTAATTACGACTACCAATTTAAAAACCCCAGTCTGCTGGAATAATAGTTGGGAATACAAATAGGGATGCTTTTCAGAGTAAACTATAGTAGATTGTTCGAACGCAGAATGTTTTACTATTTTTGTCCAATCAGAATGCAATCTTGTCTTCATTAACAGTACGTTACCATGGGTAAGCATCTTTTAGTTCAAAGGTCACAATTCGAAAATATACCGACTGCGTCGGAAAAAAAGAATTGAAGGCAGTTGGACATGTGCAGCTTGAACAAATTTTAATATCGAATTAACTGGTAAACAATTTCTTTTTATTGGTTATTTTTTAAATACCCGGTATATTTTAAGAAAGAGAGGCTTGTGCGAGATGCACCTCTATATATATGTATGTAAGTTTGTAATTACTATATTTGTCATCATTGGGACCCGATCATGCAATCTGTGTTGACCGGTCACATGAAGCAAAAGATGCCAAGCCCCAGACGTTGGTATCCAGAGTGGCTTAATTTCTTTCCAGTTATGGAGGATTGCAGGGTCGGTAGGCATGTGTCCGACTCTCGATAACGGTTATTCTAGTACGACTCTCCTTAAACGCCACACCAGGGCCCAGCGCCATAAAAATTTTCTTTGCTGAGAATTTTTTTATTCTCAATTTCATCCAATCAAATCTTTCCTTTTCCCTTGTTGTCATGGTAATTGAGTAAATTCTCATGCTGAGCAAAATATTTTTACTCAGAAAGGTTTTATGGTGCCCAGGCCTGGTGTAAAACGAGTATAAATTCCTAATCAACGTCATAAACGATCAACAGTATATTTTAACGACGTCACAATCAAATTTGTGTCCTAAATGGCTGACAAGTCCTGCAACTCAATTAAGGTTACGTTGTTGATAAAAGTTAATATATGTGTCCTTTTAGAATTGAAATAATTCATTGGGGCAAGAATTTATACTGATTTGTTTAACGCCACTTTCAGCAATTTTTCAGCTACATGTATATCATGGCGTCCAGTTTTTATTGGGAGAGGAAGCCGGAGTACCCGAAGAAAAAAACCCCGACCTTCGGTAGGAAAAACTAATTTTTTAGAATTAAAATTTGGTTTTGTAAAATAAATACTTACCATCATAAATTTAGATATTTTCCCTATTCGCAGCTTGTGAACCGGAAGTACTATAAATAAAATACCCTTTGAGACAATCCCCATACCCACCTGGCGCATGTGCGACCATACTCTCCATCATTTTTCTGTGAACCAAACAGCTAGTTCCCAGAGGGGGATGAAGTGGATGTGGGAGGGACCTTTAATTTAAGATGGTAAGTATTTATTTTACAAAATCAAATTTTAATTCTAAAAATTGAGTTTTTATTACAATAAATACGTTACCATCATAAATTTAGATATAAACTGAATTTAACATAATGCTGAATCTTCTCAAAATTGAGGGGAACCACCACCTGTTGAGCAGTAACCAGAGGTCCCAAAGCAAAGAGGTTGTCACAATCATGGGGCATAGAGCGCAAGTAGTGGTTATAGAAGGTACTGTCTGACCTCCAACAGCCAGCCGACAAAACCTCAGATAAAGAAGAGGAATTAAAAATATTCCAGAAGGAGGCTAACGCTCTTACTTCATGTGCCTTAATTTGATGCTTAGCTAAAGTATTAGGAGGAGCGGATTTGTAAGCCATAAGGACAGTTTGACAAATCCAAGTAGAATAGGTTTTTCTGAAATATCCCGCACTCCCCTTTTAATAGGGATAAATAGACGGGTAGAGTTAGGTTTTCTCAAACTAGAAGACCTCGACAAATATTCCAGCAAAGCTCTAACTGAACACAAAGTCTTATCACCGGCCATTGCAGGTAAAGATTGAATGGTGATAGTGCCAGAGCCTTTGTCTGCCGATTGATTCTTGGCTAGGAAAGAAGGATCTGTCAACAGTGTAACTGAAGTCTTGTCTGCTGTAAACCGCATACAGGATTCAGAAATTGAAAAAGTATGAATCTCACTTCTCCTCCGTCCAGAAGCTAAGGCCAGAAGAAAACAACATTTATAAGATAAATGTTGGAAACTAGTAGAGGACAATAGTTCAAAAGGAGAAAGCTGTAAGGCTTTCAAAACTACAGCCAAGTCCCAAGGAGGAACCAAACGTCTCTGTTTGGGACGCTCCAAGTAAAAATTTTTTATAAGGAGAGACAAGAACTGGTTTTCTCCAAAATTCTTACCTCCAGAAAGTTGAATAGTTCTGGAAATAGCAGACCTATAACATTTACTAGTAGATGGTGCAAAACCTTGATCCTCAAAAAGAAACATGAAAAAATCAGCTAACCGTTGCACAGAGGTTGAGAGAGGACCAATTTGTTTTGTGTTGCACCAAGAACAAAAGATGGACCACTTGGAGTCATAGATGGCCCCAGTGGATAGTCTAACTGATCCCGAGATACGCTGGTTACCCTGCCAGAAAAGCCTCTCTTTCTGATTTCTGACCTGATAGCAACCAAGCGAGGAAGACAAAGAGATCTGCAGCAGATCTGGAAACCACTCTGTCTCGGCCAGGCTGGAGCAATAAGAATGGTCTGGCAACCGTCCTTGCAAATCTTGTACAGAATTCTGGGAAGGAGACGAAAGGGAGGAAACATATAACTGAACATCCCTTTCCAAGGAATCGACATAGCATCTACTGCTATCGCTTTGTCGTCCGGAATAGGAGAAACATACGTTTCCAGTTTGCGATTTAAACTGAATGCAAACAGATCTATGTGAGGACGATACCACAACAGAATGATCTGCTGAAAAACTGCTGGATGCAATTCACATTCCGTATTCACAGGATTCTGAGAGCGAGATAGAAGATCTGCTGCAAGATTCTGTCTGCCTGGTACATGCCTCACTGTCAGAGAAGTATTGATTCTGTTGCAAAACAGAACAATCTCTCTGCAGAGAAGAAACAGAGGGTAAGAGTGCTTTCCGCCCTGGTTCTGAAGTTGAATTGTCTGTGGCTATCAACAGAGGCTCACCCTGAATTACTACTAAGATGTGTCTCAGGGCCAGCAAAACTGCCCTCATCTCCAGAACATTGATGTGATCCTCCAACTCGAGAGGAGACCAAAGGCCTGAAACTGACCTGCCTCCCAGATAAGCGCCCCAACCTGAAAGGGATGCGCCTGTGAACAGCGTCAGCTTTGGAGCTGGGGGATCTATAGGTAAACCTTTTAGAAGGTTCTCCCTCTTTAACCACCAACTGAGATGAGGGAGACGTTGAGGCCGCACACGAATGAGAGCTTCCCATTCATGAGATGCTGGATGCCAAAACTCCATGAGATATCACTGAATAGGACGAATGTGAAGGCGACCTAATGGTACTATGTCCATCAGTGATATCAGGAAACCCACTAACTGAAGGAAACGTCGAGCAGGGATTGTTGAGGCTTGCAAAATCTCTATCACTAGCTGGTGCAACTTCAGAATTTTTTCCTCTGGAGGAACAACAAGGCCAAACACCATAAGGTACCTTTCCCCGAGAAAAATGAAATCTTGACTGGGGAGAATGTCCGATTTCTCCCAAGAAATCAGAAACCCCGATTTCAAAAGAAGATGGATTACAAATTGGGTGTTTTCTTCCAGAGAGAAAAAGACTGATTCTTCACCAGAGAATCGATGAGGTAAGAGTGAATGAAAATCGACTGGGTGTGAGGAAATGCCACAACAGTCTGAAACACTCGTGTAAATACCAAAGGGGCTGTGGAAAGGCCGAAGGGCATTGTTTTGAAAGCATAAACCTTGCTTGCCCACAACAACCTGAGATACCTCCGAAACCTGAGTGCTATTCCATATGGAAGTAGGCATCGGTCAAGTCTAGAGAGGTAGTCATCATCCCAGGAAGGATGGATGCCCTGATTGACCTGTTGGTTTCCATTTTGAAATGGGGAACCACCTAGAACTGATTTAGGGTCGAAAGGTCTAGTACAGGTATCATTTTCCCGTTCTTTTCGGGAACCAAAAATAGACGGAATAAAAAACCTGGACTGATTGGTGGAATGACTTCCTCCAACACACCTTTCTGAAGCAGGGTTCCCACTTCTCCCTGCAACAATTGATTCTTGACAGAATCTCTTGTCTGGGAAAGATCCAAGGGAACTGACGACAATGGGGGACATCCTGAAATTGAAGTCCTAGTCCCCTCCGTAGTACTGATAGAACCCACTTGTCTTCTGTAATCAGTTGCCACTGAGGAACAAAGTGAGACAACCTGCCCCCACGGGGATCCCAGGAAGAGGAGTAGTAAAATACACATTTTCCAAGGGAACCTGGGGAAGTACTACTCTGCTGTTTCTTCCTCCTCACAAATCTGCGCTTCTTGCCAGCAGAAGAAGAAGGAACAGCAGAACTAGGGTTAGCTGACCTCTTCCCACCAAGTTTGGGCTGAGATACTGAACACTTGGCAGAGGAGGAGTTTGACTGAGAGGTCGAGACTTTCCTCTTACCATCGGAAAGTTGAACACCAACTTTCACGGTGGGAGGGACCTTGTTTACTTCAGTGAGAAGTTTATCCAAGGACATCCCAAACAATTTCTCCTCAAAAAGAGGAGAAAATAACGACTCCTCCAAAACATCAGAGACAGGAGATTTTTCTAAAATCTCTTGCCTCTTAGCAAAGGAAAAGTTAGCCAGAGTGCCTAGCACCAGTAACTGTGAGGCCCCTAGGCTACCATCCACTTGCAGGAGAAGAGCCTTAAGCTCGTTAAACTCATCTCCCTTGTCTTTCAGTTTAGTTTAAACATATTTTATTTGTACAATGAACAAACAGGATCAGACACAACTAATACATACCTATGAAGTCTTCTCCGTTTAAAATATGATACAAGTAATATAGTCTTTCAGTAAGGTTCCAGCTGCTGCCAAAAAAATGCTCAGCATTCTGGAGAACTGAAAACAATAGTCTGAGGTTGTTCTCCGACTTTGCCCACAAAGCCTGAGTTAACCTCAAATCCTCCACTGGTTTTGAACCCAAACCCCCAGAAAATGCCTTATCAACAACTGGGACCGACTTTCCGAAGGAAGAACCGTGGATCTCAAAATCCTTCGGCTTGACCTTACCTGTGAAAGACAAAGGGCTTAAACCAGTGAACTTCTGAGGATTAGACGAAGCATGCTCCTGGAAAGTAGAATTTATAGTCAAGAAGGCAGACTTGAAATGCCCAGATTCTGGAAAGGACCTATAACCCTTAGGGTTGTCCTTAACAAAACCCGAACACGTCATAAAAGCAGACGGTGGAATGGTCGTATGAGGAGGGGAGGAAAGAGGGAAACATCCAAGCTCCCTCTGAATGGCATACACCCTATTCCTCAGAGAATCTGGACCTGAAGATGGAGTTTTCTGTACAACAGGAGATCTAGGATCTGCTGTTGCAGAAAGTGAATCCTCATCCTCTGACAAGAAAACTGCTTCTTGACTACGAGGGGGAGCCAGAGAAAGACTATAACTCTATTCCTGGATAGCAGTAGGAGCCTGGGTTGCTAAATTTGATGACTCGATTCCCCAATTGCAAGAATTGTGCGTTAACCACAGCTTGCAATTTGGAGATCGAACATGTCAGGGCCTTTATATCTTCACTAGGGGAAGACTCTAAAGGTACCCGACTAGCAAAGTCCATAGAACCTTGCCAACCAGGGGGAAAGGAAAAAGGATCATATGGAGGGGGTAGCCCGGAAGAGGTGGTTATTGATAATTCAAAGCCACCTTGACCTAGCAAAAGAATCACTCCTTGTACTCGTGGGGAAAGTATCAGAAGTAGAGACAGAACTTACCACGGTGTCCACAGGTCTAGTAATTTTATGGGTAGCCTTACTAGCCGTCGAAAGCCTAAGCTGAGAGGCCGAGGTACGAGGGACGGAAGCAATAAACCCTGGAACTAACAAGGCAGCATCATGGGCTACATTTTTATCCCAAAAATCATCAGTGGTGGTCAATGACCGCCATGGGGACAATTCTATACTGTCCTCCTTGTCACCAAAGTTTTGTGATATTGATATGTTTAACACTGAGATCGCGGGTTCTAGCCTCACTGCGGGCAGGGTGCGTTCGACTCCTATCTTAATTGACAAGCATTGCCAGTTTTATTACAATAAATACGTTACCATCATAAATTTAGATATTTTCCCTATTTGCAGCTTGTGAACCGGAAGTACTATAAATAACCAAGTTACTATTGATCAGTAGTAGACTAACTATCTTAACCACTCGGCCACCGAGGCCCGTAAAATATTGGACATAAATGGTCGATTGGTATTAAAATCAGTATATATTCGTACCCCAATGAATTATTTCTTAATTGTATCATCACAGATTTACTCTTTCCAATCGTAAATGAAACTTTTGTCAAACTGTATTTGGAAAACGTTTTATTTTTGGTTCAAATAGTAATGCTTGTTTGTTCCATAAAAAAGATTTAAGCTCATTCAAGACTGCAGGCGTGCTGCCTCAGGGTTATCGAACATCAGTATTATATAACAAGTAAAAATAATGATTCAATCAAGTGGAACCCAGTTTAGCCACGTAAGAAATTCCTTGAACACGATTTTCCCATTTTTATCCCGGTCAAGAGCGTCGAAAGCCTGTTTTAGGTTTTCGGGTTTTCCTCCTAGTTCAAGGAATAACTTCTCATATTCATGAATATCGATAACACCACTGCCATCTGTGTCGTACTTGTTGAATATTTGAACAGCCTTTTTCATTTTATGGAATCTAGATGAATCGTTGATAGACTGAAACTTTTCACCACTGCGAAACCAACTTGAAAATTCCTCAACCGAAATCTGAGCATCACCGTCTTTGTCGAGGAGATGTGTGTACAGATTGGACTGTTCGTCTGTTAAACCCAAGTCGTCTTGTAGTAATGTAAGTAGTTCTGATTTTCCAAGATGTCCACTATTGTCCAAATCATACTTAGAAAACAGACTTTTTAAGACTACATCTGGGACCCTTTCGTCAAAATGTGACTTGGCCATTTCAAAAACCTACAAAAATTTATGAATTATTGTTATAGTTCAATTTTATCATGAGCAAAGTAATTTTGCTGTCGCACTGACTACTGCATAGTACACGTTTGTGATCTAAAACAATTAATTTTATGAAAAATGCAGTGTTTTGATCGGTAAAAAATTCTCAAAACTGAATATTTACATGACGTTTGTCTTTCATCGATATCCTTGATTTCTGTTGGTTCAAACCGTTACAGATGACGTATGATCATTCTTTGCATTTCTCAATGAAGCAGGTAGCCATGAAGAGTACGCGCTTCCTTGACGACGTCCAGAGTAAACATTCAACGCGCGTAGGATTGTAAATTTTTTGCTGTTCTGTAACGATGGAATAAGATGCTTATTCTAATACGACGTCCTTCAAACGCTTTGGAAACACACCTCTATTTAAATATTCAACAAAATACGGCTGTTCCAGCCATTTCAAAACCCCCCCGTGAGTTGATGTTTTAAAATTTATTTTACTTTGTACCATGTGTAAGAAAATCCAATAGATAACATGTTTTCACGATAACAAGTCCATTTTCTATTCTATGCCTTTATTGTTTACATGTTACAAGTCTTCCTTGACAGTGTGACTTTAGCTACGTTTTGTTTTCAAGGGACGTTGCGTTGTTTACAATGACGTTCAATGCAAACCGCGAGACTTTTCCCGCCCCCACCACAAACGAATTTACCGTTACGTATCAAAATGAAAACGCAACCGAATTTCAAAATGTTGATTAATTGTGGAAAATAACTGTCGATTTAAATTTGCACCATTGTGGATCTAAAACAGGAGCATAAGATCGACCAAATGCGGTAAGCGGTTTTCATTTCTCACGCAAACAACCACACATAAACAGTCCCAGACACCCCACACGGCGACTGATGTAATGAAGCATTTAATTTTGTCGTTCTTTGTTTTGATTGTTAAATTTTATTTTAAATGTTAATAAATATGTTTGTTTGATTTTAATTTATATTTCTTCGTTTTTTCTACTAAGTTTTACACGAGAAATATAATAATTTCGATACAAGGGAGGTTCTCGGAAATTGGAACAGCCAAAATAAACCTTTACCTAGGTAGTCGCGAAATGTAAAATTTCTGTATTTTCATATCAGAATCGAAATAATTCATGGCAGCCCCAATTTTATGGATTATTTTAATATGGGTAAGCATTATATTCATGATATTTTACCATTCGCTAACGCTCATGGCAAAATATTCATGAATATAATGCCTACCCATATTTAAATACATGTAATCCATAAAATTGTTGCAGCCATGAATTATTTCTTAATTAATGATTATGGAAAACAGGAAAAATACACTAAACATAAGGTACCGGTATGATGATGATATAGTATAAAAAACAGTCGGAAAGCAAGGTCCCTTTCAAACATTATTCAGCAGCTCACACTCCAACTACTGAAAATGATCGAAAATGGAAAATCCTAAGATAACCAGTGAGAACCAGCTGAACTTTCAACTGTACTCTCAAGAAATAGCAGTTGTTAAAATATTCGTACCGACGATGCAAATGCTATTAAAGTTTAATTTGAAAAACAAATAATATTTTTATACTGATATTCCTGTTAGTTCCCATAAAATTTTTGTCTGAAAGTCCCACGCACCAGCCTGTTTGCTGCCATTACAAAAATACATGTATCAGACATAAACACGGGGTCCTATACATGGCCACACACTCGAATTTCGTCCATACTCGAATTTCGGCGATTTTCCTTCATTCTGCAATGTAAAAAATGAACCCCAGATTAAATTACTTTCAAAATATCTAACCAAATGACTCCTAAATAATAAAATACAGTGCGTTTCAACGAAATTAACGTCCGTTAAAGCGATACACTTTCATCGCCGAAATTCGAGTGTCCTAGTATACATGCATTTCAAGACCAGTAAAAGAAGTATGCATATTTTTTGGCAAAAAATATTAATTCAATAAAACCTAGGAACAATCTTTGATGTCTAAGAAATTATCCAATCCCAGACAATAAAAGTAACTGACCCTTTAACGCGTTCTAATCCACATGGTCTGTCATCGGCCCAAAGCAAGGTTCCTTTCAATTTAAAATCTTGTTTTTTGGACGTCACAGAATCAAAGTCTCTATGACGTCACGATCAGGTGGTTGGTAGTAAAAAAGAAAGGGCCCCCATAGGGATTCATTAAAACATCATTTAAAACGACGCAACAAGTTCTAAATTATACTAAATGCCACAGCCCCTTTGAACAATTTTTTGCTTACATTTTTTATTTTTCAATATTTTACCTTTTTTTAACGAAAATCTAGTAGAAAAAAAATACGATAACCTATCCATGTTTTATACTATGCCTCTGTTGTTTACGTGTTACAAATCGTCCTTGACCTTTGCTAAGGGAATTTTACATAATACGTCAGCCATTTTTGTTTCTAAAGGGACCTTGCGTTGTTTACAAAAGTTCGTCTGCTTTCTTTAGTTCAGTAGTATTCGGACAATCCGCGGGACTTTACTGCAGACGACATTACTCAAAGGATTTCGAATAGACAGCAATCGATAGTTCCTACTTCCGTTCTAATTTAGGTCAAATTTTACTATGGAAAATCACTTATCAAAATAAAAAGAAACGCCATATTTTTAAACGCTGAATATATAGAGGAAATAATCGTTGATTAAAATGAAAAATACCCTTCTTGACCTACAAAAGGAGCATAAGCTGAACCATACGCGGAAAGCAGTTTTCATTTGTCACGCAAAAAACCCTCGCCAAAATACGTTCACCTGTAATATAGAGGAAAACTTGACGCTGATTTTATTATGGTGAGAAGTTTTCGATAGATTAATTTTTGTCAGTGAATTTGGTGTAATGGTAGATTAACAAACAAAACAAATCTTGTATAATGAATTCAATTAGTACCGAGGGTAATAGATTTCGCCCAGTTTTAATTCACTGAGGCCAAGTTCGCCTCTAACTTAGACATACTTGATTGAACATAGTGCTAATAATGTGTAAGAAAGAAACTAATGTGTTTTCGATAACTAATTAGATAGTTAGTAGACGATAATTTGAGGCTTTATTGTGTGAAATACATCATTTAATCGAACATTATAGAAAGATCTGCATTGAATTTATATTTAAGTAACCTTATAATACGTTCATATATAGTACACTTCAGAGCAATGATTATTTGAGCGGGATACTGTCTGTATTTCTGTTTGCAGTGAGTATGAACAACTTGGAAAAAAACGAAGAAAATTTTTAAAAAAAAGGTCATTGTGTTCAAATATATGCAATCAACCAGACGAATTGCAGAAAAAAACAACCAAAACCCCCTTTATAAGATTAAGTTCTCATGGTCATTTAGATTGCGGATACACTTCCCAAAGGATTTATTTTTAATTAAAAAAAATACCTCCCCTCTAGTCCCTCAAATTTCAATGGTAAATCCTAACGTCACATGATGACGCTTTAGCAACAGTCTAAATAGTAAACACGCATGGGCCAATTTTAATTAGACTGCTTCAGCAAACACTGCAAATGGCTACCTGGAAGTGCAGACAACAATTCGAGTTAAGTTAAATAGTGATTAATAATGAGAACTGATGAAATCTGTAGCCACGCTCGAAAGGGTGTAAAAATGACTGAATGTCATAAAAGAATAGTGTACTTACTGTTTTATAAGGCATTATTTTTTAAAGTTGTACCACATACATCTACCGTGACATGTTTGGTGGGGGTTTTTTTTGTTCATATATAAACACGGTCACAGAAGTGGTAATCCATAATCTGTTATTAAAAACACCTTTCAATCGAACACACCTTACGAGAATATACTTCTTACTGTTTTAAGTATAATTTATAATTAAACATTTTTAATGCAAATAATGCCGAGTCGCTATGTACGACGGCTTATTCGTGCCAAACAACAAATAGAAAAAAAAATCTTATTTCGTTTGAACGGTTTATTAAATCGTTCCAACGATTTATTAAATCGTTTCAACGGTTTATTAAATCGTTAAAACAGTTTATTAAATCGTTCCAACGATTTATGAAATCGTTACAACGGTTTATTAAATCGTTTGAACGGTTTATTAAATCGTTTGAACAGTTTATTAAATCGTTATAACGATTTATTAAATCGTTTCAACGATTTATTAAATCGTTTGAACAGTTTATTAAATCGTTACAACGATTTATTAAATCGTTTCAACGGTTTATTAAATCGTTTGAACAGTTTATTAAATAAATCGTTGTAACGATTTAATACATCGTTGTAACGATTTAATACATTGTTGTAACGGTTTATTAAATCGTTAGAAAATTTAATAAATCGTTGTAACGATTTAATAAACTGTTCAAACGATTTAATAAACCGTTGAAACGATTTAATAAACCGTTGAAACGATTTAATAAATCGTTGTAACGATTTAAAAAAACGTTGTAACGATTTAATAAACTGTTCAAACGATTTAATAAATCGTTGTTACGATTTAATAAACTGTTCAAACGATTTAATAAATCGTGGAAACGATTTATTTAACCGTTGGAACGATTTAATAAACCGTTCAAACGAAATAAGAATTTTTTTCTTTATGTTGTTTGGCACGAATATACGACGGCTTATTCATGCCAAACAACAAATAGAAAAAAAAATCTTATTCCGTTTCAACGGTTTATTAAATCGTTTAAACAGTTTATTAAATCGTTACAACGATTTATTAAATCGTTACAACGGTTTATTAAATCGTTTCAACGGTTTATTAAATCGTTTGAACAGTTTATTAAATCGTTTCGACTGTTTATTAAATCGTTTGAACAGTTTATTAAATCGTTACAACGATTTATTAAATCGTTTAATCAGTTTATTAAATCGTTACAACGATTTATTAAATCGTTTCAACGGTTTATTAAATCGTTTGAACAGTTTATTAAATAAATCGTTGTAACGATTTAATACATCGTTGTTACGATTTAATCAATCGTTGTAGCGGTTTATTAAATCGTTAGAAAATTTAATAAATCGTTGTAACGATTTAATAAACTGTTCAAACGATTAATAAACCGTTGAAACGATTTAATAAACCGTTGAAACGATTTAATAAATCGTTGTAACGATTTAAAAAAAACGTTGTAACGATTTAATAAAACGTTGTAACGATTTAATAAACTGTTTAAACGATTTAATAAATCGTTGAAATGATTTATTAAACCGTTGGAACGATTTAATAAACCGTTCAAACGAAATAAGAATTTTTTTCTATTTGTTGTTTGGCACGAATGTACGACGGCTTATTCGTGCCAAACAACAAATAGAAAAAAATCTTATTTCGTTTGAACGGTTTATTAAATCGTTCCAACGGTTTAATAATAAATCGTTTCAACGATTTATTAAATCGTTTCAACGGTTTTTTAAATCGTTTAAACAGTTTATTAAATCGTTACAACGATTTATTAAATCGTTACAACGGTTTATTAAATCGTTTCAACGGTTTATTAAATCGTTTGAACAGTTTATTAAATCGTTTCGACTGTTTATTAAATCGTTTGAACAGTTTATTAAATCGTTACAACGATTTATTAAATCGTTTAATCAGTTTATTAAATCGTTACAACGATTTATTAAATCGTTTCAACTGTTTATTAAATCGTTTGAACAGTTTATTAAATAAATCGTTGTACCGATTTAATACATCGTTGTTACGATTTAATCAATCGTTGTAACGGTTTATTAAATCGTTAGAAAATTTAATAAATCGTTGTAACGATTTAATAAACTGTTCAAACGATTAATAAACCGTTGAAACGATTTAATAAACCGTTGAAACGATTTAATAAATCGTTGTAACGATTTAAAAAAAACGTTGTAACGATTTAATAAAACGTTGTAACGATTTAATAAACTGTTTAAACGATTTAATAAATCGTTGAAATGATTTATTAAACCGTTGGAACGATTTAATAAACCGTTCAAACGAAATAAGAATTTTTTTCTATTTGTTGTTTGGCACGAATGTACGACGGCTTATTCGTGCCAAACAACAAATAGAAAAAAAATCTAAAACAGGAGCATAAGATCGACCAAATGCGGTAAGCGGTTTTCATTTCTCACACAAACAACCACACATAAACAGTCCCAGACACGCCACACGGCGACTGATGTAATGAAGCATTTAATTTTGTCGTTCTTTGTTTTGATTGTTAAATTTTATTTTAAATGTTAATAAATATGTTTGTTTGATTTTAATTTATATTTCTTCGTTTTTTCTACTAAGTTTTACACGAGAAATATAATAATTTCGATACAAGGGAGGTTCTCGGAAATTGGAACAGCCAAAATAAACCTTTACCTAGGTAGTCGCGAAATGTAAAATTTCTGTATTTTCATATCAGAATCGAAATAATTCATGGCTGCCCCAATTTTATGGATTATTTTAATATGGGTAAGCATTATATTCATGATATTTTACCATTCGCTAACGCTCATGGCAAAATATTCATGAATATAATGCCTACCCATATTTAAATACATGTAATCCATAAAATTGGGGCAGCCATGAATTATTTCTTAATTAATGATTATGGAAAACAGGAAATATACACTAAACATAAGGTACCGGTATGATGATGATATAGTATAAAAAACAGTCGGAAAGCAAGGTCCCTTTCAAACATTATTCAGCAGCTCACACTCCAACTACTGAAAATGATCGAAAATGGAAAATCCTAAGATAACCAGTGAGAACCAGCTGAACTTTCAACTGTACTCTCAAGAAATAGCAGTTGTTAAAATATTCGTACCGACGATGCAAATGCTATTAAAGTTTAATTTGAAAAACAAATAATATTTTTATACTGATATTCCTGTTAGTTCCCATAAAATTTTTGTCTGAAAGTCCCACGCACCAGCCTGTTTGCTGCCATTACAAAAATACATGTATCAGACATAAACACGGGGTCCTATACATGGCCACACACTCGAATTTCGTCCATACTCGAATTTCGGCGATTTTCCTTCATTCTGCAATGTAAAAAATGAACCCCAGATTAAATTACTTTCAAAATATCTAACCAAATGACTCCTAAATAATAAAATACAGTGCGTTTCAACGAAATTAACGTCCGTTAAAGCGATACACTTTCATCGCCGAAATTCGAGTGTCCTAGTATACATGCATTTCAAGACCAGTAAAAGAAGTATGCATATTTTTTGGCAAAAAATATTAATTCAATAAAACCTAGGAACAATCTTTGATGTCTAAGAAATTATCCAATCCCAGACAATAAAAGTAACTGACCCTTTAACGCGTTCTAATCCACATGGTCTGTCATCGGCCCAAAGCTTGTTTTTTGGACGTCACAGAATCAAAGTCTCTATGACGTCACGATCAGGTGGTTGGTAGTAAAAAAGAAAGGGCCCCCGTAGGGATTCATTAAAACAACATTTAAAACGACGCAACAAGTTCTAAATTATACTAAATGCCAACAGCCCCTTTGAAAAATTTTTTGCTTACATTTTTTATTTTTCAAAATTTTACCTTTTTTTAACGAAAATCTAGTAAAAAAAAAAATACGATAACCTATCCATGTTTTATACTATGCCTCTGTTGTTAACGTGTTACAAATCGTCCTTGACCTTTGCTAAGGGAATTTTACATAATACGTCAGCCATTTTTGTTTCTAAAGGGACCTTGCGTTGTTTACAAAAGTTCGTCTGCTTTCTTTAGTTCAGTAGTATTCGGACAATCCGCGGGACTTTACTGCAGACGACATTACTCGAAGGATTTCGAATAGACAGCAATCGATAGTTCCTACTTCCGTTCTAATTTAGGTCAAATTTTACTATGGAAAATCACTTATCAAAATAAAAAGAAACGCCATATTTTTAAACGCTGAATATATAGAGGAAATAATCGTTGATTAAAATGAAAAATACCCTTCTTGACCTACAAAAGGAGCATAAGCTGAACCATACGCGGAAAGCAGTTTTCATTTGTCACGCAAAAAACCCTCGCCAAAATACGTTCACCTGTAATATAGAGGAAAACTTGACGCTGATTTTATTATGGTGAGAAGTTTTCGATAGATTAATTTTTGTCAGTGAATTTGGTGTAATGGTAGATTAACAAACAAAACAAATCTTGTATAATGAATTCAATTAGTACCGAGGGTAATAGATTTCGCCCAGTTTTAATTCACTGAGGCCAAGTTCGCCTCTAACTTAGACATACTTGATTGAACATAGTGCTAATAATGTGTAAGAAAGAAACTAATGTGTTTTCGATAACTAATTAGATAGTTAGTAGACGATAATTTGAGGCTTTATTGTGTGAAATACATCATTTAATCGAACATTATAGAAAGATCTGCATTGAATTTATATTTAAGTAACCTTATAATACGTTCATATATAGTACACTTCAGAGCAATGATTATTTGAGCGGGATACTGTCTGTATTTCTGTTTGCAGTGAGTATGAACAACTTGGAAAAAAACGAAGAAAATTTTTAAAAAAAAGGTCATTGTGTTCAAATATATGCAATCAACCAGACGAATTGCAGAAAAAAACAACCAAAACCCCCTTTATAAGATTAAGTTCTCATGGTCATTTAGATTGCCGATACACTTCCCAAAGGATTTATTTTTAATTAAAAAAAATACCTCCCCTCTAGTCCCTCAAATTTCAATGGTAAATCCTAACGTCACATGATGACGCTTTAGCAACAGTCTAAATAGTAAACACGCATGGGCCAATTTTAATTAGACTGCTTCAGCAAACACTGCAAATGGCTACCTGGAAGTGCAGACAACAATTCGAGTTAAGTTAAATAGTGATTAATAATGAGAACTGATGAAATCTGTAGCCACGCTCGAAAGGGTGTAAAAATGACTGAATGTCATAAAAGAATAGTGTACTTACTGTTTTATAAGGCATTATTTTTTAAAGTTGTACCACATACATCTACCGTGACATGTTTGGTGGGGGTTTTTTTTGTTCATATATAAACACGGTCACAGAAGTGGTAATCCATAATCTGTTATTAAAAACACCTTTAAATCGAACACACCTTACGAGAATATACTTCTTACTGTTTTAAGTATAATTTATAATTAAACATTTTTAATGCAAATAATGCCGAGTCGCTATGTACGACGGCTTATTCGTGCCAAACAACAAATAGAAAAAAAAATCTTATTTCGTTTGAACGGTTTATTAAATCGTTCCAACGATTTATTAAATCGTTTCAACGGTTTATTAAATCGTTAAAACAGTTTATTAAATCGTTCCAACGATTTATGAAATCGTTACAACGGTTTATTAAATCGTTTGAACGGTTTATTAAATCGTTTGAACAGTTTATTAAATCGTTATAACGATTTATTAAATCGTTTCAACGATGTATTAAATCGTTTGAACAGTTTATTAAATCGTTACAACGATTTATTAAATCGTTTCAACGGTTTATTAAATCGTTTGAACAGTTTATTAAATAAATCGTTGTAACGATTTAATACATCGTTGTAACGATTTAATACATTGTTGTAACGGTTTATTAAATCGTTAGAAAATTTAATAAATCGTTGTAACGATTTAATAAACTGTTCAAACGATTTAATAAACCGTTGAAACGATTTAATAAACCGTTGAAACGATTTAATAAATCGTTGTAACGATTTAAAAAAACGTTGTAACGATTTAATAAACTGTTCAAACGATTTAATAAATCGTTGTTACGATTTAATAAACTGTTCAAACGATTTAATAAATCGTGGAAACGATTTATTTAACCGTTGGAACGATTTAATAAACCGTTCAAACGAAATAAGAATTTTTTTCTTTATGTTGTTTGGCACGAATATACGACGGCTTATTCATGCCAAACAACAAATAGAAAAAAAAATCTTATTCCGTTTCAACGGTTTATTAAATCGTTTAAACAGTTTATTAAATCGTTACAACGATTTATTAAATCGTTACAACGGTTTATTAAATCGTTTCAACGGTTTATTAAATCGTTTGAACAGTTTATTAAATCGTTTCGACTGTTTATTAAATCGTTTGAACAGTTTATTAAATCGTTACAACGATTTATTAAATCGTTTAATCAGTTTATTAAATCGTTACAACGATTTATTAAATCGTTTCAACGGTTTATTAAATCGTTTGAACAGTTTATTAAATAAATCGTTGTAACGATTTAATACATCGTTGTTACGATTTAATCAATCGTTGTAGCGGTTTATTAAATCGTTAGAAAATTTAATAAATCGTTGTAACGATTTAATAAACTGTTCAAACGATTAATAAACCGTTGAAACGATTTAATAAACCGTTGAAACGATTTAATAAATCGTTGTAACGATTTAAAAAAAACGTTGTAACGATTTAATAAAACGTTGTAACGATTTAATAAACTGTTTAAACGATTTAATAAATCGTTGAAATGATTTATTAAACCGTTGGAACGATTTAATAAACCGTTCAAACGAAATAAGAATTTTTTTCTATTTGTTGTTTGGCACGAATGTACGACGGCTTATTCGTGCCAAACAACAAATAGAAAAAAATCTCATTTCGTTTGAACGGTTTATTAAATCGTTCCAACGGTTTAATAAATCGTTTGAACAGTTTATTAAATCGTTTCGACTGTTTATTAAATCGTTTGAACAGTTTATTAAATCGTTACAACGATTTATTAAATCGTTTAATCAGTTTATTAAATCGTTACAACGATTTATTAAATCGTTTCAACTGTTTATTAAATCGTTTGAACAGTTTATTAAATAAATCGTTGTACCGATTTAATACATCGTTGTTACGATTTAATCAATCGTTGTAACGGTTTATTAAATCGTTAGAAAATTTAATAAATCGTTGTAACGATTTAATAAACTGTTCAAACGATTAATAAACCGTTGAAACGATTTAATAAACCGTTGAAACGATTTAATAAATCGTTGTAACGATTTAAAAAAAACGTTGTAACGATTTAATAAAACGTTGTAACGATTTAATAAACTGTTTAAACGATTTAATAAATCGTTGAAATGATTTATTAAACCGTTGGAACGATTTAATAAACCGTTCAAACGAAATAAGAATTTTTTTCTATTTGTTGTTTGGCACGAATGTACGACGGCTTATTCGTGCCAAACAACAAATAGAAAAAAAATCTAAAACAGGAGCATAAGATCGACCAAATGCGGTAAGCGGTTTTCATTTCTCACACAAACAACCACACATAAACAGTCCCAGACACGCCACACGGCGACTGATGTAATGAAGCATTTAATTTTGTCGTTCTTTGTTTTGATTGTTAAATTTTATTTTAAATGTTAATAAATATGTTTGTTTGATTTTAATTTATATTTCTTCGTTTTTTCTACTAAGTTTTACACGAGAAATATAATAATTTCGATACAAGGGAGGTTCTCGGAAATTGGAACAGCCAAAATAAACCTTTACCTAGGTAGTCGCGAAATGTAAAATTTCTGTATTTTCATATCAGAATCGAAATAATTCATGGCTGCCCCAATTTTATGGATTATTTTAATATGGGTAAGCATTATATTCATGATATTTTACCATTCGCTAACGCTCATGGCAAAATATTCATGAATATAATGCCTACCCATATTTAAATACATGTAATCCATAAAATTGGGGCAGCCATGAATTATTTCTTAATTAATGATTATGGAAAACAGGAAATATACACTAAACATAAGGTACCGGTATGATGATGATATAGTATAAAAAACAGTCGGAAAGCAAGGTCCCTTTCAAACATTATTCAGCAGCTCACACTCCAACTACTGAAAATGATCGAAAATGGAAAATCCTAAGATAACCAGTGAGAACCAGCTGAACTTTCAACTGTACTCTCAAGAAATAGCAGTTGTTAAAATATTCGTACCGACGATGCAAATGCTATTAAAGTTTAATTTGAAAAACAAATAATATTTTTATACTGATATTCCTGTTAGTTCCCATAAAATTTTTGTCTGAAAGTCCCACGCACCAGCCTGTTTGCTGCCATTACAAAAATACATGTATCAGACATAAACACGGGGTCCTATACATGGCCACACACTCGAATTTCGTCCATACTCGAATTTCGGCGATTTTCCTTCATTCTGCAATGTAAAAAATGAACCCCAGATTAAATTACTTTCAAAATATCTAACCAAATGACTCCTAAATAATAAAATACAGTGCGTTTCAACGAAATTAACGTCCGTTAAAGCGATACACTTTCATCGCCGAAATTCGAGTGTCCTAGTATACATGCATTTCAAGACCAGTAAAAGAAGTATGCATATTTTTTGGCAAAAAATATTAATTCAATAAAACCTAGGAACAATCTTTGATGTCTAAGAAATTATCCAATCCCAGACAATAAAAGTAACTGACCCTTTAACGCGTTCTAATCCACATGGTCTGTCATCGGCCCAAAGCTTGTTTTTTGGACGTCACAGAATCAAAGTCTCTATGACGTCACGATCAGGTGGTTGGTAGTAAAAAAGAAAGGGCCCCCGTAGGGATTCATTAAAACAACATTTAAAACGACGCAACAAGTTCTAAATTATACTAAATGCCAACAGCCCCTTTGAAAAATTTTTTGCTTACATTTTTTATTTTTCAAAATTTTACCTTTTTTTAACGAAAATCTAGTAGAAAAAAAATACGATAACCTATCCATGTTTTATACTATGCCTCTGTTGTTAACGTGTTACAAATCGTCCTTGACCTTTGCTAAGGGAATTTTACATAATACGTCAGCCATTTTTGTTTCTAAAGGGACCTTGCGTTGTTTACAAAAGTTCGTCTGCTTTCTTTAGTTCAGTAGTATTCGGACAATCCGCGGGACTTTACTGCAGACGACATTACTCGAAGGATTTCGAATAGACAGCAATCGATAGTTCCTACTTCCGTTCTAATTTAGGTCAAATTTTACTATGGAAAATCACTTATCAAAATAAAAAGAAACGCCATATTTTTAAACGCTGAATATATAGAGGAAATAATCGTTGATTAAAATGAAAAATACCCTTCTTGACCTACAAAAGGAGCATAAGCTGAACCATACGCGGAAAGCAGTTTTCATTTGTCACGCAAAAAACCCTCGCCAAAATACGTTCACCTGTAATATAGAGGAAAACTTGACGCTGATTTTATTATGGTGAGAAGTTTTCGATAGATTAATTTTTGTCAGTGAATTTGGTGTAATGGTAGATTAACAAACAAAACAAATCTTGTATAATGAATTCAATTAGTACCGAGGGTAATAGATTTCGCCCAGTTTTAATTCACTGAGGCCAAGTTCGCCTCTAACTTAGACATACTTGATTGAACATAGTGCTAATAATGTGTAAGAAAGAAACTAAGGTGTTTTCGATAACTAATTAGATAGTTAGTAGACGATAATTTGAGGCTTTATTGTGTGAAATACATCATTTAATCGAACATTATAGAAAGATCTGCATTGAATTTATATTTAAGTAACCGTATAATACGTTCATATATAGTACACTTCAGAGCAATGATTATTTGAGCGGGATACTGTCTGTATTTCTGTTTGCAGTGAGTATGAACAACTTGGAAAAAAACGAAGAAAATTTTTTAAAAAAAGGTCATTGTGTTCAAATATATGCAATCAACCAGACGAATTGCAGAAAAAAACAACCAAAACCCCCTTTATAAGATTAAGTTCTCATGGTCATTTAGATTGCCGATACACTTCCCAAAGGATTTATTTTTAATTAAAAAAAATACCTCCCCTCTAGTCCCTCAAATTTCAATGGTAAATCCTAACGTCACACGATGACGCTTTAGCAACAGTCTAAATAGTAAACACGCATGGGCCAATTTTAATTAGACTGCTTCAGCAAACACTGCAAATGGCTACCTGGAAGTGCAGACAACAATTCGAGTTAAGTTAAATAGTGATTAATAATGAGAACTGATGAAATCTGTAGCCACGCTCGAAAGGGTGTAAAAATGACTGAATGTCATAAAAGAATAGTGTACTTACTGTTTTATAAGGCATTATTTTTTAAAGTTGTACCACATACATCTACCGTGACATGTTTGGTGGGTTTTTTTTTGTTCATATATAAACACGGTCACAGAAGTGGTAATCCATAATCTGTTATTAAAAACACCTTTCAATCGAACACACCTTACGAGAATATACTTCTTACTGTTTTAAGTATAATTTATAATTAAACATTTTTAATCCAAATAATGCCGAGTCGCTATGTACGACGGCTTATTCGTGCCAAACAACAAATAGAAAAAAAATCTTATTTCGTTTGAACGGTTTATTAAATCGTTCCAACGATTTATTAAATCGTTTGAACGGTTTATTAAATCGTTAAAACAGTTTATTAAATCGTTCCAACGATTTATGAAATCGTTACAACGGTTTATTAAATCGTTTGAACGGTTTATTAAATCGTTTGAACAGTTTATTAAATCGTTATAACGATTTATTAAATCGTTTCAACGATTTATTAAATCGTTTGAACAGTTTATTAAATCGTTACAACGATTTATTAAATCGTTTCAACGGTTTATTAAATCGTTTGAACAGTTTATTAAATAAATCGTTGTAACGATTTAATACATCGTTGTAACGATTTAATACATTGTTGTAACGGTTTATTAAATCGTTAGAAAATTTAATAAATCGCTGTAACGATTTAATAAACTGTTCAAACGATTTAATAAACCGTTGAAACGATTTAATAAATCGTTGAAACGATTTAATAAATCGTTGTAACGATTTAAAAAAACGTTGTAACGATTTAATAAACTGTTCAAACGATTTAATAAATCGTTGTTACGATTTAATAAACTGTTTAAACGATTTAATAAATCGTTGAAACGATTTATTAAACCGTTGGAACGATTTAATAAACCGTTCAAACGAAATAAGAATTTTTTTCTTTATGTTGTTTGGCACGAATATACGACGGCTTATTCATGCCAAACAACAAATAGAAAAAAAAATCTTATTCCGTTTCAACGGTTTATTAAATCGTTTAAACAGTTTATTAAATCGTTACAACGATTTATTAAATCGTTACAACGGTTTATTAAATCGTTTCAACGGTTTATTAAATCATTTGAACAGTTTATTAAATCGTTTCGACTGTTTATTAAATCGTTTGAACAGTTTATTAAATCGTTACAACGATTTATTAAATCGTTTAATCAGTTTATTAAATCGTTACAACGATTTATTAAATCGTTTCAACGGTTTATTAAATCGTTTGAACAGTTTATTAAATAAATCGTTGTAACGATTTAATACATCGTTATTACGATTTAATCAATCGTTGTAACGGTTTATTAAATCGTTAGAAAATTTAATAAATCGTTGTAACGATTTAATAAACTGTTCAAACGATTAATAAACCGTTGAAACGATTTAATAAACCGTTGAAACGATTTAATAAATCGTTGTAACGATTTAAAAAAAACGTTGTAACGATTTAATAAAACGTTGTAACGATTTAATAAACTGTTTAAACGATTTAATAAATCGTTGAAATTATTTATTAAACCGTTGGAACGATTTAATAAACCGTTCAAACGAAATAAGAATTTTTTTCTATTTGTTGTTTGGCACGAATGTACGACGGCTTATTCGTGCCAAACAACAAATAGAAAAAAAATCTAAAACAGGAGCATAAGATCGACCAAATGCGGTAAGCGGTTTTCATTTCTCACGCAAACAACCACACATAAACAGTCCCAGACACGCCACACGGCGACTGATGTAATGAAGCATTTAATTTTGTCGTTCTTTGTTTTGATTGTTAAATTTTATTTTAAATGTTAATAAATATGTTTGTTTGATTTTAATTTATATTTCTTCGTTTTTTCTACTAAGTTTTACACGAGAAATATAATAATTTCGATACAAGGGAGGTTCTGGGAAATTGGAACAGCCAAAATAAACCTTTACCTAGGTAGTCGCGAAATGTAAAATTTCTGTATTTTCATATCAGAATCGAAATAATTCATGGCAGCCCCAATTTTATGGATTATTTTAATATGGGTAAGCATTATATTCATGATATTTTACCATTCGCTAACGCTCATGGCAAAATATTCATGAATATAATGCCTACCCATATTTAAATACATGTAATCCATAAAATTGGGGCAGCCATGAATTATTTCTTAATTAATGATTATGGAAAACAGGAAAAATACACTAAACATAAGGTACCGGTATGATGATGATATAGTATAAAAAACAGTCGGAAAGCAAGGTCCCTTTCAAACATTATTCAGCAGCTCACACTCCAACTACTAAAAATGATCGAAAATGGAAAATCCTAAGATAACCAGTGAGAACCAGCTGAACTTTCAACTGTACTCTCAAGAAATAGCAGTTGTTAAAATATTCGTACCGACGATGCAAATGCTATTAAAGTTTAATTTGAAAAACAAATAATATTTTTATACTGATATTCCTGTTAGTTCCCATAAAATTTTTGTCTGAAAGTCCCACGCACCAGCCTGTTTGCTGCCATTACAAAAATACATGTATCAGACATAAACACGGGGTCCTATACATGGCCACACACTCGAATTTCGTCCATACTCGAATTTCGGCGATTTTCCTTCATTCTGCAATGTAAAAAATGAACCCCAGATTAAATTACTTTCAAAATATCTAACCAAATGACTCCTAAATAATAAAATACAGTGCGTTTCAACGAAATTAACGTCCGTTAAAGCGATACACTTTCATCGCCGAAATTCGAGTGTCCTAGTATACATGCATTTCAAGACCAGTAAAAGAAGTATGCATATTTTTTGGCAAAAATATTAATTCAATAAAACCTAGGAACAATCTTTGATGTCTAAGAAATTATCCAATCCCAGACAATAAAAGTAACTGACCCTTTAACGCGTTCTAATCCACATGGTCTGTCATCGGCCCAAAGCTTGTTTTTTGGACGTCACAGAATCAAAGTCTCTATGACGTCACGATCAGGTGGTTGGTAGTAAAAAAGAAAGGGCCCCCATAGGGATTCATTAAAACAACATTTAAAACGACGCAACAAGTTCTAAATTATACTAAATGCCACAGCCCCTTTGAACAATTTTTTGCTTACATTTTTTATTTTTCAATATTTTACCTTTTTTTAACGAAAATCTAGTAGAAAAAAATACGATAACCTATCCATGTTTTATACTATGCCTCTGTTGTTTACGTGTTACAAATCGTCCTTGACCTTTGCTAAGGGAATTTTACATAATACGTCAGCCATTTTTGTTTCTAAAGGGACCTTGCGTTGTTTACAAAAGTTCGTCTGCTTTCTTTAGTTCAGTAGTATTCGGACAATCCGCGGGACTTTACTGCAGACGACATTACTCGAAGGATTTCGAATAGACAGCAATCGATAGTTCCTACTTCCGTTCTAATTTAGGTCAAATTTTACTATGGAAAATCACTTATCAAAATAAAAAGAAACGCCATATTTTTAAACGCTGAATATATAGAGGAAATAATCGTTGATTAAAATGAAAAATACCCTTCTTGACCTACAAAAGGAGCATAAGCTGAACCATACGCGGAAAGCAGTTTTCATTTGTCACGCAAAAAACCCTCGCCAAAATACGTTCACCTGTAATATAGAGGAAAACTTGACGCTGATTTTATTATGGTGAGAAGTTTTCGATAGATTAATTTTTGTCAGTGAATTTGGTGTAATGGTAGATTAACAAACAAAACAAATCTTGTATAATGAATTCAATTAGTACCGAGGGTAATAGATTTCGCCCAGTTTTAATTCACTGAGGCCAAGTTCGCCTCTAACTTAGACATACTTGATTGAACATAGTGCTAATAATGTGTAAGAAAGAAACTAAGGTGTTTTCGATAACTAATTAGATAGTTAGTAGACGATAATTTGAGGCTTTATTGTGTGAAATACATCATTTAATCGAACATTATAGAAAGATCTGCATTGAATTTATATTTAAGTAACCTTATAATACGTTCATATATAGTACACTTCAGAGCAATGATTATTTGAGCGGGATACTGTCTGTATTTCTGTTTGCAGTGAGTATGAACAACTTGGAAAAAAACGAAGAAAATTTTTTAAAAAAAAGGTCATTGTGTTCAAATATATGCAATCAACCAGACGAATTGCAGAAAAAAACAACCAAAACCCCCTTTATAAGATTAAGTTCTCATGGTCATTTAGATTGCCGATACACTTCCCAAAGGATTTATTTTTAATTAAAAAAAATACCTCCCCTCTAGTCCCTCAAATTTCAATGGTAAATCCTAACGTCACATGATGACGCTTTAGCAACAGTCTAAATAGTAAACACGCATGGGCCAATTTTAATTAGACTGCTTCAGCAAACACGGCAAATGGCTACCTGGAAGTGCAGACAACAATTCGAGTTAAGTTAAATAGTGATTAATAATGAGAACTGATGAAATCTGTAGCCACGCTCGAAAAGGTGTAAAAATGACTGAATGTCATAAAAGAATAGTGTACTTACTGTTTTATAAGGCATTATTTTTTAAAGTTGTACCACATACATCTACCGTGACATGTTTGGTGTTTTTTTTTTGTTCATATATAAACACGGTCACAGAAGTGGAAATCCATAATCTGTTATTGAAAACACCTTTCAATCGAACACACCTTACGAGAATATACTTCTTACTGTTTTAAGTATAATTTATAATTAAACATTTTTAATGCAAATAATGCCGAGTCGCTATTTACGACGGCTTATTCGTGCCAAACAACAAATAGAAAAAAAATCTCATTTCGTTTGAACGGTTTATTAAATCGTTCCAACGGTTTAATAATAAATCGTTTCAACGATTTATTAAATCGTTTCAACGGTTTATTAAATCGTTTAAACAGTTTATTAAATCGTTACAACGATTTATTAAATCGTTACAACGGTTTATTAAATCGTTTCAACGGTTTATTAAATCGTTTGAACATTTTATTAAATCGTTTCGACTGTTTATTAAATCGTTTGAACAGTTTATTAAATCGTTACAACGATTTATTAAATCGTTTAATCAGTTTATTAAATCGTTTATTAAATCGTTTGAACAGTTTATTAAATAAATCGTTGTAACGATTTAATACATCGTTGTTACGATTTAATCAATCGTTGTAACGGTTTATTAAATCGTTAGAAAATTTAATAAATCGTTGTAACGATTTAATAAACTGTTCAAACGATTAATAAACCGTTGAAACGATTTAATAAACCGTTGAAACGATTTAATAAACCGTTGAAACGATTTAATAAATCGTTGTAACGATTTAAAAAAACGTTGTAACAATTTAATAAAACATTGTAACGATTTAATAAACTGTTTAAACGATTTAATAAATCGTTGAAATGATTTATTAAACCGTTGGAACGATTTAATAAACCGTTCAAACGAAATAAGATTTTTTTCTGTTTGTTGTTTGGCACGAATAAGCCGTCGTAAATAAGCCGTCGTACCCAAAGAACCAACAATGGAAAACAAACGTATATCTTTAATTCAATATTATGAAAGAAATAACAAAAAATTTATTTATAACGTAATCAAATAATGATCAATAATATTTGCAGTTCGTTGGACACTTGTTGTTTTCGGAAGAATACATGTACTGTATATAGTCAATGTCATCAGTCACGCGCTTGGGATGGGGGTTGTGTGCTTAAATACGAAATATTTAAAAGAAATTAAAATACATACTAAACGTAATCAGTTACGCGCTTGGGATTTTGGCGGGGATATGGAGTGTGCTAAAATACGAAATATTAAAAAAAAATTAAGTACATGTATATGTTTTTGTGTGTTTCTACATATAGGTCGGCAGTAATTTAAAAAAAAAACATAGCTAAATATTTAATCAATTACTCATCAATTCTGCATCGTCTTTGGTAGCATAAATGTTTTCATGAGTGGCCGTTCGAGTCATATTTGCATTATTTCTATCACGCTACTTTTCTATCGCGTTACTTTTCAGAAGTATCGTGATACTTTTAATTTCTAATTTTCATTTGTAACGCGCTACGTTTTTCAAGTAACGCATTACTTTTAAGAAGTATCGCGATACTTTGAAATTCGGCTGCAAATTGCTCTGGTATTATTCTACGTAAATCTTCAGATTATGTTTAAATATTTAGGTTATGTATAATTCAACATCATTGGTACCAGTCAAGGAGTACATGACCTAATACACTCCCCTGTCTGTTTTCCTCCAACTGGCGCTTTGTTTAATCGCTTTTATAGAAAAATAGTTCAGTTTCAGTTATTATGAATAGTAGATTAGAAAACATATGAGACGTGCAACAACTTATGTCAGAAAGACCTTTAAAAATATTTGGTGTAAATTGGCGATCTCATCGATTGGATTACAAGGCGAAATTCTTACATATAATTTGCGGTGTAATGGGTCCTAGGACCCCGCTATGGTACCAATTGATTAGTGTTGCCATATGGACTAACTTGTGCAAAATGTGGATGAAAATTACCCAAATTTACAGTACTACATTAGCCTGGAAGCAACCCCCCCCCCCCCCGTCATTTTGGTCCAAATAATTATGTCATCATTTGACGCATTTTTTGACGTTTATAATATCTATTACTTCCTAGAAGGGAATGGGGTAATAAACAAATCTAAATGAAAATGAAACCCCCCTCCCTGAAAGATAACAGTCGACTGTTGATTGAGTATATTAGCTGGTTCTTTCTCAAGAGACGAAATAAAAAGTATCGCGTTACGAATGAAAATTACAAGTAACGCCACTTTGAAAAAGTATCGCGATACTTCTTAAAAGTAACGCGATAGAAGTAACGCGTTTATGACATGAACGGCCACTCATATAAATGTACCCCCTTTACACAGTTTTTTATTTTCTCCGTACACCTCTCCTATGCCTCTCGGAAGAAACAACACAACCTTCTTCCAAGTAATGTTCGGAAGTTTTCAGTAGGGTCAATATTAACGTTATTATCAATTTGGAAACGCAGATGGTCTGATCCATAACCATCCTGTTAAAAATGTTAAAAGCAACCTTATCCCACATCTTTGTCTGATTTCTGTCGTCTTCATAAAAACATCTTACTTATACTTATTATACTTTTCAATTATTTTCGGTTTTCTATATCCAGGCGCGGATTTAGAGGCGGTGTTGAGGGCGTGCGCCCCCCCCCCCCCTCCATAAAAAAAGAAAAACAAAGGAAAAGAGAGAGAGAGAGGGAGAGAGAGAGAGATAGGTAGGGAGGGTGATGTAGCCAACTCTGATCCCCGTCAAAAACACCCAGTAAATGCTGAAATCTTTGTAGCTGGACCACTCGCCGATTTTCTGCCCCCCCCCCCCCCCTAGGATAAACTTTATTCTATTTTTTTATGAGAAAAGAACATGTGAACGTACAAGATACAGTATAACACTTCGGTACACATAAAATGAACACTTTACAAAAACAATTTAATAAACCGGAAGTATAACTGACTTGCACAAAAACGTATGAAATCATTTGAATTTCACCAAATAAACATGACAAAAACTTATCCGATATATTTTTAATGATTGACTTTGATATCCAAGGTATTTATCTGGTAGATTAATCAAGATTGGCTGTTCCCATAGCTTGCAACCTAGTAAAAATACACTTGAATGATATAGAGCATCGGTACACATTGTAAAACGTAGCTCACATCCATAATAACATCACAAAATTAATATTTCGTTGGATTCTTAAATTCGTGGATCAGCCTACCCACGAAAACCGTTATATAAACACTCATATGGTATTTTCAAACAAAATTAATCTCTTCGATCACCATAAATCAATTAAAAGTCAGGCGCTTTTAAAAGGTGTGAAGATAATCAAATTAATAAAATCAAATAAGAATTGATAAATATTGACATTAAGAAAACAGTTTATTTTAGTTGGATAGTTTTAAAGCTTAAAGATGAAAAGATACTAAAAATTAGACCTACCTTTACAGCTTAATGAAGTAAAATAATCACAGCTTGTTAACACATTAATTAATGATAATCATATAATTATAAAGGAATTTTCTGGCATATGTTTATTTAAGTCAACAACAAATATGTCTTGATCATGTTTATTAGATTGTGAAAATCGATATCTGTATTAAATGAACACTTTCATGTGCCGACTCTGAACGAGTACAGCTAAATACCACAAAAAAAATTACTTCAAAATTACAAATCTAAGAACTTGCAATTTTGGGTAAAACCACGAAAATTGATACCCACGAATTTAAGTACTTTCACGGGAATTTTTGTTTTTAAATGGATCTAATAAAATGTTCGTCTGATTTCCAGACGTAAAATGGTATTCGGACAACTGCTAGACTATTCCCGCGTCCTAAGCAAACTACAAAGCCTGAAGGGTTTCTAATAAACAAAATTATCCCCGGCTTGTAACAAATGCGTACTTTTGATTGGTTGTTTACCCGTCGGTACAAATCCCATGCCCCCGGCTTCGTTGCTAACGTCGCAGGGTGTATTGTTTGTGCGTTGCTAATGTACTTTCTAGAGTACCAGTGTATGTTATTCCACAAATGAACATTTCTGTCTTTTTATATTTGTATTTGCACTTCCTTTCAAACACTGCAGATGCCCCACATTCACACTGACACACATAAATATGAATTAAATCGGTACTTTACGTCATTGTCTGTTGACGTTATGATAGCGTGACTTGAGGCGCCAAAATACCGAAAGTAGGAAAAACAATGTAAAACAAAATAAAAACTCTTTAAACAAAGGTAACATCCTCCACTTGGTAAAATGGGCATTTTCTGCATAAAAAACGTATAATTTTTTGTGCGCAACTGTGATGACGTTGCCCATTTAGCTTATGTTTAAAGACAAAATAACCTATTTTCAGCCTTTTACACTTGTTAGCCGGGATAAATCCGTTTACCTACGTTATAACCCGGGTGTATGGAAATTGTACCACCTGAAAGTACTTCTGGACAGCCTTCGGCATCGCCTCATGCTGAACAGATGTATTCAGGTGGTACAATTTCCATACACCCGGGTTATAAAGTAGGTAACTGATATTATCCCCGTATCGGTATTATTCCTGGAATTTGATTGGTCAGTTACACGTCTTTACAAAACCAATATACCAATATACCCGGCTCGTTGCTAAGTCATATACCCGAGTGTTGCTAAGCGTAAGTTGCACAAAAGTACTTAAGATGCGTTTATATTATAAATAATATGAATGTAGGCGCAGCCTAAATGCGAGCATCGCACACATTGTTCCTGACGTTACTTCAGATCCCCCTAACAGTGCCTCTACATTCCATTGATGACGTGAAGTCTTTTCTAATGTGTTGGTGACGTCACAAAACTCAATTTCAAAAACAGCGTTTCAGATTGAACAAAAAATTGTTTGGAATTTTTGTAGTAATTTAAAAAATAAACACTTTAATTTTATTGACGTCAAAATTATTTTTGTCTACTTTTATATATTTTTTCGTTCGTCTACAATATTTTCTTCGGATAGCTCAGCTACCATCTGAAATGGATTTGTTCATATGAATCACGTGACTTTGTTTACACACACGCATGTAACCGTATAGCTCGCATCTGCGATGCTCGCTAGTAATTGGTTTTTGTCATATATAGGATGATCAAATCTTTAACAAAAAGTCCAAATGTGATTATTTTTTACAGAAAAAGAAACAAAAGATATGCAGTTTGACAAACAACGACGTCACACTATTCTGCAACACATACAGCGCCAAAATTTATTTCTTAAACATCTGTTTGAATCTAACAAAAAACTGTTCTTTTTCAGGAACTGTAGGGTTCTACCAAAAGTAGTACCCTACACCTTGTATAAAAGCCTCATTTTTATCAAATTTCAATCAAACTTCCTTTGATAATGATGAAAACGTCACTTTCACGTCCGCCATTGCGTTTATAAAGTACCCAAAAATGCATTATTTCAAACTAATACAGAGGATAAATTCGTTATACAAGTTCATATCCGTAGATATGGAGATTTGATCATCTTCAGCACCCCTGTACACCCTTCGGCTTCGCCTCAGGGCGTACTTGGGGCACTTCAGGTGTTAAAATCTCCATATCTACAGCTATGAACGTATATAACTTATAATATACTGCACCTAAGTTACACATCCGCTCTAATTTAGGTTAAAATTTACTATGGAAAATAGCCCTATCAAAATGAAAAAACCCCTGCATTTCAAAACGCTGAATATTTTGAGGAAATAATTGTTGATTTGAAAACATAATTTTTAGAATCATCAAAAGGAGCTATATGCGGTTAGCAGTTTTTATTTGTCAATAAAAAAAACCTATAAAAACACGCCGGCTTCTACTAGTGGTGTTTTTATGATCGATAAAAGTCTCCAATCGATGGTTGGCCAACTAGTTGTGATTAATCATTTGAGATTATCAGAAACTGATTATCTGTAAAAGAAAATATTGGTCCCTTTTTAATATGCTTTAAACAGTAATTTGAATTTTAAACATGAAAACGTAAGTCACCTTGTTTCCTCCATTTGTTCTGCTTCCACTTCAAATTGGATTAAAAATTAGTGCACAATATTTTGCGATATTTACTAATTTTTATAGAAACAAGTACAAGTAAGTAGGGTCTGTAAATTTATAAAACAAATATATAGTTTTGCTAGTCAGTGAAAAGATCAGCATAAAATTTTGCGTTTAAACGCAATACAAATAATTGTTTTCCAACAAAGTAGTCACAATAGGCTTCCGTACTGGCCTTTCGAATAAACGCAACCTTTGCGAATAAGCATAATCTTTTGCAAACAAACGCAATACTTATTCCGATTAAACGCATACTAAATTGCGAATAGATGTAACAGTTATTGCTATTAACGCAGCGAGACTCTAGCCTATACGCAGTGACACCTGAGCCTGCAACCTAGACGCCAATCTTCGGTATTAAGAGATGTTAGAATCCAGAGTGGCTGAATTCGTTTCCAATAAATGCTAAAAGTTTATCCGGAAAAAATTTGTTCCGCTTCTACTTATTTTCAACAAATCCTATTGTCAATTTAAATATCCTTCCGATTGGAAGATAAAAATGTGGCAGCTATATATATATATATATATATATATATATATATAGTTATCTACATACAAACGTATAAAAATATGTGTCCAGGTTTCTTCCCAAACACTCTACACTTCACCCGTTTATTAAGATGTATAACTAATTTGAATTCTCTTGAAAAGAAAAAAAGATTAGTGGCTTTGAATTTTGTGATTTCTCTACATCTTTTGATAAAGTTTGGCTTCAATTTTATTATTAAATATGAAATCATACTACATAGAAATTTACACAAATGGTTTGTTTAGAGCTATCTACATAATAGTTATCAAATAAGGACTTTTTACGAGGTCAATGCGTAGTTATATGGACCGTGGAGGAAAATATTGACCGATGACGAAGTCCGAGGTCAATATTTTTCTACAGGTCCATATAACTACGTATTGACAGAGAAAAAAGTCCTTAATTGTTATATTACATATGAATTTTCTCTATTTATTTAAATTTAGAATAATAAATTGCATCATACAATATTGACTCATTGATAGTAATTATAGAAGCATTCGAACAAATACAACTTTATTTCTTACAACCCAACAGTATATCCGGATCTATTTTTAGAAACAAGCCTTAAATATGCTTTATAAATAGTAACATGCCTTAAATATGCTTTCAAAATAGTAACAAGCCTTAAATATGCTTTAGAAATAGAATATATACACAGAATATTTTGGAGGGACATTGTCTACACGAACCAATCAAAATTAGGACTTAACACACCATATGTAATATAACAGGTTTTTATGAATGAACCAGCCTCTTCTCTGTCCATTTTGACCTCTAATTTTTAATATATAATGTAGTTATGATATTGCAGAAAATTTGTCATCGTTATGTCGACTTTTTTAAAGTGAAACTGCTTTCAACTTCTCAAGCTATGACGGAAAATGTTATCGATCACGACATTAGAAATGGCTAATGCCTTTTAATCCTAATCAAACTGAAATCATACTTTTTAACACTGAATTACCCGTTTTTGAATTTTTGTTAAATAGAATAATATTCCTGTATCCAAGACCAACCAGCAATGCAGAAACAAAATGAAATATAGGTATCTGGTGTATCAAAACATCAGAAACTTAAAAAAGACTTAGTAGAGGGTCGGTAGGATCTTTTACGGGACAGCGGGAAAGGCTGATTTATTCGCCGGGATTTCTGGACTTAACAAATAAAACTGCGGGAATTCGGGATTTTTACATAGCGGGATCCGGAAATGATCGTTTTATTTCAACGGGAATACGGAATTTCTACTTAGCTGATACGGGCAATTAATTTTATTTTATCGGGAAATCGGGAAACTCGTGCATTTACAAACTTTCACCTTGGATGAAGCAGAGAGGTACCAATGGGGCCGTCCGAAAGGGCAAAGACAAATTCAGTTAACACAAACAAATTCAGTTAACACAAAGGCAATCAACATGTAAACATATAAATTATCCGAAATGCGATATACAAAGTCACAATACGTTGCAATTTACAGCATCATCATTGTTCATCTACAGATCTTAGGTAAGTCGTCTAATTTTTGAACGGGAAAACGGGATTGATCCATTATTTCACCGGGAAAAGGGGATTTTGTATTAACATAATAATGCCCTAAGGCACGTTAAAAATTTAAAATATCGGGAACAGCCATGATTATCAGTATGAAATATTAAATCACTATCGAAATTTAAGAAAATGAAAATAATATGCTTGACTGGCAAAGACTCGTTTCTCTTTTTCCGTCAATTGACTGGACATGCGAATGTAAGGAATGGTCTTTTTAACAATCTTTTTATCATGTTATTGTACTGTAAATTTAAAATTGCCAATTTGGGGAAATGGATCACTCTCGCAGTATCAAAATGAAGCCATATTTCTCAGGGTATGATTTAAAAAAAAAGTCTAATAGTTGTAGTGTTAATTTAGTTTCAGATTTGAATATTTGCCTATGCTAAGTGTATTTATAAACATGCAACTTGTTTCAAAGATACACACACACACACACACACACACACACACACACACACGCACGCACATGTCTATTATCCCTAATATATAGTCGTACAATTGTCAGTCTAATTAAAATTAGCCCATGCGTGTTGACTATTTACGTTGTGTCGCAAGGTCTAACACAACGTAAATAGTAAACACGCATGGGCTAATTTTAATTAGACTGTACAATTGTTTGTAATAAATAGCATTTTTAAATAATAGGCAACAAGTCCGTGCGAGACCGTTTTACGGTAGTGAAGCACGTAAAAAAACATAAGTAAGTGTAATAAGTATTTAATTTATCATGATTTGTATGCTATATATTTCTGTCACATATGTATTAGGAGAAAACTTCATTTGTTTTCATAAATTCTGTCTGATCCATTTTGCATTATTCAGCAAATAAACCATCCTCACAAGTCATGGTTTCTGTGTACACATGTGTCCACGAACCCCTGACAAACTTAGCTAGGAAATTCTCGGGTTAGAAGAATTTCGTATGACGTCAATCCCTTAAAATATGAACTAATGAAATTGCTTGAAAGAAGCAAGAGTTGGCAGTAGTCATTCTTTCTCATTTTGGAGTGTGAAGAAAACGTAACACGCAACTAAATAATAACGCGGTAATAACAAACTATTAACACTACTGTACAAAATACACTGATTTTCCCATGGTCTACGCAACACATCCGTTTGGTTTATTTACAATCGACATCGGGATATCCCCTAACCAAGTCGTGAATGAAAGCGAGCTTTTGATTGGCTACATTAAGGTACGATTTAGCCAATCAAAATAGTGACTTCTAGCCGGGAATTTCCTAGCTAAGTTTGTCAGGGGTTCGTGGACACATGTGGACACAGAAACCCTGACTTGTGAGGATGCAAATAAGCCATGTTTAAACTAAACTAATCCGTTTCCAGTTATAGACGATTTTCGGTAGGCGTGTCAGACTCTCGATAACGGTAATTGTATCACAGAGTTTCCAGTTATAGACGATTTTCGGTAGGCTTGTCCGACTCGCGATAACGGTAATTGTATCACAGCTTTCTAACCGTAAACAAGAAACTTTTGTCAAACTGTATCTGGAAAACGTTTTATTTTTGGTACAAATATAGTAATGCTTGTTTGCCCAATAAGAAACATTTAAGCGCATCTAAGATTGCTGCCTCAGAGTAATCGAAAATTAGAATTGACAAGTAAAATGAATGATTCAATCAAGTGGAACCCAATTTAGCCACGTAAGAAATTCCTTGAATACGATTTTCCCATTTTTATCCCGGTCAAGAGCGTCGAAAGCCTGTTTTAGGTTTTCAGGTTTTCCTCCTAGTTCAAGGAATAACTTCTCATATTCATGAATATCAATTACACCACTGCCATCTGTGTCGTACTTGTTGAACATTTCAACAGCCTTTTTCATTGCATAGAATCTGGATGTATCGTTGATAGACTTAAACTTTTCACCACTGCGGAACCAACTTAAAAATTCCTCAATCGAAATCTTCGCATCACCGTCTTTGTCGAGGAGATGTGTGTACAGATTGGACTGTTCGTCTGTTAAACCCAAGTCGTCTTTTAGTAAGGTAAGTAGTTCTGATTTACCAAGATGTCTACTGTTATCCAAATCATACTTAGAAAACAAACTTTTCAAGACTACATCTGGGACTTTTTCGTCAAAATATGGGTTGGCCATTTCAAAAACCTGCAAAAATTTTAATACTTTTGTTAATTTATTTAGTATACATATATCTCAATTAATGCCTTTCAACACCAAGGTTGCGGGTTTGAGCCTTAATGCAGGATGTGATCGACTCCAATCTTAATTGATAAGGATTGCCAACCTTCGGGTGTTTACCAGGTAATTCGACTTCCTCCACTAATATAAACTGGACGCTTTGATATAGCTAAATTTAAGCTGAAAGTGGCGTTAAACACCAATCAAACGAACCAAATTGCATACTTAGAAAGTAAAAAAATATGTAAAACAATATGTGGTTCTTTTTCGTTTTAGTTTACAACGAAGCGATCATAGCAAAAGGGGGTAGCAAGTGAAAGATTTAATTTGAATTAGATTGTTTTTTTGGTTGGTGTTTCAAGACACTTTCAGCAATTTTTCAGCTATATCCAAGCCTCGAGCTTTTAATGGTGGGGGGGGGAGAAGCCAGAGTACCATGCAGGAGAAAACCCATGACTTTTGGAAGGAAAACTGGCAATCATTGTCAATAAAGATTGGAGTCGAGGGCACCATGCCCGCAGGGAGACTCGAACCCGAAACATCGGTGTTGACAGATTACGTAATTAATAGTAGACAAACTACAGTGTGTACCTTAACCTAGTCCGAGAATCCTCTTCTGTCCAACGCTTTTTCAGACTTTGATGGGAGCATGGGACCCACGCTTAACGCCCAGGCTTACTAAAACAGTCCAAATGGCCCTATGAGATTCGAAAAAAATAAAAGTTGGAAAAGAAAGTTGTAACTTTGTTTTCGAAAAGTCACATGATTGAGGTATCTGAAACCGTATTTGCTTCAAGTTAACTTTTCAGGTAAAAGAGTCTCAATTCACAAAGTTTATGACTGTTTATATTCGCAATCTTGCACTGTAACATACATGATTAAAGTATAAAGCATAAGGAGGACATCAACAAAGGTATATATGTGATATTATTTAATCTGTTCTTGTCTCCTCGGACCAACGGATGGTTGAGCTGTTCAAATAATTAAATATATATATGCTTATACATTTTATTAAATAAACTTTTAATCGACAATTAACAAACGAACACAAATTGCACACGAGTGCATTACCGACACAGGAAGTAACAATAAGACCCAGAGACAAAATGTGGATGAACTCGGATATTAGACGTGAAATCAGAATCCGAGACAGACGAAGACATACTTATTTAAAAAAACCCGACCTCGACTAGCGAACGAAAATATAAAGACAAACGAAATCATATTAATAATATGAAAAAGACAGCAAAGTTGAATTTCTTTAAGAGCATAAATGACACATTAACCACACTAAAAACTACCAACAGCAAGCAATACTGGAAAACAGTCAAACTAATCTTAAAAGGTGAAAAACATTTGACAGAACTTCCACCGCTGCGTACCTGTACGGACGATACTGACACAGTTTTTGACAACACCGACAAATGTAACATACTTAGTGCCTATTTTAGTTCCATATCTGACTTACAAGACGAACATATAAGACTGCCCGAGTTTGATGACCGTGGACCGAACACTTTGTCTGACGTCATTGTAAAGGTAGAAGATATCATTGACGCTATTTCGCTACTTGATCCGAACAAGGCTGTAGGACACGATCTTATTAGTAATAGAATGCTTAAATAGGTAAAACATGAGATTGCTGGCCCACTCTGTTTATTTTTCAATAAATCATTAAGTGAACGAAAATTCCCAACATCTTGGAAGCTGGCAAACGTTATACCAATATTCAAGGATGGGGACAGATCGATATTGCCCAGTTGCTTTGTTCTGTACTACAAGTAAAATTTTTGAAAAAGTTATTTACAAATACATTTTCAACTTCCTAAAGGAAAATGACTTACTATATATGTTTCGGTCTGGTTTTCTCCCAGGACATTCATCAACGCACCAACTTATTGAACTTGTTCATGACATTGTTCTTGCACTTGACAATCGGGAACTGATTTGCTTAATTTTCTGCGACGTCAGCAAGGCGTTTGACAGGGTGTGGATAAGGGGATTAAAGTGGATAATGAGGGAAAATATTTTTCGTGATTTGCGTTCATGCTAATACATATTATGGTTCTCTGTCAGATACTAACCTATTCAAACAAATTAAAACAAAATAACATGTATGTAATGACAAAGATTTCCATATTTACACATCGACACTGTTTGCACGGTTTTATTGAGCCTAGGCGTCCCATTAAAGTCATCCTTCCAAGTCAGCGGTTCTGAGTCCGCGTTCGCTCCATCGTGATGGAGGATTCAGAACCCTTGACTTGGGAGGATGATCGAATTCTGAAAAGCGTTCGGCAGCATATTCTCGGAATACCTTATCCACTCGGACATCGAGGCTCCACTAAAAGTGGCAGATTCATCAAATAACTTATAAAAACAAGCTTCCCATACACGTGTCTGAAAGTCACACCGTCCGGCGTGTTTGCTGCCTTTGAAAAATTGCATGTGTATATAAATTTCTATCATGACCAGGTATAGAACAGGGTCATATGTATTTCAAAACCAGTAAGAACCATCATGATGGAGGATTCAGAACCATTGACTATCATGACCAGGTATATTTATGGATGTTGATAGTAAAAAAAGATGCATATTTTATTGCAAATATTATTAATTAATAAAAAATATTAACAGGCTGTGATTTCAACGAAATTATCATATCTCAGAAAATATAATTAACTGAACATTTACCCCAAAATACAAGAATGAATTAACGCCCCTTTTCCGTTTTGTCGTGTGAGTGTATAGGTAGCACAGTAGTAAATGTTTTGGCTATAGTCGAAAACACTAACATTTCTGTGATTTGCATACCTTTCTAACATTGATCAGCATTTACCTGGACTAGGAAATTAATAAACTTTCATTTACCATTTAAAAAATAAATGCCATATATATCCGTGACCAATTCCTTTTTTCGCTAGTCAGAACATTTTGAGACGCTCCCACTTTTACATGCAATTTCTAATGCAGTGAATGTAAAAATACTACATTGTTTAAAAAAATTACCAAAATTTTATCTTGCAAGATCTGAGAAAAATTTTACCACTTTTTAAAACTTAATTTATGCAGGAGCTTACAGCTAAAAAATTGTACACATCTAACCACTATTTACCAAATCAGGACACAACAAAGTATTCAGTACTGTACTTAATGTAGGGTACACAATCTGGTAACTTGTTACTGGTACTCATTTACTACTGTTATGCCTATACCAAGTTTGCAAGAGAACCAATTTAGCCAATATTTCTACATCAAGTACATAGGTCATATTTGAATTAAAATCAATAAAAGATATATTGGTATTCAAAGTGTTCTTGAAAAATTCTTCTATTTTTTAGCCCTACCCAAGGAGAAAAATTGCATATGTATCTAACATGTGTTTGAAGACATCTTCAGAATAAAAATTTGCTTTACTGTCACTGTCCCTGCACTTTTAAACAAGAAAATAATATCAAAGTTCTATAACAGATACATTTTAAATGCACTAGCCTTGTATTATACTATTGGCCAGCCCAATCTATGCTGGCCCACTAAGATATGGTGGCTTTCAATAGCTGACCACTCCATCTTTTAAACTATGCCATATTGACCCCTAAATTGTTTCAAAGTGGCTTCAAATTAACAAGATGGTGCTTGTAGACAAGAAACCTTTTAAACAAGTACAAATACATGAACAAATTTTAATTTAACCTGTTTTATACTTTCAATTAGTGCGAAATAAAAGTACCAATATTTCACTCAAAGGCTGTTGATAACACTAAATTCCACAAAAAATTATACTTTAGTAAAGGAAATCTGTTTTCTCTTTTAAGTTGGATATTTTGACCCTAATTATGCCTTTACAAACCATCTGTTGAACAGGTTTTGTTAAATCATGTGCACAATAATCACTTTTATAGACAATACATTACCATTTTTGGCTAATTTTTGCTTATTTTGGACTAAAATTTAAAAAAAATTTGAACTTGTTCCTATTAATTTGCTTTATTGTGGCCCTAAATTCAGCAATTGGGGACAAAATCTAGTTTTCAGCCAAAGGTTTTCATTGTCATATCAAAACTTTGGGAGAAATTGATCCAAAGTTCAAACTGATCAGTACGGTTTAAAATGTACCTTATTTTTGGCCTAATTTTTTTTATCGAAATATAATTTTATGCCCATGAATATGCCCAATTCATTGCGAAAAGTTAAGATGACCATACAGAAAGAAAGTTAAAATGGAATAAAAACAGGAGAACACTTTACTGTGATTGTGTGTGGTTTTTTAATATGTGTATATAGAAAATGCAAAAAGTGCTGACTTAGCAGTTTTTATAGTGTCCATTAGACAATACCTTCTTTTTGAGTACTGCCTTCAGTTAGTTTCAACAAGATATACCACAATCTATGCAAAAAATAACCTTGATGTACTCTCAGAAATAAAAATCCACAATACATCATCTGACATATAGGTAGCACAGTAGTAAATGTTTTGGCTATAGTCGAAAACACTAACATTTCTGTGATTTGCATACCTTTCTAACATTGATCAGCATTTACCTGGACTAGGAAATTAATAAACTTTCATTTACCATTTAAAAAATAAATGCCATATATATCCGTGACCAATTCCTTTTTTCGCTAGTCAGAACATTTTGAGACGCTCCCACTTTTACATGCAATTTCTAATGCAGTGAATGTAAAAATACTACATTGTTTAAAAAAATTACCAAAATTTTATCTTGCAAGATCTGAGAAAAATTTTACCACTTTTTAAAACTTAATTTATGCAGGAGCTTACAGCTAAAAAATTGTACACATCTAACCACTATTTACCAAATCAGGACACAACAAAGTATTCAGTACTGTACTTAATGTAGGGTACACAATCTGGTAACTTGTTACTGGTACTCATTTACTACTGTTATGCCTATACCAAGTTTGCAAGAGAACCAATTTAGCCAATATTTCTACATCAAGTACATAGGTCATATTTGAATTGAAATCAATAAAAGATATATTGGTATTCAAAGTGTTCTTGAAAAATTCTTCTATTTTTTAGCCCTACCCAAGGAGAAAAATTGCATATGTATCTAACATGTGTTTGAAGACATCTTCAGAATAAAAATTTGCTTTACTGTCACTGTCCCTGCACTTTTAAACAAGAAAATAATATCAAAGTTCTATAACAGATACATTTTAAATGCACTAGCCTTGTATTATACTATTGGCCAGCCCAATCTATGCTGGCCCACTAAGATATGGTGGCTTTCAATAGCTGACCACTCCATCTTTTAAACTATGCCATATTGACCCCTAAATTGTTTCAAAGTGGCTTCAAATTAACAAGATGGTGCTTGTAGACAAGAAACCTTTTAAACAAGTACAAATACATGAACAAATTTTAATTTAACCTGTTTTATACTTTCAATTAGTGCGAAATAAAAGTACCAATATTTCACTCAAAGGCTGTTGATAACACTAAATTCCACAAAAAATTATACTTTAGTAAAGGAAATCTGTTTTCTCTTTTAAGTTGGATATTTTGACCCTAATTATGCCTTTACAAACCATCTGTTGAACAGGTTTTGTTAAATCATGTGCACAATAATCACTTTTATAGACAATACATTACCATTTTTGGCTAATTTTTGCTTATTTTGGACTAAAATTTAAAAAAAATTTGAACTTGTTCCTATTAATTTGCTTTATTGTGGCCCTAAATTCAGCAATTGGGGACAAAATCTAGTTTTCAGCCAAAGGTTTTCATTGTCATATCAAAACTTTGGGAGAAATTGATCCAAAGTTCAAACTGATCAGTACGGTTTAAAATGTACCTTATTTTTGGCCTAATTTTTTTTATCGAAATATAATTTTATGCCCATGAATATGCCCAATTCATTGCGAAAAGTTAAGATGACCATACAGAAAGAAAGTTAAAATGGAATAAAAACAGGAGAACACTTTACTGTGATTGTGTGTGGTTTTTTAATATGTGTATATAGAAAATGCAAAAAGTGCTGACTTAGCAGTTTTTATAGTGTCCATTAGACAATACCTTCTTTTTGAGTACTGCCTTCAGTTAGTTTCAACAAGATATACCACAATCTATGCAAAAAATAACCTTGATGTACTCTCAGAAATAAAAATCCACAATACATCATCTGACATATAGGTAGCACAGTAGTAAATGTTTTGGCTATAGTCGAAAACACTAACATTTCTGTGATTTGCATACCTTTCTAACATTGATCAGCATTTACCTGGACTAGGAAATTAATAAACTTTCATTTACCATTTAAAAAATAAATGCCATATATATCCGTGACCAATTCCTTTTTTCGCTAGTCAGAACATTTTGAGACGCTCCCACTTTTACATGCAATTTCTAATGCAGTGAATGTAAAAATACTACATTGTTTAAAAAAATTACCAAAATTTTATCTTGCAAGATCTGAGAAAAATTTTACCACTTTTTAAAACTTAATTTATGCAGGAGCTTACAGCTAAAAAATTGTACACATCTAACCACTATTTACCAAATCAGGACACAACAAAGTATTCAGTACTGTACTTAATGTAGGGTACACAATCTGGTAACTTGTTACTGGTACTCATTTACTACTGTTATGCCTATACCAAGTTTGCAAGAGAACCAATTTAGCCAATATTTCTACATCAAGTACATAGGTCATATTTGAATTAAAATCAATAAAAGATATATTGGTATTCAAAGTGTTCTTGAAAAATTCTTCTATTTTTTAGCCCTACCCAAGGAGAAAAATTGCATATGTATCTAACATGTGTTTGAAGACATCTTCAGAATAAAAATTTGCTTTACTGTCACTGTCCCTGCACTTTTAAACAAGAAAATAATATCAAAGTTCTATAACAGATACATTTTAAATGCACTAGCCTTGTATTATACTATTGGCCAGCCCAATCTATGCTGGCCCACTAAGATATGGTGGCTTTCAATAGCTGACCACTCCATCTTTTAAACTATGCCATATTGACCCCTAAATTGTTTCAAAGTGGCTTCAAATTAACAAGATGGTGCTTGTAGACAAGAAACCTTTTAAACAAGTACAAATACATGAACAAATTTTAATTTAACCTGTTTTATACTTTCAATTAGTGCGAAATAAAAGTACCAATATTTCACTCAAAGGCTGTTGATAACACTAAATTCCACAAAAAATTATACTTTAGTAAAGGAAATCTGTTTTCTCTTTTAAGTTGGATATTTTGACCCTAATTATGCCTTTACAAACCATCTGTTGAACAGGTTTTGTTAAATCATGTGCACAATAATCACTTTTATAGACAATACATTACCATTTTTGGCTAATTTTTGCTTATTTTGGACTAAAATTTAAAAAAAATTTGAACTTGTTCCTATTAATTTGCTTTATTGTGGCCCTAAATTCAGCAATTGGGGACAAAATCTAGTTTTCAGCCAAAGGTTTTCATTGTCATATCAAAACTTTGGGAGAAATTGATCCAAAGTTCAAACTGATCAGTACGGTTTAAAATGTACCTTATTTTTGGCCTAATTTTTTTTATCGAAATATAATTTTATGCCCATGAATATGCCCAATTCATTGCGAAAAGTTAAGATGACCATACAGAAAGAAAGTTAAAATGGAATAAAAACAGGAGAACACTTTACTGTGATTGTGTGTGGTTTTTTAATATGTGTATATAGAAAATGCAAAAAGTGCTGACTTAGCAGTTTTTATAGTGTCCATTAGACAATACCTTCTTTTTGAGTACTGCCTTCAGTTAGTTTCAACAAGATATACCACAATCTATGCAAAAAATAACCTTGATGTACTCTCAGAAATAAAAATCCACAATACATCATCTGACATATAGGTAGCACAGTAGTAAATGTTTTGGCTATAGTCGAAAACACTAACATTTCTGTGATTTGCATACCTTTCTAACATTGATCAGCATTTACCTGGACTAGGAAATTAATAAACTTTCATTTACCATTTAAAAAATAAATGCCATATATATCCGTGACCAATTCCTTTTTTCGCTAGTCAGAACATTTTGAGACGCTCCCACTTTTACATGCAATTTCTAATGCAGTGAATGTAAAAATACTACATTGTTTAAAAAAATTACCAAAATTTTATCTTGCAAGATCTGAGAAAAATTTTACCACTTTTTAAAACTTAATTTATGCAGGAGCTTACAGCTAAAAAATTGTACACATCTAACCACTATTTACCAAATCAGGACACAACAAAGTATTCAGTACTGTACTTAATGTAGGGTACACAATCTGGTAACTTGTTACTGGTACTCATTTACTACTGTTATGCCTATACCAAGTTTGCAAGAGAACCAATTTAGCCAATATTTCTACATCAAGTACATAGGTCATATTTGAATTAAAATCAATAAAAGATATATTGGTATTCAAAGTGTTCTTGAAAAATTCTTCTATTTTTTAGCCCTACCCAAGGAGAAAAATTGCATATGTATCTAACATGTGTTTGAAGACATCTTCAGAATAAAAATTTGCTTTACTGTCACTGTCCCTGCACTTTTAAACAAGAAAATAATATCAAAGTTCTATAACAGATACATTTTAAATGCACTAGCCTTGTATTATACTATTGGCCAGCCCAATCTATGCTGGCCCACTAAGATATGGTGGCTTTCAATAGCTGACCACTCCATCTTTTAAACTATGCCATATTGACCCCTAAATTGTTTCAAAGTGGCTTCAAATTAACAAGATGGTGCTTGTAGACAAGAAACCTTTTAAACAAGTACAAATACATGAACAAATTTTAATTTAACCTGTTTTATACTTTCAATTAGTGCGAAATAAAAGTACCAATATTTCACTCAAAGGCTGTTGATAACACTAAATTCCACAAAAAATTATACTTTAGTAAAGGAAATCTGTTTTCTCTTTTAAGTTGGATATTTTGACCCTAATTATGCCTTTACAAACCATCTGTTGAACAGGTTTTGTTAAATCATGTGCACAATAATCACTTTTATAGACAATACATTACCATTTTTGGCTAATTTTTGCTTATTTTGGACTAAAATTTAAAAAAAATTTGAACTTGTTCCTATTAATTTGCTTTATTGTGGCCCTAAATTCAGCAATTGGGGACAAAATCTAGTTTTCAGCCAAAGGTTTTCATTGTCATATCAAAACTTTGGGAGAAATTGATCCAAAGTTCAAACTGATCAGTACGGTTTAAAATGTACCTTATTTTTGGCCTAATTTTTTTTATCGAAATATAATTTTATGCCCATGAATATGCCCAATTCATTGCGAAAAGTTAAGATGACCATACAGAAAGAAAGTTAAAATGGAATAAAAACAGGAGAACACTTTACTGTGATTGTGTGTGGTTTTTTAATATGTGTATATAGAAAATGCAAAAAGTGCTGACTTAGCAGTTTTTATAGTGTCCATTAGACAATACCTTCTTTTTGAGTACTGCCTTCAGTTAGTTTCAACAAGATATACCACAATCTATGCAAAAAATAACCTTGATGTACTCTCAGAAATAAAAATCCACAATACATCATCTGACATATAGGTAGCACAGTAGTAAATGTTTTGGCTATAGTCGAAAACACTAACATTTCTGTGATTTGCATACCTTTCTAACATTGATCAGCATTTACCTGGACTAGGAAATTAATAAACTTTCATTTACCATTTAAAAAATAAATGCCATATATATCCGTGACCAATTCCTTTTTTCGCTAGTCAGAACATTTTGAGACGCTCCCACTTTTACATGCAATTTCTAATGCAGTGAATGTAAAAATACTACATTGTTTAAAAAAATTACCAAAATTTTATCTTGCAAGATCTGAGAAAAATTTTACCACTTTTTAAAACTTAATTTATGCAGGAGCTTACAGCTAAAAAATTGTACACATCTAACCACTATTTACCAAATCAGGACACAACAAAGTATTCAGTACTGTACTTAATGTAGGGTACACAATCTGGTAACTTGTTACTGGTACTCATTTACTACTGTTATGCCTATACCAAGTTTGCAAGAGAACCAATTTAGCCAATATTTCTACATCAAGTACATAGGTCATATTTGAATTAAAATCAATAAAAGATATATTGGTATTCAAAGTGTTCTTGAAAAATTCTTCTATTTTTTAGCCCTACCCAAGGAGAAAAATTGCATATGTATCTAACATGTGTTTGAAGACATCTTCAGAATAAAAATTTGCTTTACTGTCACTGTCCCTGCACTTTTAAACAAGAAAATAATATCAAAGTTCTATAACAGATACATTTTAAATGCACTAGCCTTGTATTATACTATTGGCCAGCCCAATCTATGCTGGCCCACTAAGATATGGTGGCTTTCAATAGCTGACCACTCCATCTTTTAAACTATGCCATATTGACCCCTAAATTGTTTCAAAGTGGCTTCAAATTAACAAGATGGTGCTTGTAGACAAGAAACCTTTTAAACAAGTACAAATACATGAACAAATTTTAATTTAACCTGTTTTATACTTTCAATTAGTGCGAAATAAAAGTACCAATATTTCACTCAAAGGCTGTTGATAACACTAAATTCCACAAAAAATTATACTTTAGTAAAGGAAATCTGTTTTCTCTTTTAAGTTGGATATTTTGACCCTAATTATGCCTTTACAAACCATCTGTTGAACAGGTTTTGTTAAATCATGTGCACAATAATCACTTTTATAGACAATACATTACCATTTTTGGCTAATTTTTGCTTATTTTGGACTAAAATTTAAAAAAAATTTGAACTTGTTCCTATTAATTTGCTTTATTGTGGCCCTAAATTCAGCAATTGGGGACAAAATCTAGTTTTCAGCCAAAGGTTTTCATTGTCATATCAAAACTTTGGGAGAAATTGATCCAAAGTTCAAACTGATCAGTACGGTTTAAAATGTACCTTATTTTTGGCCTAATTTTTTTTATCGAAATATAATTTTATGCCCATGAATATGCCCAATTCATTGCGAAAAGTTAAGATGACCATACAGAAAGAAAGTTAAAATGGAATAAAAACAGGAGAACACTTTACTGTGATTGTGTGTGGTTTTTTAATATGTGTATATAGAAAATGCAAAAAGTGCTGACTTAGCAGTTTTTATAGTGTCCATTAGACAATACCTTCTTTTTGAGTACTGCCTTCAGTTAGTTTCAACAAGATATACCACAATCTATGCAAAAAATAACCTTGATGTACTCTCAGAAATAAAAATCCACAATACATCATCTGACATATAGGTAGCACAGTAGTAAATGTTTTGGCTATAGTCGAAAACACTAACATTTCTGTGATTTGCATACCTTTCTAACATTGATCAGCATTTACCTGGACTAGGAAATTAATAAACTTTCATTTACCATTTAAAAAATAAATGCCATATATATCCGTGACCAATTCCTTTTTTCGCTAGTCAGAACATTTTGAGACGCTCCCACTTTTACATGCAATTTCTAATGCAGTGAATGTAAAAATACTACATTGTTTAAAAAAATTACCAAAATTTTATCTTGCAAGATCTGAGAAAAATTTTACCACTTTTTAAAACTTAATTTATGCAGGAGCTTACAGCTAAAAAATTGTACACATCTAACCACTATTTACCAAATCAGGACACAACAAAGTATTCAGTACTGTACTTAATGTAGGGTACACAATCTGGTAACTTGTTACTGGTACTCATTTACTACTGTTATGCCTATACCAAGTTTGCAAGAGAACCAATTTAGCCAATATTTCTACATCAAGTACATAGGTCATATTTGAATTAAAATCAATAAAAGATATATTGGTATTCAAAGTGTTCTTGAAAAATTCTTCTATTTTTTAGCCCTACCCAAGGAGAAAAATTGCATATGTATCTAACATGTGTTTGAAGACATCTTCAGAATAAAAATTTGCTTTACTGTCACTGTCCCTGCACTTTTAAACAAGAAAATAATATCAAAGTTCTATAACAGATACATTTTAAATGCACTAGCCTTGTATTATACTATTGGCCAGCCCAATCTATGCTGGCCCACTAAGATATGGTGGCTTTCAATAGCTGACCACTCCATCTTTTAAACTATGCCATATTGACCCCTAAATTGTTTCAAAGTGGCTTCAAATTAACAAGATGGTGCTTGTAGACAAGAAACCTTTTAAACAAGTACAAATACATGAACAAATTTTAATTTAACCTGTTTTATACTTTCAATTAGTGCGAAATAAAAGTACCAATATTTCACTCAAAGGCTGTTGATAACACTAAATTCCACAAAAAATTATACTTTAGTAAAGGAAATCTGTTTTCTCTTTTAAGTTGGATATTTTGACCCTAATTATGCCTTTACAAACCATCTGTTGAACAGGTTTTGTTAAATCATGTGCACAATAATCACTTTTATAGACAATACATTACCATTTTTGGCTAATTTTTGCTTATTTTGGACTAAAATTTAAAAAAAATTTGAACTTGTTCCTATTAATTTGCTTTATTGTGGCCCTAAATTCAGCAATTGGGGACAAAATCTAGTTTTCAGCCAAAGGTTTTCATTGTCATATCAAAACTTTGGGAGAAATTGATCCAAAGTTCAAACTGATCAGTACGGTTTAAAATGTACCTTATTTTTGGCCTAATTTTTTTTATCGAAATATAATTTTATGCCCATGAATATGCCCAATTCATTGCGAAAAGTTAAGATGACCATACAGAAAGAAAGTTAAAATGGAATAAAAACAGGAGAACACTTTACTGTGATTGTGTGTGGTTTTTTAATATGTGTATATAGAAAATGCAAAAAGTGCTGACTTAGCAGTTTTTATAGTGTCCATTAGACAATACCTTCTTTTTGAGTACTGCCTTCAGTTAGTTTCAACAAGATATACCACAATCTATGCAAAAAATAACCTTGATGTACTCTCAGAAATAAAAATCCACAATACATCATCTGACATATAGGTAGCACAGTAGTAAATGTTTTGGCTATAGTCGAAAACACTAACATTTCTGTGATTTGCATACCTTTCTAACATTGATCAGCATTTACCTGGACTAGGAAATTAATAAACTTTCATTTACCATTTAAAAAATAAATGCCATATATATCCGTGACCAATTCCTTTTTTCGCTAGTCAGAACATTTTGAGACGCTCCCACTTTTACATGCAATTTCTAATGCAGTGAATGTAAAAATACTACATTGTTTAAAAAAATTACCAAAATTTTATCTTGCAAGATCTGAGAAAAATTTTACCACTTTTTAAAACTTAATTTATGCAGGAGCTTACAGCTAAAAAATTGTACACATCTAACCACTATTTACCAAATCAGGACACAACAAAGTATTCAGTACTGTACTTAATGTAGGGTACACAATCTGGTAACTTGTTACTGGTACTCATTTACTACTGTTATGCCTATACCAAGTTTGCAAGAGAACCAATTTAGCCAATATTTCTACATCAAGTACATAGGTCATATTTGAATTAAAATCAATAAAAGATATATTGGTATTCAAAGTGTTCTTGAAAAATTCTTCTATTTTTTAGCCCTACCCAAGGAGAAAAATTGCATATGTATCTAACATGTGTTTGAAGACATCTTCAGAATAAAAATTTGCTTTACTGTCACTGTCCCTGCACTTTTAAACAAGAAAATAATATCAAAGTTCTATAACAGATACATTTTAAATGCACTAGCCTTGTATTATACTATTGGCCAGCCCAATCTATGCTGGCCCACTAAGATATGGTGGCTTTCAATAGCTGACCACTCCATCTTTTAAACTATGCCATATTGACCCCTAAATTGTTTCAAAGTGGCTTCAAATTAACAAGATGGTGCTTGTAGACAAGAAACCTTTTAAACAAGTACAAATACATGAACAAATTTTAATTTAACCTGTTTTATACTTTCAATTAGTGCGAAATAAAAGTACCAATATTTCACTCAAAGGCTGTTGATAACACTAAATTCCACAAAAAATTATACTTTAGTAAAGGAAATCTGTTTTCTCTTTTAAGTTGGATATTTTGACCCTAATTATGCCTTTACAAACCATCTGTTGAACAGGTTTTGTTAAATCATGTGCACAATAATCACTTTTATAGACAATACATTACCATTTTTGGCTAATTTTTGCTTATTTTGGACTAAAATTTAAAAAAAATTTGAACTTGTTCCTATTAATTTGCTTTATTGTGGCCCTAAATTCAGCAATTGGGGACAAAATCTAGTTTTCAGCCAAAGGTTTTCATTGTCATATCAAAACTTTGGGAGAAATTGATCCAAAGTTCAAACTGATCAGTACGGTTTAAAATGTACCTTATTTTTGGCCTAATTTTTTTTATCGAAATATAATTTTATGCCCATGAATATGCCCAATTCATTGCGAAAAGTTAAGATGACCATACAGAAAGAAAGTTAAAATGGAATAAAAACAGGAGAACACTTTACTGTGATTGTGTGTGGTTTTTTAATATGTGTATATAGAAAATGCAAAAAGTGCTGACTTAGCAGTTTTTAATACCTTCTTTTTGAGTACTGCCTTCAGTTAGTTTCAACAAGATATACCACAATCTATGCAAAAAATAACCTTGATGTACTCTCAGAAATAAAAATCCACAATACATCATCTGACATATAGGTAGCACAGTAGTAAATGTTTTGGCTATAGTCGAAAACACTAACATTTCTGTGATTTGCATACCTTTCTAACATTGATCAGCATTTACCTGGACTAGGAAATTAATAAACTTTCATTTACCATTTAAAAAATAAATGCCATATATATCCGTGACCAATTCCTTTTTTCGCTAGTCAGAACATTTTGAGACGCTCCCACTTTTACATGCAATTTCTAATGCAGTGAATGTAAAAATACTACATTGTTTAAAAAAATTACCAAAATTTTATCTTGCAAGATCTGAGAAAAATTTTACCACTTTTTAAAACTTAATTTATGCAGGAGCTTACAGCTAAAAAATTGTACACATCTAACCACTATTTACCAAATCAGGACACAACAAAGTATTCAGTACTGTACTTAATGTAGGGTACACAATCTGGTAACTTGTTACTGGTACTCATTTACTACTGTTATGCCTATACCAAGTTTGCAAGAGAACCAATTTAGCCAATATTTCTACATCAAGTACATAGGTCATATTTGAATTAAAATCAATAAAAGATATATTGGTATTCAAAGTGTTCTTGAAAAATTCTTCTATTTTTTAGCCCTACCCAAGGAGAAAAATTGCATATGTATCTAACATGTGTTTGAAGACATCTTCTGAATAAAAATTTGCTTTACTGTCACTGTCCCTGCACTTTTAAACAAGAAAATAATATCAAAGTTCTATAACAGATACATTTTAAATGCACTAGCCTTGTATTATACTATTGGCCAGCCCAATCTATGCTGGCCCACTAAGATATGGTGGCTTTCAATAGCTGACCACTCCATCTTTTAAACTATGCCATATTGACCCCTAAATTGTTTCAAAGTGGCTTCAAATTAACAAGATGGTGCTTGTAGACAAGAAACCTTTTAAACAAGTACAAATACATGAACAAATTTTAATTTAACCTGTTTTATACTTTCAATTAGTGCGAAATAAAAGTACCAATATTTCACTCAAAGGCTGTTGATAACACTAAATTCCACAAAAAATTATACTTTAGTAAAGGAAATCTGTTTTCTCTTTTAAGTTGGATATTTTGACCCTAATTATGCCTTTACAAACCATCTGTTGAACAGGTTTTGTTAAATCATGTGCACAATAATCACTTTTATAGACAATACATTACCATTTTTGGCTAATTTTTGCTTATTTTGGACTAAAATTTAAAAAAAATTTGAACTTGTTCCTATTAATTTGCTTTATTGTGGCCCTAAATTCAGCAATTGGGGACAAAATCTAGTTTTCAGCCAAAGGTTTTCATTGTCATATCAAAACTTTGGGAGAAATTGATCCAAAGTTCAAACTGATCAGTACGGTTTAAAATGTACCTTATTTTTGGCCTAATTTTTTTTATCGAAATATAATTTTATGCCCATGAATATGCCCAATTCATTGCGAAAAGTTAAGATGACCATACAGAAAGAAAGTTAAAATGGAATAAAAACAGGAGAACACTTTACTGTGATTGTGTGTGGTTTTTTAATATGTGTATATAGAAAATGCAAAAAGTGCTGACTTAGCAGTTTTTATAGTGTCCATTAGACAATACCTTCTTTTTGAGTACTGCCTTCAGTTAGTTTCAACAAGATATACCACAATCTATGCAAAAAATAACCTTGATGTACTCTCAGAAATAAAAATCCACAATACATCATCTGACATATAGGTAGCACAGTAGTAAATGTTTTGGCTATAGTCGAAAACACTAACATTTCTGTGATTTGCATACCTTTCTAACATTGATCAGCATTTACCTGGACTAGGAAATTAATAAACTTTCATTTACCATTTAAAAAATAAATGCCATATATATCCGTGACCAATTCCTTTTTTCGCTAGTCAGAACATTTTGAGACGCTCCCACTTTTACATGCAATTTCTAATGCAGTGAATGTAAAAATACTACATTGTTTAAAAAAATTACCAAAATTTTATCTTGCAAGATCTGAGAAAAATTTTACCACTTTTTAAAACTTAATTTATGCAGGAGCTTACAGCTAAAAAATTGTACACATCTAACCACTATTTACCAAATCAGGACACAACAAAGTATTCAGTACTGTACTTAATGTAGGGTACACAATCTGGTAACTTGTTACTGGTACTCATTTACTACTGTTATGCCTATACCAAGTTTGCAAGAGAACCAATTTAGCCAATATTTCTACATCAAGTACATAGGTCATATTTGAATTAAAATCAATAAAAGATATATTGGTATTCAAAGTGTTCTTGAAAAATTCTTCTATTTTTTAGCCCTACCCAAGGAGAAAAATTGCATATGTATCTAACATGTGTTTGAAGACATCTTCAGAATAAAAATTTGCTTTACTGTCACTGTCCCTGCACTTTTAAACAAGAAAATAATATCAAAGTTCTATAACAGATACATTTTAAATGCACTAGCCTTGTATTATACTATTGGCCAGCCCAATCTATGCTGGCCCACTAAGATATGGTGGCTTTCAATAGCTGACCACTCCATCTTTTAAACTATGCCATATTGACCCCTAAATTGTTTCAAAGTGGCTTCAAATTAACAAGATGGTGCTTGTAGACAAGAAACCTTTTAAACAAGTACAAATACATGAACAAATTTTAATTTAACCTGTTTTATACTTTCAATTAGTGCGAAATAAAAGTACCAATATTTCACTCAAAGGCTGTTGATAACACTAAATTCCACAAAAAATTATACTTTAGTAAAGGAAATCTGTTTTCTCTTTTAAGTTGGATATTTTGACCCTAATTATGCCTTTACAAACCATCTGTTGAACAGGTTTTGTTAAATCATGTGCACAATAATCACTTTTATAGACAATACATTACCATTTTTGGCTAATTTTTGCTTATTTTGGACTAAAATTTAAAAAAAATTTGAACTTGTTCCTATTAATTTGCTTTATTGTGGCCCTAAATTCAGCAATTGGGGACAAAATCTAGTTTTCAGCCAAAGGTTTTCATTGTCATATCAAAACTTTGGGAGAAATTGATCCAAAGTTCAAACTGATCAGTACGGTTTAAAATGTACCTTATTTTTGGCCTAATTTTTTTTATCGAAATATAATTTTATGCCCATGAATATGCCCAATTCATTGCGAAAAGTTAAGATGACCATACAGAAAGAAAGTTAAAATGGAATAAAAACAGGAGAACACTTTACTGTGATTGTGTGTGGTTTTTTAATATGTGTATATAGAAAATGCAAAAAGTGCTGACTTAGCAGTTTTTATAGTGTCCATTAGACAATACCTTCTTTTTGAGTACTGCCTTCAGTTAGTTTCAACAAGATATACCACAATCTATGCAAAAAATAACCTTGATGTACTCTCAGAAATAAAAATCCACAATACATCATCTGACATATAGGTAGCACAGTAGTAAATGTTTTGGCTATAGTCGAAAACACTAACATTTCTGTGATTTGCATACCTTTCTAACATTGATCAGCATTTACCTGGACTAGGAAATTAATAAACTTTCATTTACCATTTAAAAAATAAATGCCATATATATCCGTGACCAATTCCTTTTTTCGCTAGTCAGAACATTTTGAGACGCTCCCACTTTTACATGCAATTTCTAATGCAGTGAATGTAAAAATACTACATTGTTTAAAAAAATTACCAAAATTTTATCTTGCAAGATCTGAGAAAAATTTTACCACTTTTTAAAACTTAATTTATGCAGGAGCTTACAGCTAAAAAATTGTACACATCTAACCACTATTTACCAAATCAGGACACAACAAAGTATTCAGTACTGTACTTAATGTAGGGTACACAATCTGGTAACTTGTTACTGGTACTCATTTACTACTGTTATGCCTATACCAAGTTTGCAAGAGAACCAATTTAGCCAATATTTCTACATCAAGTACATAGGTCATATTTGAATTAAAATCAATAAAAGATATATTGGTATTCAAAGTGTTCTTGAAAAATTCTTCTATTTTTTAGCCCTACCCAAGGAGAAAAATTGCATATGTATCTAACATGTGTTTGAAGACATCTTCAGAATAAAAATTTGCTTTACTGTCACTGTCCCTGCACTTTTAAACAAGAAAATAATATCAAAGTTCTATAACAGATACATTTTAAATGCACTAGCCTTGTATTATACTATTGGCCAGCCCAATCTATGCTGGCCCACTAAGATATGGTGGCTTTCAATAGCTGACCACTCCATCTTTTAAACTATGCCATATTGACCCCTAAATTGTTTCAAAGTGGCTTCAAATTAACAAGATGGTGCTTGTAGACAAGAAACCTTTTAAACAAGTACAAATACATGAACAAATTTTAATTTAACCTGTTTTATACTTTCAATTAGTGCGAAATAAAAGTACCAATATTTCACTCAAAGGCTGTTGATAACACTAAATTCCACAAAAAATTATACTTTAGTAAAGGAAATCTGTTTTCTCTTTTAAGTTGGATATTTTGACCCTAATTATGCCTTTACAAACCATCTGTTGAACAGGTTTTGTTAAATCATGTGCACAATAATCACTTTTATAGACAATACATTACCATTTTTGGCTAATTTTTGCTTATTTTGGACTAAAATTTAAAAAAAATTTGAACTTGTTCCTATTAATTTGCTTTATTGTGGCCCTAAATTCAGCAATTGGGGACAAAATCTAGTTTTCAGCCAAAGGTTTTCATTGTCATATCAAAACTTTGGGAGAAATTGATCCAAAGTTCAAACTGATCAGTACGGTTTAAAATGTACCTTATTTTTGGCCTAATTTTTTTTATCGAAATATAATTTTATGCCCATGAATATGCCCAATTCATTGCGAAAAGTTAAGATGACCATACAGAAAGAAAGTTAAAATGGAATAAAAACAGGAGAACACTTTACTGTGATTGTGTGTGGTTTTTTAATATGTGTATATAGAAAATGCAAAAAGTGCTGACTTAGCAGTTTTTATAGTGTCCATTAGACAATACCTTCTTTTTGAGTACTGCCTTCAGTTAGTTTCAACAAGATATACCACAATCTATGCAAAAAATAACCTTGATGTACTCTCAGAAATAAAAATCCACAATACATCATCTGACATATAGGTAGCACAGTAGTAAATGTTTTGGCTATAGTCGAAAACACTAACATTTCTGTGATTTGCATACCTTTCTAACATTGATCAGCATTTACCTGGACTAGGAAATTAATAAACTTTCATTTACCATTTAAAAAATAAATGCCATATATATCCGTGACCAATTCCTTTTTTCGCTAGTCAGAACATTTTGAGACGCTCCCACTTTTACATGCAATTTCTAATGCAGTGAATGTAAAAATACTACATTGTTTAAAAAAATTACCAAAATTTTATCTTGCAAGATCTGAGAAAAATTTTACCACTTTTTAAAACTTAATTTATGCAGGAGCTTACAGCTAAAAAATTGTACACATCTAACCACTATTTACCAAATCAGGACACAACAAAGTATTCAGTACTGTACTTAATGTAGGGTACACAATCTGGTAACTTGTTACTGGTACTCATTTACTACTGTTATGCCTATACCAAGTTTGCAAGAGAACCAATTTAGCCAATATTTCTACATCAAGTACATAGGTCATATTTGAATTAAAATCAATAAAAGATATATTGGTATTCAAAGTGTTCTTGAAAAATTCTTCTATTTTTTAGCCCTACCCAAGGAGAAAAATTGCATATGTATCTAACATGTGTTTGAAGACATCTTCAGAATAAAAATTTGCTTTACTGTCACTGTCCCTGCACTTTTAAACAAGAAAATAATATCAAAGTTCTATAACAGATACATTTTAAATGCACTAGCCTTGTATTATACTATTGGCCAGCCCAATCTATGCTGGCCCACTAAGATATGGTGGCTTTCAATAGCTGACCACTCCATCTTTTAAACTATGCCATATTGACCCCTAAATTGTTTCAAAGTGGCTTCAAATTAACAAGATGGTGCTTGTAGACAAGAAACCTTTTAAACAAGTACAAATACATGAACAAATTTTAATTTAACCTGTTTTATACTTTCAATTAGTGCGAAATAAAAGTACCAATATTTCACTCAAAGGCTGTTGATAACACTAAATTCCACAAAAAATTATACTTTAGTAAAGGAAATCTGTTTTCTCTTTTAAGTTGGATATTTTGACCCTAATTATGCCTTTACAAACCATCTGTTGAACAGGTTTTGTTAAATCATGTGCACAATAATCACTTTTATAGACAATACATTACCATTTTTGGCTAATTTTTGCTTATTTTGGACTAAAATTTAAAAAAAATTTGAACTTGTTCCTATTAATTTGCTTTATTGTGGCCCTAAATTCAGCAATTGGGGACAAAATCTAGTTTTCAGCCAAAGGTTTTCATTGTCATATCAAAACTTTGGGAGAAATTGATCCAAAGTTCAAACTGATCAGTACGGTTTAAAATGTACCTTATTTTTGGCCTAATTTTTTTTATCGAAATATAATTTTATGCCCATGAATATGCCCAATTCATTGCGAAAAGTTAAGATGACCATACAGAAAGAAAGTTAAAATGGAATAAAAACAGGAGAACACTTTACTGTGATTGTGTGTGGTTTTTTAATATGTGTATATAGAAAATGCAAAAAGTGCTGACTTAGCAGTTTTTATAGTGTCCATTAGACAATACCTTCTTTTTGAGTACTGCCTTCAGTTAGTTTCAACAAGATATACCACAATCTATGCAAAAAATAACCTTGATGTACTCTCAGAAATAAAAATCCACAATACATCATCTGACATATAGGTAGCACAGTAGTAAATGTTTTGGCTATAGTCGAAAACACTAACATTTCTGTGATTTGCATACCTTTCTAACATTGATCAGCATTTACCTGGACTAGGAAATTAATAAACTTTCATTTACCATTTAAAAAATAAATGCCATATATATCCGTGACCAATTCCTTTTTTCGCTAGTCAGAACATTTTGAGACGCTCCCACTTTTACATGCAATTTCTAATGCAGTGAATGTAAAAATACTACATTGTTTAAAAAAATTACCAAAATTTTATCTTGCAAGATCTGAGAAAAATTTTACCACTTTTTAAAACTTAATTTATGCAGGAGCTTACAGCTAAAAAATTGTACACATCTAACCACTATTTACCAAATCAGGACACAACAAAGTATTCAGTACTGTACTTAATGTAGGGTACACAATCTGGTAACTTGTTACTGGTACTCATTTACTACTGTTATGCCTATACCAAGTTTGCAAGAGAACCAATTTAGCCAATATTTCTACATCAAGTACATAGGTCATATTTGAATTAAAATCAATAAAAGATATATTGGTATTCAAAGTGTTCTTGAAAAATTCTTCTATTTTTTAGCCCTACCCAAGGAGAAAAATTGCATATGTATCTAACATGTGTTTGAAGACATCTTCAGAATAAAAATTTGCTTTACTGTCACTGTCCCTGCACTTTTAAACAAGAAAATAATATCAAAGTTCTATAACAGATACATTTTAAATGCACTAGCCTTGTATTATACTATTGGCCAGCCCAATCTATGCTGGCCCACTAAGATATGGTGGCTTTCAATAGCTGACCACTCCATCTTTTAAACTATGCCATATTGACCCCTAAATTGTTTCAAAGTGGCTTCAAATTAACAAGATGGTGCTTGTAGACAAGAAACCTTTTAAACAAGTACAAATACATGAACAAATTTTAATTTAACCTGTTTTATACTTTCAATTAGTGCGAAATAAAAGTACCAATATTTCACTCAAAGGCTGTTGATAACACTAAATTCCACAAAAAATTATACTTTAGTAAAGGAAATCTGTTTTCTCTTTTAAGTTGGATATTTTGACCCTAATTATGCCTTTACAAACCATCTGTTGAACAGGTTTTGTTAAATCATGTGCACAATAATCACTTTTATAGACAATACATTACCATTTTTGGCTAATTTTTGCTTATTTTGGACTAAAATTTAAAAAAAATTTGAACTTGTTCCTATTAATTTGCTTTATTGTGGCCCTAAATTCAGCAATTGGGGACAAAATCTAGTTTTCAGCCAAAGGTTTTCATTGTCATATCAAAACTTTGGGAGAAATTGATCCAAAGTTCAAACTGATCAGTACGGTTTAAAATGTACCTTATTTTTGGCCTAATTTTTTTTATCGAAATATAATTTTATGCCCATGAATATGCCCAATTCATTGCGAAAAGTTAAGATGACCATACAGAAAGAAAGTTAAAATGGAATAAAAACAGGAGAACACTTTACTGTGATTGTGTGTGGTTTTTTAATATGTGTATATAGAAAATGCAAAAAGTGCTGACTTAGCAGTTTTTATAGTGTCCATTAGACAATACCTTCTTTTTGAGTACTGCCTTCAGTTAGTTTCAACAAGATATACCACAATCTATGCAAAAAATAACCTTGATGTACTCTCAGAAATAAAAATCCACAATACATCATCTGACATATAGGTAGCACAGTAGTAAATGTTTTGGCTATAGTCGAAAACACTAACATTTCTGTGATTTGCATACCTTTCTAACATTGATCAGCATTTACCTGGACTAGGAAATTAATAAACTTTCATTTACCATTTAAAAAATAAATGCCATATATATCCGTGACCAATTCCTTTTTTCGCTAGTCAGAACATTTTGAGACGCTCCCACTTTTACATGCAATTTCTAATGCAGTGAATGTAAAAATACTACATTGTTTAAAAAAATTACCAAAATTTTATCTTGCAAGATCTGAGAAAAATTTTACCACTTTTTAAAACTTAATTTATGCAGGAGCTTACAGCTAAAAAATTGTACACATCTAACCACTATTTACCAAATCAGGACACAACAAAGTATTCAGTACTGTACTTAATGTAGGGTACACAATCTGGTAACTTGTTACTGGTACTCATTTACTACTGTTATGCCTATACCAAGTTTGCAAGAGAACCAATTTAGCCAATATTTCTACATCAAGTACATAGGTCATATTTGAATTAAAATCAATAAAAGATATATTGGTATTCAAAGTGTTCTTGAAAAATTCTTCTATTTTTTAGCCCTACCCAAGGAGAAAAATTGCATATGTATCTAACATGTGTTTGAAGACATCTTCAGAATAAAAATTTGCTTTACTGTCACTGTCCCTGCACTTTTAAACAAGAAAATAATATCAAAGTTCTATAACAGATACATTTTAAATGCACTAGCCTTGTATTATACTATTGGCCAGCCCAATCTATGCTGGCCCACTAAGATATGGTGGCTTTCAATAGCTGACCACTCCATCTTTTAAACTATGCCATATTGACCCCTAAATTGTTTCAAAGTGGCTTCAAATTAACAAGATGGTGCTTGTAGACAAGAAACCTTTTAAACAAGTACAAATACATGAACAAATTTTAATTTAACCTGTTTTATACTTTCAATTAGTGCGAAATAAAAGTACCAATATTTCACTCAAAGGCTGTTGATAACACTAAATTCCACAAAAAATTATACTTTAGTAAAGGAAATCTGTTTTCTCTTTTAAGTTGGATATTTTGACCCTAATTATGCCTTTACAAACCATCTGTTGAACAGGTTTTGTTAAATCATGTGCACAATAATCACTTTTATAGACAATACATTACCATTTTTGGCTAATTTTTGCTTATTTTGGACTAAAATTTAAAAAAAATTTGAACTTGTTCCTATTAATTTGCTTTATTGTGGCCCTAAATTCAGCAATTGGGGACAAAATCTAGTTTTCAGCCAAAGGTTTTCATTGTCATATCAAAACTTTGGGAGAAATTGATCCAAAGTTCAAACTGATCAGTACGGTTTAAAATGTACCTTATTTTTGGCCTAATTTTTTTTATCGAAATATAATTTTATGCCCATGAATATGCCCAATTCATTGCGAAAAGTTAAGATGACCATACAGAAAGAAAGTTAAAATGGAATAAAAACAGGAGAACACTTTACTGTGATTGTGTGTGGTTTTTTAATATGTGTATATAGAAAATGCAAAAAGTGCTGACTTAGCAGTTTTTATAGTGTCCATTAGACAATACCTTCTTTTTGAGTACTGCCTTCAGTTAGTTTCAACAAGATATACCACAATCTATGCAAAAAATAACCTTGATGTACTCTCAGAAATAAAAATCCACAATACATCATCTGACATATAGGTAGCACAGTAGTAAATGTTTTGGCTATAGTCGAAAACACTAACATTTCTGTGATTTGCATACCTTTCTAACATTGATCAGCATTTACCTGGACTAGGAAATTAATAAACTTTCATTTACCATTTAAAAAATAAATGCCATATATATCCGTGACCAATTCCTTTTTTCGCTAGTCAGAACATTTTGAGACGCTCCCACTTTTACATGCAATTTCTAATGCAGTGAATGTAAAAATACTACATTGTTTAAAAAAATTACCAAAATTTTATCTTGCAAGATCTGAGAAAAATTTTACCACTTTTTAAAACTTAATTTATGCAGGAGCTTACAGCTAAAAAATTGTACACATCTAACCACTATTTACCAAATCAGGACACAACAAAGTATTCAGTACTGTACTTAATGTAGGGTACACAATCTGGTAACTTGTTACTGGTACTCATTTACTACTGTTATGCCTATACCAAGTTTGCAAGAGAACCAATTTAGCCAATATTTCTACATCAAGTACATAGGTCATATTTGAATTAAAATCAATAAAAGATATATTGGTATTCAAAGTGTTCTTGAAAAATTCTTCTATTTTTTAGCCCTACCCAAGGAGAAAAATTGCATATGTATCTAACATGTGTTTGAAGACATCTTCAGAATAAAAATTTGCTTTACTGTCACTGTCCCTGCACTTTTAAACAAGAAAATAATATCAAAGTTCTATAACAGATACATTTTAAATGCACTAGCCTTGTATTATACTATTGGCCAGCCCAATCTATGCTGGCCCACTAAGATATGGTGGCTTTCAATAGCTGACCACTCCATCTTTTAAACTATGCCATATTGACCCCTAAATTGTTTCAAAGTGGCTTCAAATTAACAAGATGGTGCTTGTAGACAAGAAACCTTTTAAACAAGTACAAATACATGAACAAATTTTAATTTAACCTGTTTTATACTTTCAATTAGTGCGAAATAAAAGTACCAATATTTCACTCAAAGGCTGTTGATAACACTAAATTCCACAAAAAATTATACTTTAGTAAAGGAAATCTGTTTTCTCTTTTAAGTTGGATATTTTGACCCTAATTATGCCTTTACAAACCATCTGTTGAACAGGTTTTGTTAAATCATGTGCACAATAATCACTTTTATAGACAATACATTACCATTTTTGGCTAATTTTTGCTTATTTTGGACTAAAATTTAAAAAAAATTTGAACTTGTTCCTATTAATTTGCTTTATTGTGGCCCTAAATTCAGCAATTGGGGACAAAATCTAGTTTTCAGCCAAAGGTTTTCATTGTCATATCAAAACTTTGGGAGAAATTGATCCAAAGTTCAAACTGATCAGTACGGTTTAAAATGTACCTTATTTTTGGCCTAATTTTTTTTATCGAAATATAATTTTATGCCCATGAATATGCCCAATTCATTGCGAAAAGTTAAGATGACCATACAGAAAGAAAGTTAAAATGGAATAAAAACAGGAGAACACTTTACTGTGATTGTGTGTGGTTTTTTAATATGTGTATATAGAAAATGCAAAAAGTGCTGACTTAGCAGTTTTTATAGTGTCCATTAGACAATACCTTCTTTTTGAGTACTGCCTTCAGTTAGTTTCAACAAGATATACCACAATCTATGCAAAAAATAACCTTGATGTACTCTCAGAAATAAAAATCCACAATACATCATCTGACATATAGGTAGCACAGTAGTAAATGTTTTGGCTATAGTCGAAAACACTAACATTTCTGTGATTTGCATACCTTTCTAACATTGATCAGCATTTACCTGGACTAGGAAATTAATAAACTTTCATTTACCATTTAAAAAATAAATGCCATATATATCCGTGACCAATTCCTTTTTTCGCTAGTCAGAACATTTTGAGACGCTCCCACTTTTACATGCAATTTCTAATGCAGTGAATGTAAAAATACTACATTGTTTAAAAAAATTACCAAAATTTTATCTTGCAAGATCTGAGAAAAATTTTACCACTTTTTAAAACTTAATTTATGCAGGAGCTTACAGCTAAAAAATTGTACACATCTAACCACTATTTACCAAATCAGGACACAACAAAGTATTCAGTACTGTACTTAATGTAGGGTACACAATCTGGTAACTTGTTACTGGTACTCATTTACTACTGTTATGCCTATACCAAGTTTGCAAGAGAACCAATTTAGCCAATATTTCTACATCAAGTACATAGGTCATATTTGAATTAAAATCAATAAAAGATATATTGGTATTCAAAGTGTTCTTGAACTAGAGGCTCCCAGGAGCCTGTAATCGCTCACCTGGAATCCAAATGACTTAAACTATATTTAAATTTTTGAAATTAACAGTTTCAGTCTAGTTGTTATAGCTTTTAAGTTACTGTGCAAAAACTATACATTTCTTCAAAAAATTTGTTAAATTCAATAACTCCTATAAGGTGCCATCCACAATTTCTGAAAATTAAATGGTTTTTAGGCATTGTCCTTTAGGGTACTTTAGAAATTTACAGTTTTACTCTACAAATAGGTGTGTTATAGACTAATTTATAATTAAAAAACTGTTCATATGTCCAAATTCATAATGAAAGGGCAATAACTCCTATAAAGAGTCATCTTGCAATTTTTGGACTAAGCAATCATTTGTAGGGCTTCTATTGCTGATCATTTGTGCAATTTCCAGTTTTAATCTAGCTACTATAGTTTTCAAGTTACAGGACAAAAATGGAAAATTTCATAAAATTGTCATTTAAGGGCAATAACCCCTATAAGGAGTCATCTGACAATTTCAGACCAATTAAATGAATTGTAGGGCTTTTTTTACTGATCATTTTTGCAATTTATTATTTCACTCTAGCTGTTATGGTTTTTAAGTTACAGGACAAAAACGGAAAATTTCATAAAAAATTGCAATTTAAGGGCAATAACTCTTATAAGGAGTCATCTGACAATTTCAGACCAATCAAGTGAATTGTAGGGTCTTTATTGCTGATCATTTGTGCAATTTACAGTTTCAATCTAGCTGCTATAGTTTTCAAGTTACAGGACAAAAATGGAAAATTTCATAAAAAATTGCCATTTAAGGGCAATAACTCCTATAAGGAGTCATCTGACAATTTCAGACTAATACAGTGAATTGTAGGGCTTGTATTGTTGATCATTTTTGCTATTTACAGTTTTACTCTAGCTGTTATAGTTTTAAAGTTACAGGACAAAAACGGACAATTTCATAAAAAATTACCATTTAAGGGCAATAACTCATATAAGGAGTCATCTGACAATTTCAGACCAATCAAGTGAATTGTAGGGTCTTTATTGCTGATCATTTGTGCAATTTACAGTTTCAATCTAGCTGCTATAGTTTTCAAGTTACAGGACAAAAATGGAAAATTTCATAAAAAATTGCCATTTAAGGGCAATAACTCCTATAAGGAGTCATCTGACAATTTCAGACTAATACAGTGAATTGTAGGGCTTGTATTGTTGATCTTTTTTGCTCATTACAGTTTTACTCTAGCTGTTATAGTTTTAAAGTTACAGGACAAAAACGGAAAATTTCATAAAAAATTACCATTTAAGGGCAATAACTCTTATAAGGAATCATTTGACAATTTTAGACCAATCAAGTGAATTGTAGGGTCTTTATTGCTGATCATTTGTGCAATTTACAGTTTCAATCTAGCTGCTATAGTTTTCAAGTTACAGGACAAAAACAGAAAATTTCATAAAAAATTACCATTTAAGGGCAATAACTCATATAAGGAGTCATCTGACAATTTCAGACCAATCAAGTGAATTGTAGGGCTTTCATTGCTGATCATTTTTGCCATTTACAGTTTCACTCTACCTCGTATATTTTTCAGGTTATATTGTAAATACCAAAAATTTTGTCAAAAATCTTCAAAAAAGGGCAATAACTCCTACAAGAAGCCAATACACAACTTCGCACTAATAGCAACTATTGTAGACCTTAATGTGCTGATCAATTTGAAGTAACGGTTTTCTCTATAGCTATTATAGTTTTTTAGATAATGATCAAAAACCTGTGTTGACCCCCATGTTCTATTTTTAGTAACAGCGGCCATATTTGTCTGTTGTTCAACACCCTGGGTACAAACTTGAAACTAGGAACCCTAAGGATGATTGTGGCCAAGTTTGAAAAAAATTGGCCAAGTGGTTTCAGAGGAGAAGATTTTTGAAAAAGTTTACGACGGACGACAGACGACGGACGACGGACGACGGACGGACGACAGACGACGGACGACGGACGACGGACGACGGACGACGGACGCCAAGTGATAGCAATAGCTCACATGGACCTTCGGTCCAGGTGAGCTAAAAATTCTTCTATTTTTTAGCCCTACCCAAGGAGAAAAATTGCATATGTATCTAACATGTGTTTGAAGACATCTTCAGAATAAAAATTTGCTTTACTGTCACTGTCCCTGCACTTTTAAACAAGAAAATAATATCAAAGTTCTATAACAGATACATTTTAAATGCACTAGCCTTGTATTATACTATTGGCCAGCCCAATCTATGCTGGCCCACTAAGATATGGTGGCTTTCAATAGCTGACCACTCCATCTTTTAAACTATGCCATATTGACCCCTAAATTGTTTCAAAGTGGCTTCAAATTAACAAGATGGTGCTTGTAGACAAGAAACCTTTTAAACAAGTACAAATACATGAACAAATTTTAATTTAACCTGTTTTATACTTTCAATTAGTGCGAAATAAAAGTACCAATATTTCACTCAAAGGCTGTTGATAACACTAAATTCCACAAAAAATTATACTTTAGTAAAGGAAATCTGTTTTCTCTTTTAAGTTGGATATTTTGACCCTAATTATGCCTTTACAAACCATCTGTTGAACAGGTTTTGTTAAATCATGTGCACAATAATCACTTTTATAGACAATACATTACCATTTTTGGCTAATTTTTGCTTATTTTGGACTAAAATTTAAAAAAAATTTGAACTTGTTCCTATTAATTTGCTTTATTGTGGCCCTAAATTCAGCAATTGGGGACAAAATCTAGTTTTCAGCCAAAGGTTTTCATTGTCATATCAAAACTTTGGGAGAAATTGATCCAAAGTTCAAACTGATCAGTACGGTTTAAAATGTACCTTATTTTTGGCCTAATTTTTTTTATCGAAATATAATTTTATGCCCATGAATATGCCCAATTCATTGCGAAAAGTTAAGATGACCATACAGAAAGAAAGTTAAAATGGAATAAAAACAGGAGAACACTTTACTGTGATTGTGTGTGGTTTTTTAATATGTGTATATAGAAAATGCAAAAAGTGCTGACTTAGCAGTTTTTATAGTGTCCATTAGACAATACCTTCTTTTTGAGTACTGCCTTCAGTTAGTTTCAACAAGATATACCACAATCTATGCAAAAAATAACCTTGATGTACTCTCAGAAATAAAAATCCACAATACATCATCTGACATATAGGTAGCACAGTAGTAAATGTTTTGGCTATAGTCGAAAACACTAACATTTCTGTGATTTGCATACCTTTCTAACATTGATCAGCATTTACCTGGACTAGGAAATTAATAAACTTTCATTTACCATTTAAAAAATAAATGCCATATATATCCGTGACCAATTCCTTTTTTCGCTAGTCAGAACATTTTGAGACGCTCCCACTTTTACATGCAATTTCTAATGCAGTGAATGTAAAAATACTACATTGTTTAAAAAAATTACCAAAATTTTATCTTGCAAGATCTGAGAAAAATTTTACCACTTTTTAAAACTTAATTTATGCAGGAGCTTACAGCTAAAAAATTGTACACATCTAACCACTATTTACCAAATCAGGACACAACAAAGTATTCAGTACTGTACTTAATGTAGGGTACACAATCTGGTAACTTGTTACTGGTACTCATTTACTACTGTTATGCCTATACCAAGTTTGCAAGAGAACCAATTTAGCCAATATTTCTACATCAAGTACATAGGTCATATTTGAATTAAAATCAATAAAAGATATATTGGTATTCAAAGTGTTCTTGAAAAATTCTTCTATTTTTTAGCCCTACCCAAGGAGAAAAATTGCATATGTATCTAACATGTGTTTGAAGACATCTTCAGAATAAAAATTTGCTTTACTGTCACTGTCCCTGCACTTTTAAACAAGAAAATAATATCAAAGTTCTATAACAGATACATTTTAAATGCACTAGCCTTGTATTATACTATTGGCCAGCCCAATCTATGCTGGCCCACTAAGATATGGTGGCTTTCAATAGCTGACCACTCCATCTTTTAAACTATGCCATATTGACCCCTAAATTGTTTCAAAGTGGCTTCAAATTAACAAGATGGTGCTTGTAGACAAGAAACCTTTTAAACAAGTACAAATACATGAACAAATTTTAATTTAACCTGTTTTATACTTTCAATTAGTGCGAAATAAAAGTACCAATATTTCACTCAAAGGCTGTTGATAACACTAAATTCCACAAAAAATTATACTTTAGTAAAGGAAATCTGTTTTCTCTTTTAAGTTGGATATTTTGACCCTAATTATGCCTTTACAAACCATCTGTTGAACAGGTTTTGTTAAATCATGTGCACAATAATCACTTTTATAGACAATACATTACCATTTTTGGCTAATTTTTGCTTATTTTGGACTAAAATTTAAAAAAAATTTGAACTTGTTCCTATTAATTTGCTTTATTGTGGCCCTAAATTCAGCAATTGGGGACAAAATCTAGTTTTCAGCCAAAGGTTTTCATTGTCATATCAAAACTTTGGGAGAAATTGATCCAAAGTTCAAACTGATCAGTACGGTTTAAAATGTACCTTATTTTTGGCCTAATTTTTTTTATCGAAATATAATTTTATGCCCATGAATATGCCCAATTCATTGCGAAAAGTTAAGATGACCATACAGAAAGAAAGTTAAAATGGAATAAAAACAGGAGAACACTTTACTGTGATTGTGTGTGGTTTTTTAATATGTGTATATAGAAAATGCAAAAAGTGCTGACTTAGCAGTTTTTATAGTGTCCATTAGACAATACCTTCTTTTTGAGTACTGCCTTCAGTTAGTTTCAACAAGATATACCACAATCTATGCAAAAAATAACCTTGATGTACTCTCAGAAATAAAAATCCACAATACATCATCTGACATATAGGTAGCACAGTAGTAAATGTTTTGGCTATAGTCGAAAACACTAACATTTCTGTGATTTGCATACCTTTCTAACATTGATCAGCATTTACCTGGACTAGGAAATTAATAAACTTTCATTTACCATTTAAAAAATAAATGCCATATATATCCGTGACCAATTCCTTTTTTCGCTAGTCAGAACATTTTGAGACGCTCCCACTTTTACATGCAATTTCTAATGCAGTGAATGTAAAAATACTACATTGTTTAAAAAAATTACCAAAATTTTATCTTGCAAGATCTGAGAAAAATTTTACCACTTTTTAAAACTTAATTTATGCAGGAGCTTACAGCTAAAAAATTGTACACATCTAACCACTATTTACCAAATCAGGACACAACAAAGTATTCAGTACTGTACTTAATGTAGGGTACACAATCTGGTAACTTGTTACTGGTACTCATTTACTACTGTTATGCCTATACCAAGTTTGCAAGAGAACCAATTTAGCCAATATTTCTACATCAAGTACATAGGTCATATTTGAATTAAAATCAATAAAAGATATATTGGTATTCAAAGTGTTCTTGAAAAATTCTTCTATTTTTTAGCCCTACCCAAGGAGAAAAATTGCATATGTATCTAACATGTGTTTGAAGACATCTTCAGAATAAAAATTTGCTTTACTGTCACTGTCCCTGCACTTTTAAACAAGAAAATAATATCAAAGTTCTATAACAGATACATTTTAAATGCACTAGCCTGGTATTATACTATTGGCCAGCCCAATCTATGCTGGCCCACTAAGATATGGTGGCTTTCAATAGCTGACCACTCCATCTTTTAAACTATGCCATATTGACCCCTAAATTGTTTCAAAGTGGCTTCAAATTAACAAGATGGTGCTTGTAGACAAGAAACCTTTTAAACAAGTACAAATACATGAACAAATTTTAATTTAACCTGTTTTATACTTTCAATTAGTGCGAAATAAAAGTACCAATATTTCACTCAAAGGCTGTTGATAACACTAAATTCCACAAAAAATTATACTTTAGTAAAGGAAATCTGTTTTCTCTTTTAAGTTGGATATTTTGACCCTAATTATGCCTTTACAAACCATCTGTTGAACAGGTTTTGTTAAATCATGTGCACAATAATCACTTTTATAGACAATACATTACCATTTTTGGCTAATTTTTGCTTATTTTGGACTAAAATTTAAAAAAAATTTGAACTTGTTCCTATTAATTTGCTTTATTGTGGCCCTAAATTCAGCAATTGGGGACAAAATCTAGTTTTCAGCCAAAGGTTTTCATTGTCATATCAAAACTTTGGGAGAAATTGATCCAAAGTTCAAACTGATCAGTACGGTTTAAAATGTACCTTATTTTTGGCCTAATTTTTTTTATCGAAATATAATTTTATGCCCATGAATATGCCCAATTCATTGCGAAAAGTTAAGATGACCATACAGAAAGAAAGTTAAAATGGAATAAAAACAGGAGAACACTTTACTGTGATTGTGTGTGGTTTTTTAATATGTGTATATAGAAAATGCAAAAAGTGCTGACTTAGCAGTTTTTATAGTGTCCATTAGACAATACCTTCTTTTTGAGTACTGCCTTCAGTTAGTTTCAACAAGATATACCACAATCTATGCAAAAAATAACCTTGATGTACTCTCAGAAATAAAAATCCACAATACATCATCTGACATATAGGTAGCACAGTAGTAAATGTTTTGGCTATAGTCGAAAACACTAACATTTCTGTGATTTGCATACCTTTCTAACATTGATCAGCATTTACCTGGACTAGGAAATTAATAAACTTTCATTTACCATTTAAAAAATAAATGCCATATATATCCGTGACCAATTCCTTTTTTCGCTAGTCAGAACATTTTGAGACACTCCCACTTTTACATGCAATTTCTAATGCAGTGAATGTAAAAATACTACATTGTTTAAAAAAATTACCAAAATTTTATCTTGCAAGATCTGAGAAAAATTTTACCACTTTTTAAAACTTAATTTATGCAGGAGCTTACAGCTAAAAAATTGTACACATCTAACCACTATTTACCAAATCAGGACACAACAAAGTATTCAGTACTGTACTTAATGTAGGGTACACAATCTGGTAACTTGTTACTGGTACTCATTTACTACTGTTATGCCTATACCAAGTTTGCAAGAGAACCAATTTAGCCAATATTTCTACATCAAGTACATAGGTCATATTTGAATTAAAATCAATAAAAGATATATTGGTATTCAAAGTGTTCTTGAAAAATTCTTCTATTTTTTAGCCCTACCCAAGGAGAAAAATTGCATATGTATCTAACATGTGTTTGAAGACATCTTCAGAATAAAAATTTGCTTTACTGTCACTGTCCCTGCACTTTTAAACAAGAAAATAATATCAAAGTTCTATAACAGATACATTTTAAATGCACTAGCCTTGTATTATACTATTGGCCAGCCCAATCTATGCTGGCCCACTAAGATATGGTGGCTTTCAATAGCTGACCACTCCATCTTTTAAACTATGCCATATTGACCCCTAAATTGTTTCAAAGTGGCTTCAAATTAACAAGATGGTGCTTGTAGACAAGAAACCTTTTAAACAAGTACAAATACATGAACAAATTTTAATTTAACCTGTTTTATACTTTCAATTAGTGCGAAATAAAAGTACCAATATTTCACTCAAAGGCTGTTGATAACACTAAATTCCACAAAAAATTATACTTTAGTAAAGGAAATCTGTTTTCTCTTTTAAGTTGGATATTTTGACCCTAATTATGCCTTTACAAACCATCTGTTGAACAGGTTTTGTTAAATCATGTGCACAATAATCACTTTTATAGACAATACATTACCATTTTTGGCTAATTTTTGCTTATTTTGGACTAAAATTTAAAAAAAATTTGAACTTGTTCCTATTAATTTGCTTTATTGTGGCCCTAAATTCAGCAATTGGGGACAAAATCTAGTTTTCAGCCAAAGGTTTTCATTGTCATATCAAAACTTTGGGAGAAATTGATCCAAAGTTCAAACTGATCAGTACGGTTTAAAATGTACCTTATTTTTGGCCTAATTTTTTTTATCGAAATATAATTTTATGCCCATGAATATGCCCAATTCATTGCGAAAAGTTAAGATGACCATACAGAAAGAAAGTTAAAATGGAATAAAAACAGGAGAACACTTTACTGTGATTGTGTGTGGTTTTTTAATATGTGTATATAGAAAATGCAAAAAGTGCTGACTTAGCAGTTTTTATAGTGTCCATTAGACAATACCTTCTTTTTGAGTACTGCCTTCAGTTAGTTTCAACAAGATATACCACAATCTATGCAAAAAATAACCTTGATGTACTCTCAGAAATAAAAATCCACAATACATCATCTGACATATAGGTAGCACAGTAGTAAATGTTTTGGCTATAGTCGAAAACACTAACATTTCTGTGATTTGCATACCTTTCTAACATTGATCAGCATTTACCTGGACTAGGAAATTAATAAACTTTCATTTACCATTTAAAAAATAAATGCCATATATATCCGTGACCAATTCCTTTTTTCGCTAGTCAGAACATTTTGAGACGCTCCCACTTTTACATGCAATTTCTAATGCAGTGAATGTAAAAATACTACATTGTTTAAAAAAATTACCAAAATTTTATCTTGCAAGATCTGAGAAAAATTTTACCACTTTTTAAAACTTAATTTATGCAGGAGCTTACAGCTAAAAAATTGTACACATCTAACCACTATTTACCAAATCAGGACACAACAAAGTATTCAGTACTGTACTTAATGTAGGGTACACAATCTGGTAACTTGTTACTGGTACTCATTTACTACTGTTATGCCTATACCAAGTTTGCAAGAGAACCAATTTAGCCAATATTTCTACATCAAGTACATAGGTCATATTTGAATTAAAATCAATAAAAGATATATTGGTATTCAAAGTGTTCTTGAAAAATTCTTCTATTTTTTAGCCCTACCCAAGGAGAAAAATTGCATATGTATCTAACATGTGTTTGAAGACATCTTCAGAATAAAAATTTGCTTTACTGTCACTGTCCCTGCACTTTTAAACAAGAAAATAATATCAAAGTTCTATAACAGATACATTTTAAATGCACTAGCCTTGTATTATACTATTGGCCAGCCCAATCTATGCTGGCCCACTAAGATATGGTGGCTTTCAATAGCTGACCACTCCATCTTTTAAACTATGCCATATTGACCCCTAAATTGTTTCAAAGTGGCTTCAAATTAACAAGATGGTGCTTGTAGACAAGAAACCTTTTAAACAAGTACAAATACATGAACAAATTTTAATTTAACCTGTTTTATACTTTCAATTAGTGCGAAATAAAAGTACCAATATTTCACTCAAAGGCTGTTGATAACACTAAATTCCACAAAAAATTATACTTTAGTAAAGGAAATCTGTTTTCTCTTTTAAGTTGGATATTTTGACCCTAATTATGCCTTTACAAACCATCTGTTGAACAGGTTTTGTTAAATCATGTGCACAATAATCACTTTTATAGACAATACATTACCATTTTTGGCTAATTTTTGCTTATTTTGGACTAAAATTTAAAAAAAATTTGAACTTGTTCCTATTAATTTGCTTTATTGTGGCCCTAAATTCAGCAATTGGGGACAAAATCTAGTTTTCAGCCAAAGGTTTTCATTGTCATATCAAAACTTTGGGAGAAATTGATCCAAAGTTCAAACTGATCAGTACGGTTTAAAATGTACCTTATTTTTGGCCTAATTTTTTTTATCGAAATATAATTTTATGCCCATGAATATGCCCAATTCATTGCGAAAAGTTAAGATGACCATACAGAAAGAAAGTTAAAATGGAATAAAAACAGGAGAACACTTTACTGTGATTGTGTGTGGTTTTTTAATATGTGTATATAGAAAATGCAAAAAGTGCTGACTTAGCAGTTTTTATAGTGTCCATTAGACAATACCTTCTTTTTGAGTACTGCCTTCAGTTAGTTTCAACAAGATATACCACAATCTATGCAAAAAATAACCTTGATGTACTCTCAGAAATAAAAATCCACAATACATCATCTGACATATACCAAGTTTGCAAGAGAACCAATTTAGCCAATATTTCTACATCAAGTACATAGGTCATATTTGAATTAAAATCAATAAAAGATATATTGGTATTCAAAGTGTTCTTGAAAAATTCTTCTATTTTTTAGCCCTACCCAAGGAGAAAAATTGCATATGTATCTAACATGTGTTTGAAGACATCTTCAGAATAAAAATTTGCTTTACTGTCACTGTCCCTGCACTTTTAAACAAGAAAATAATATCAAAGTTCTATAACAGATACATTTTAAATGCACTAGCCTTGTATTATACTATTGGCCAGCCCAATCTATGCTGGCCCACTAAGATATGGTGGCTTTCAATAGCTGACCACTCCATCTTTTAAACTATGCCATATTGACCCCTAAATTGTTTCAAAGTGGCTTCAAATTAACAAGATGGTGCTTGTAGACAAGAAACCTTTTAAACAAGTACAAATACATGAACAAATTTTAATTTAACCTGTTTTATACTTTCAATTAGTGCGAAATAAAAGTACCAATATTTCACTCAAAGGCTGTTGATAACACTAAATTCCACAAAAAATTATACTTTAGTAAAGGAAATCTGTTTTCTCTTTTAAGTTGGATATTTTGACCCTAATTATGCCTTTACAAACCATCTGTTGAACAGGTTTTGTTAAATCATGTGCACAATAATCACTTTTATAGACAATACATTACCATTTTTGGCTAATTTTTGCTTATTTTGGACTAAAATTTAAAAAAAATTTGAACTTGTTCCTATTAATTTGCTTTATTGTGGCCCTAAATTCAGCAATTGGGGACAAAATCTAGTTTTCAGCCAAAGGTTTTCATTGTCATATCAAAACTTTGGGAGAAATTGATCCAAAGTTCAAACTGATCAGTACGGTTTAAAATGTACCTTATTTTTGGCCTAATTTTTTTTATCGAAATATAATTTTATGCCCATGAATATGCCCAATTCATTGCGAAAAGTTAAGATGACCATACAGAAAGAAAGTTAAAATGGAATAAAAACAGGAGAACACTTTACTGTGATTGTGTGTGGTTTTTTAATATGTGTATATAGAAAATGCAAAAAGTGCTGACTTAGCAGTTTTTATAGTGTCCATTAGACAATACCTTCTTTTTGAGTACTGCCTTCAGTTAGTTTCAACAAGATATACCACAATCTATGCAAAAAATAACCTTGATGTACTCTCAGAAATAAAAGTCCACAATACATCATCTGACATATAGGTAGCACAGTAGTAAATGTTTTGGCTATAGTCGAAAACACTAACATTTCTGTGATTTGCATACCTTTCTAACATTGATCAGCATTTACCTGGACTAGGAAATTAATAAACTTTCATTTACCATTTAAAAAATAAATGCCATATATATCCGTGACCAATTCCTTTTTTCGCTAGTCAGAACATTTTGAGACGCTCCCACTTTTACATGCAATTTCTAATGCAGTGAATGTAAAAATACTACATTGTTTAAAAAAATTACCAAAATTTTATCTTGCAAGATCTGAGAAAAATTTTACCACTTTTTAAAACTTAATTTATGCAGGAGCTTACAGCTAAAAAATTGTACACATCTAACCACTATTTACCAAATCAGGACACAACAAAGTATTCAGTACTGTACTTAATGTAGGGTACACAATCTGGTAACTTGTTACTGGTACTCATTTACTACTGTTATGCCTATACCAAGTTTGCAAGAGAACCAATTTAGCCAATATTTCTACATCAAGTACATAGGTCATATTTGAATTAAAATCAATAAAAGATATATTGGTATTCAAAGTGTTCTTGAAAAATTCTTCTATTTTTTAGCCCTACCCAAGGAGAAAAATTGCATATGTATCTAACATGTGTTTGAAGACATCTTCAGAATAAAAATTTGCTTTACTGTCACTGTCCCTGCACTTTTAAACAAGAAAATAATATCAAAGTTCTATAACAGATACATTTTAAATGCACTAGCCTTGTATTATACTATTGGCCAGCCCAATCTATGCTGGCCCACTAAGATATGGTGGCTTTCAATAGCTGACCACTCCATCTTTTAAACTATGCCATATTGACCCCTAAATTGTTTCAAAGTGGCTTCAAATTAACAAGATGGTGCTTGTAGACAAGAAACCTTTTAAACAAGTACAAATACATGAACAAATTTTAATTTAACCTGTTTTATACTTTCAATTAGTGCGAAATAAAAGTACCAATATTTCACTCAAAGGCTGTTGATAACACTAAATTCCACAAAAAATTATACTTTAGTAAAGGAAATCTGTTTTCTCTTTTAAGTTGGATATTTTGACCCTAATTATGCCTTTACAAACCATCTGTTGAACAGGTTTTGTTAAATCATGTGCACAATAATCACTTTTATAGACAATACATTACCATTTTTGGCTAATTTTTGCTTATTTTGGACTAAAATTTAAAAAAAATTTGAACTTGTTCCTATTAATTTGCTTTATTGTGGCCCTAAATTCAGCAATTGGGGACAAAATCTAGTTTTCAGCCAAAGGTTTTCATTGTCATATCAAAACTTTGGGAGAAATTGATCCAAAGTTCAAACTGATCAGTACGGTTTAAAATGTACCTTATTTTTGGCCTAATTTTTTTTATCGAAATATAATTTTATGCCCATGAATATGCCCAATTCATTGCGAAAAGTTAAGATGACCATACAGAAAGAAAGTTAAAATGGAATAAAAACAGGAGAACACTTTACTGTGATTGTGTGTGGTTTTTTAATATGTGTATATAGAAAATGCAAAAAGTGCTGACTTAGCAGTTTTTATAGTGTCCATTAGACAATACCTTCTTTTTGAGTACTGCCTTCAGTTAGTTTCAACAAGATATACCACAATCTATGCAAAAAATAACCTTGATGTACTCTCAGAAATAAAAGTCCACAATACATCATCTGACATATAGGTAGCACAGTAGTAAATGTTTTGGCTATAGTCGAAAACACTAACATTTCTGTGATTTGCATACCTTTCTAACATTGATCAGCATTTACCTGGACTAGGAAATTAATAAACTTTCATTTACCATTTAAAAAATAAATGCCATATATATCCGTGACCAATTCCTTTTTTCGCTAGTCAGAACATTTTGAGACGCTCCCACTTTTACATGCAATTTCTAATGCAGTGAATGTAAAAATACTACATTGTTTAAAAAAATTACCAAAATTTTATCTTGCAAGATCTGAGAAAAATTTTACCACTTTTTAAAACTTAATTTATGCAGGAGCTTACAGCTAAAAAATTGTACACATCTAACCACTATTTACCAAATCAGGACACAACAAAGTATTCAGTACTGTACTTAATGTAGGGTACACAATCTGGTAACTTGTTACTGGTACTCATTTACTACTGTTATGCCTATACCAAGTTTGCAAGAGAACCAATTTAGCCAATATTTCTACATCAAGTACATAGGTCATATTTGAATTAAAATCAATAAAAGATATATTGGTATTCAAAGTGTTCTTGAAAAATTCTTCTATTTTTTAGCCCTACCCAAGGAGAAAAATTGCATATGTATCTAACATGTGTTTGAAGACATCTTCAGAATAAAAATTTGCTTTACTGTCACTGTCCCTGCACTTTTAAACAAGAAAATAATATCAAAGTTCTATAACAGATACATTTTAAATGCACTAGCCTTGTATTATACTATTGGCCAGCCCAATCTATGCTGGCCCACTAAGATATGGTGGCTTTCAATAGCTGACCACTCCATCTTTTAAACTATGCCATATTGACCCCTAAATTGTTTCAAAGTGGCTTCAAATTAACAAGATGGTGCTTGTAGACAAGAAACCTTTTAAACAAGTACAAATACATGAACAAATTTTAATTTAACCTGTTTTATACTTTCAATTAGTGCGAAATAAAAGTACCAATATTTCACTCAAAGGCTGTTGATAACACTAAATTCCACAAAAAATTATACTTTAGTAAAGGAAATCTGTTTTCTCTTTTAAGTTGGATATTTTGACCCTAATTATGCCTTTACAAACCATCTGTTGAACAGGTTTTGTTAAATCATGTGCACAATAATCACTTTTATAGACAATACATTACCATTTTTGGCTAATTTTTGCTTATTTTGGACTAAAATTTAAAAAAAATTTGAACTTGTTCCTATTAATTTGCTTTATTGTGGCCCTAAATTCAGCAATTGGGGACAAAATCTAGTTTTCAGCCAAAGGTTTTCATTGTCATATCAAAACTTTGGGAGAAATTGATCCAAAGTTCAAACTGATCAGTACGGTTTAAAATGTACCTTATTTTTGGCCTAATTTTTTTTATCGAAATATAATTTTATGCCCATGAATATGCCCAATTCATTGCGAAAAGTTAAGATGACCATACAGAAAGAAAGTTAAAATGGAATAAAAACAGGAGAACACTTTACTGTGATTGTGTGTGGTTTTTTAATATGTGTATATAGAAAATGCAAAAAGTGCTGACTTAGCAGTTTTTATAGTGTCCATTAGACAATACCTTCTTTTTGAGTACTGCCTTCAGTTAGTTTCAACAAGATATACCACAATCTATGCAAAAAATAACCTTGATGTACTCTCAGAAATAAAAATCCACAATACATCATCTGACATATAGGTAGCACAGTAGTAAATGTTTTGGCTATAGTCGAAAACACTAACATTTCTGTGATTTGCATACCTTTCTAACATTGATCAGCATTTACCTGGACTAGGAAATTAATAAACTTTCATTTACCATTTAAAAAATAAATGCCATATATATCCGTGACCAATTCCTTTTTTCGCTAGTCAGAACATTTTGAGACGCTCCCACTTTTACATGCAATTTCTAATGCAGTGAATGTAAAAATACTACATTGTTTAAAAAAATTACCAAAATTTTATCTTGCAAGATCTGAGAAAAATTTTACCACTTTTTAAAACTTAATTTATGCAGGAGCTTACAGCTAAAAAATTGTACACATCTAACCACTATTTACCAAATCAGGACACAACAAAGTATTCAGTACTGTACTTAATGTAGGGTACACAATCTGGTAACTTGTTACTGGTACTCATTTACTACTGTTATGCCTATACCAAGTTTGCAAGAGAACCAATTTAGCCAATATTTCTACATCAAGTACATAGGTCATATTTGAATTAAAATCAATAAAAGATATATTGGTATTCAAAGTGTTCTTGAAAAATTCTTCTATTTTTTAGCCCTACCCAAGGAGAAAAATTGCATATGTATCTAACATGTGTTTGAAGACATCTTCAGAATAAAAATTTGCTTTACTGTCACTGTCCCTGCACTTTTAAACAAGAAAATAATACCAAAGTTCTATAACAGATACATTTTAAATGCACTAGCCTTGTATTATACTATTGGCCAGCCCAATCTATGCTGGCCCACTAAGATATGGTGGCTTTCAATAGCTGACCACTCCATCTTTTAAACTATGCCATATTGACCCCTAAATTGTTTCAAAGTGGCTTCAAATTAACAAGATGGTGCTTGTAGACAAGAAACCTTTTAAACAAGTACAAATACATGAACAAATTTTAATTTAACCTGTTTTATACTTTCAATTAGTGCGAAATAAAAGTACCAATATTTCACTCAAAGGCTGTTGATAACACTAAATTCCACAAAAAATTATACTTTAGTAAAGGAAATCTGTTTTCTCTTTTAAGTTGGATATTTTGACCCTAATTATGCCTTTACAAACCATCTGTTGAACAGGTTTTGTTAAATCATGTGCACAATAATCACTTTTATAGACAATACATTACCATTTTTGGCTAATTTTTGCTTATTTTGGACTAAAATTTAAAAAAAATTTGAACTTGTTCCTATTAATTTGCTTTATTGTGGCCCTAAATTCAGCAATTGGGGACAAAATCTAGTTTTCAGCCAAAGGTTTTCATTGTCATATCAAAACTTTGGGAGAAATTGATCCAAAGTTCAAACTGATCAGTACGGTTTAAAATGTACCTTATTTTTGGCCTAATTTTTTTTATCGAAATATAATTTTATGCCCATGAATATGCCCAATTCATTGCGAAAAGTTAAGATGACCATACAGAAAGAAAGTTAAAATGGAATAAAAACAGGAGAACACTTTACTGTGATTGTGTGTGGTTTTTTAATATGTGTATATAGAAAATGCAAAAAGTGCTGACTTAGCAGTTTTTATAGTGTCCATTAGACAATACCTTCTTTTTGAGTACTGCCTTCAGTTAGTTTCAACAAGATATACCACAATCTATGCAAAAAATAACCTTGATGTACTCTCAGAAATAAAAGTCCACAATACATCATCTGACATATAGGTAGCACAGTAGTAAATGTTTTGGCTATAGTCGAAAACACTAACATTTCTGTGATTTGCATACCTTTCTAACATTGATCAGCATTTACCTGGACTAGGAAATTAATAAACTTTCATTTACCATTTAAAAAATAAATGCCATATATATCCGTGACCAATTCCTTTTTTCGCTAGTCAGAACATTTTGAGACGCTCCCACTTTTACATGCAATTTCTAATGCAGTGAATGTAAAAATACTACATTGTTTAAAAAAATTACCAAAATTTTATCTTGCAAGATCTGAGAAAAATTTTACCACTTTTTAAAACTTAATTTATGCAGGAGCTTACAGCTAAAAAATTGTACACATCTAACCACTATTTACCAAATCAGGACACAACAAAGTATTCAGTACTGTACTTAATGTAGGGTACACAATCTGGTAACTTGTTACTGGTACTCATTTACTACTGTTATGCCTATACCAAGTTTGCAAGAGAACCAATTTAGCCAATATTTCTACATCAAGTACATAGGTCATATTTGAATTAAAATCAATAAAAGATATATTGGTATTCAAAGTGTTCTTGAAAAATTCTTCTATTTTTTAGCCCTACCCAAGGAGAAAAATTGCATATGTATCTAACATGTGTTTGAAGACATCTTCAGAATAAAAATTTGCTTTACTGTCACTGTCCCTGCACTTTTAAACAAGAAAATAATATCAAAGTTCTATAACAGATACATTTTAAATGCACTAGCCTTGTATTATACTATTGGCCAGCCCAATCTATGCTGGCCCACTAAGATATGGTGGCTTTCAATAGCTGACCACTCCATCTTTTAAACTATGCCATATTGACCCCTAAATTGTTTCAAAGTGGCTTCAAATTAACAAGATGGTGCTTGTAGAAAAGAAACCTTTTAAACAAGTACAAATACATGAACAAATTTTAATTTAACCTGTTTTATACTTTCAATTAGTGCGAAATAAAAGTACCAATATTTCACTCAAAGGCTGTTGATAACACTAAATTCCACAAAAAATTATACTTTAGTAAAGGAAATCTGTTTTCTCTTTTAAGTTGGATATTTTGACCCTAATTATGCCTTTACAAACCATCTGTTGAACAGGTTTTGTTAAATCATGTGCACAATAATCACTTTTATAGACAATACATTACCATTTTTGGCTAATTTTTGCTTATTTTGGACTAAAATTTAAAAAAAATTTGAACTTGTTCCTATTAATTTGCTTTATTGTGGCCCTAAATTCAGCAATTGGGGACAAAATCTAGTTTTCAGCCAAAGGTTTTCATTGTCATATCAAAACTTTGGGAGAAATTGATCCAAAGTTCAAACTGATCAGTACGGTTTAAAATGTACCTTATTTTTGGCCTAATTTTTTTTATCGAAATATAATTTTATGCCCATGAATATGCCCAATTCATTGCGAAAAGTTAAGATGACCATACAGAAAGAAAGTTAAAATGGAATAAAAACAGGAGAACACTTTACTGTGATTGTGTGTGGTTTTTTAATATGTGTATATAGAAAATGCAAAAAGTGCTGACTTAGCAGTTTTTATAGTGTCCATTAGACAATACCTTCTTTTTGAGTACTGCCTTCAGTTAGTTTCAACAAGATATACCACAATCTATGCAAAAAATAACCTTGATGTACTCTCAGAAATAAAAATCCACAATACATCATCTGACATATACCAAGTTTGCAAGAGAACCAATTTAGCCAATATTTCTACATCAAGTACATAGGTCATATTTGAATTAAAATCAATAAAAGATATATTGGTATTCAAAGTGTTCTTGAAAAATTCTTCTATTTTTTAGCCCTACCCAAGGAGAAAAATTGCATATGTATCTAACATGTGTTTGAAGACATCTTCAGAATAAAAATTTGCTTTACTGTCACTGTCCCTGCACTTTTAAACAAGAAAATAATATCAAAGTTCTATAACAGATACATTTTAAATGCACTAGCCTTGTATTATACTATTGGCCAGCCCAATCTATGCTGGCCCACTAAGATATGGTGGCTTTCAATAGCTGACCACTCCATCTTTTAAACTATGCCATATTGACCCCTAAATTGTTTCAAAGTGGCTTCAAATTAACAAGATGGTGCTTGTAGACAAGAAACCTTTTAAACAAGTACAAATACATGAACAAATTTTAATTTAACCTGTTTTATACTTTCAATTAGTGCGAAATAAAAGTACCAATATTTCACTCAAAGGCTGTTGATAACACTAAATTCCACAAAAAATTATACTTTAGTCAAGGAAATCTGTTTTCTCTTTTAAGTTGGATATTTTGACCCTAATTATGCCTTTACAAACCATCTGTTGAACAGGTTTTGTTAAATCATGTGCACAATAATCACTTTTATAGACAATACATTACCATTTTTGGCTAATTTTTGCTTATTTTGGACTAAAATTTAAAAAAAATTTGAACTTGTTCCTATTAATTTGCTTTATTGTGGCCCTAAATTCAGCAATTGGGGACAAAATCTAGTTTTCAGCCAAAGGTTTTCATTGTCATATCAAAACTTTGGGAGAAATTGATCCAAAGTTCAAACTGATCAGTACGGTTTAAAATGTACCTTATTTTTGGCCTAATTTTTTTTATCGAAATATAATTTTATGCCCATGAATATGCCCAATTCATTGCGAAAAGTTAAGATGACCATACAGAAAGAAAGTTAAAATGGAATAAAAACAGGAGAACACTTTACTGTGATTGTGTGTGGTTTTTTAATATGTGTATATAGAAAATGCAAAAAGTGCTGACTTAGCAGTTTTTATAGTGTCCATTAGACAATACCTTCTTTTTGAGTACTGCCTTCAGTTAGTTTCAACAAGATATACCACAATCTATGCAAAAAATAACCTTGATGTACTCTCAGAAATAAAAATCCACAATACATCATCTGACATATAGGTAGCACAGTAGTAAATGTTTTGGCTATAGTCGAAAACACTAACATTTCTGTGATTTGCATACCTTTCTAACATTGATCAGCATTTACCTGGACTAGGAAATTAATAAACTTTCATTTACCATTTAAAAAATAAATGCCATATATATCCGTGACCAATTCCTTTTTTCGCTAGTCAGAACATTTTGAGACGCTCCCACTTTTACATGCAATTTCTAATGCAGTGAATGTAAAAATACTACATTGTTTAAAAAAATTACCAAAATTTTATCTTGCAAGATCTGAGAAAAATTTTACCACTTTTTAAAACTTAATTTATGCAGGAGCTTACAGCTAAAAAATTGTACACATCTAACCACTATTTACCAAATCAGGACACAACAAAGTATTCAGTACTGTACTTAATGTAGGGTACACAATCTGGTAACTTGTTACTGGTACTCATTTACTACTGTTATGCCTATACCAAGTTTGCAAGAGAACCAATTTAGCCAATATTTCTACATCAAGTACATAGGTCATATTTGAATTAAAATCAATAAAAGATATATTGGTATTCAAAGTGTTCTTGAAAAATTCTTCTATTTTTTAGCCCTACCCAAGGAGAAAAATTGCATATGTATCTAACATGTGTTTGAAGACATCTTCAGAATAAAAATTTGCTTTACTGTCACTGTCCCTGCACTTTTAAACAAGAAAATAATATCAAAGTTCTATAACAGATACATTTTAAATGCACTAGCCTTGTATTATACTATTGGCCAGCCCAATCTATGCTGGCCCACTAAGATATGGTGGCTTTCAATAGCTGACCACTCCATCTTTTAAACTATGCCATATTGACCCCTAAATTGTTTCAAAGTGGCTTCAAATTAACAAGATGGTGCTTGTAGACAAGAAACCTTTTAAACAAGTACAAATACATGAACAAATTTTAATTTAACCTGTTTTATACTTTCAATTAGTGCGAAATAAAAGTACCAATATTTCACTCAAAGGCTGTTGATAACACTAAATTCCACAAAAAATTATACTTTAGTAAAGGAAATCTGTTTTCTCTTTTAAGTTGGATATTTTGACCCTAATTATGCCTTTACAAACCATCTGTTGAACAGGTTTTGTTAAATCATGTGCACAATAATCACTTTTATAGACAATACATTACCATTTTTGGCTAATTTTTGCTTATTTTGGACTAAAATTTAAAAAAAATTTGAACTTGTTCCTATTAATTTGCTTTATTGTGGCCCTAAATTCAGCAATTGGGGACAAAATCTAGTTTTCAGCCAAAGGTTTTCATTGTCATATCAAAACTTTGGGAGAAATTGATCCAAAGTTCAAACTGATCAGTACGGTTTAAAATGTACCTTATTTTTGGCCTAATTTTTTTTATCGAAATATAATTTTATGCCCATGAATATGCCCAATTCATTGCGAAAAGTTAAGATGACCATACAGAAAGAAAGTTAAAATGGAATAAAAACAGGAGAACACTTTACTGTGATTGTGTGTGGTTTTTTAATATGTGTATATAGAAAATGCAAAAAGTGCTGACTTAGCAGTTTTTATAGTGTCCATTAGACAATACCTTCTTTTTGAGTACTGCCTTCAGTTAGTTTCAACAAGATATACCACAATCTATGCAAAAAATAACCTTGATGTACTCTCAGAAATAAAAATCCACAATACATCATCTGACATATAGGTAGCACAGTAGTAAATGTTTTGGCTATAGTCGAAAACACTAACATTTCTGTGATTTGCATACCTTTCTAACATTGATCAGCATTTACCTGGACTAGGAAATTAATAAACTTTCATTTACCATTTAAAAAATAAATGCCATATATATCCGTGACCAATTCCTTTTTTCGCTAGTCAGAACATTTTGAGACGCTCCCACTTTTACATGCAATTTCTAATGCAGTGAATGTAAAAATACTACATTGTTTAAAAAAATTACCAAAATTTTATCTTGCAAGATCTGAGAAAAATTTTACCACTTTTTAAAACTTAATTTATGCAGGAGCTTACAGCTAAAAAATTGTACACATCTAACCACTATTTACCAAATCAGGACACAACAAAGTATTCAGTACTGTACTTAATGTAGGGTACACAATCTGGTAACTTGTTACTGGTACTCATTTACTACTGTTATGCCTATACCAAGTTTGCAAGAGAACCAATTTAGCCAATATTTCTACATCAAGTACATAGGTCATATTTGAATTAAAATCAATAAAAGATATATTGGTATTCAAAGTGTTCTTGAAAAATTCTTCTATTTTTTAGCCCTACCCAAGGAGAAAAATTGCATATGTATCTAACATGTGTTTGAAGACATCTTCAGAATAAAAATTTGCTTTACTGTCACTGTCCCTGCACTTTTAAACAAGAAAATAATATCAAAGTTCTATAACAGATACATTTTAAATGCACTAGCCTTGTATTATACTATTGGCCAGCCCAATCTATGCTGGCCCACTAAGATATGGTGGCTTTCAATAGCTGACCACTCCATCTTTTAAACTATGCCATATTGACCCCTAAATTGTTTCAAAGTGGCTTCAAATTAACAAGATGGTGCTTGTAGACAAGAAACCTTTTAAACAAGTACAAATACATGAACAAATTTTAATTTAACCTGTTTTATACTTTCAATTAGTGCGAAATAAAAGTACCAATATTTCACTCAAAGGCTGTTGATAACACTAAATTCCACAAAAAATTATACTTTAGTAAAGGAAATCTGTTTTCTCTTTTAAGTTGGATATTTTGACCCTAATTATGCCTTTACAAACCATCTGTTGAACAGGTTTTGTTAAATCATGTGCACAATAATCACTTTTATAGACAATACATTACCATTTTTGGCTAATTTTTGCTTATTTTGGACTAAAATTTAAAAAAAATTTGAACTTGTTCCTATTAATTTGCTTTATTGTGGCCCTAAATTCAGCAATTGGGGACAAAATCTAGTTTTCAGCCAAAGGTTTTCATTGTCATATCAAAACTTTGGGAGAAATTGATCCAAAGTTCAAACTGATCAGTACGGTTTAAAATGTACCTTATTTTTGGCCTAATTTTTTTTATCGAAATATAATTTTATGCCCATGAATATGCCCAATTCATTGCGAAAAGTTAAGATGACCATACAGAAAGAAAGTTAAAATGGAATAAAAACAGGAGAACACTTTACTGTGATTGTGTGTGGTTTTTTAATATGTGTATATAGAAAATGCAAAAAGTGCTGACTTAGCAGTTTTTATAGTGTCCATTAGACAATACCTTCTTTTTGAGTACTGCCTTCAGTTAGTTTCAACAAGATATACCACAATCTATGCAAAAAATAACCTTGATGTACTCTCAGAAATAAAAATCCACAATACATCATCTGACATATAGGTAGCACAGTAGTAAATGTTTTGGCTATAGTCGAAAACACTAACATTTCTGTGATTTGCATACCTTTCTAACATTGATCAGCATTTACCTGGACTAGGAAATTAATAAACTTTCATTTACCATTTAAAAAATAAATGCCATATATATCCGTGACCAATTCCTTTTTTCGCTAGTCAGAACATTTTGAGACGCTCCCACTTTTACATGCAATTTCTAATGCAGTGAATGTAAAAATACTACATTGTTTAAAAAAATTACCAAAATTTTATCTTGCAAGATCTGAGAAAAATTTTACCACTTTTTAAAACTTAATTTATGCAGGAGCTTACAGCTAAAAAATTGTACACATCTAACCACTATTTACCAAATCAGGACACAACAAAGTATTCAGTACTGTACTTAATGTAGGGTACACAATCTGGTAACTTGTTACTGGTACTCATTTACTACTGTTATGCCTATACCAAGTTTGCAAGAGAACCAATTTAGCCAATATTTCTACATCAAGTACATAGGTCATATTTGAATTAAAATCAATAAAAGATATATTGGTATTCAAAGTGTTCTTGAAAAATTCTTCTATTTTTTAGCCCTACCCAAGGAGAAAAATTGCATATGTATCTAACATGTGTTTGAAGACATCTTCAGAATAAAAATTTGCTTTACTGTCACTGTCCCTGCACTTTTAAACAAGAAAATAATATCAAAGTTCTATAACAGATACATTTTAAATGCACTAGCCTTGTATTATACTATTGGCCAGCCCAATCTATGCTGGCCCACTAAGATATGGTGGCTTTCAATAGCTGACCACTCCATCTTTTAAACTATGCCATATTGACCCCTAAATTGTTTCAAAGTGGCTTCAAATTAACAAGATGGTGCTTGTAGACAAGAAACCTTTTAAACAAGTACAAATACATGAACAAATTTTAATTTAACCTGTTTTATACTTTCAATTAGTGCGAAATAAAAGTACCAATATTTCACTCAAAGGCTGTTGATAACACTAAATTCCACAAAAAATTATACTTTAGTAAAGGAAATCTGTTTTCTCTTTTAAGTTGGATATTTTGACCCTAATTATGCCTTTACAAACCATCTGTTGAACAGGTTTTGTTAAATCATGTGCACAATAATCACTTTTATAGACAATACATTACCATTTTTGGCTAATTTTTGCTTATTTTGGACTAAAATTTAAAAAAAATTTGAACTTGTTCCTATTAATTTGCTTTATTGTGGCCCTAAATTCAGCAATTGGGGACAAAATCTAGTTTTCAGCCAAAGGTTTTCATTGTCATATCAAAACTTTGGGAGAAATTGATCCAAAGTTCAAACTGATCAGTACGGTTTAAAATGTACCTTATTTTTGGCCTAATTTTTTTTATCGAAATATAATTTTATGCCCATGAATATGCCCAATTCATTGCGAAAAGTTAAGATGACCATACAGAAAGAAAGTTAAAATGGAATAAAAACAGGAGAACACTTTACTGTGATTGTGTGTGGTTTTTTAATATGTGTATATAGAAAATGCAAAAAGTGCTGACTTAGCAGTTTTTATAGTGTCCATTAGACAATACCTTCTTTTTGAGTACTGCCTTCAGTTAGTTTCAACAAGATATACCACAATCTATGCAAAAAATAACCTTGATGTACTCTCAGAAATAAAAATCCACAATACATCATCTGACATATAGGTAGCACAGTAGTAAATGTTTTGGCTATAGTCGAAAACACTAACATTTCTGTGATTTGCATACCTTTCTAACATTGATCAGCATTTACCTGGACTAGGAAATTAATAAACTTTCATTTACCATTTAAAAAATAAATGCCATATATATCCGTGACCAATTCCTTTTTTCGCTAGTCAGAACATTTTGAGACGCTCCCACTTTTACATGCAATTTCTAATGCAGTGAATGTAAAAATACTACATTGTTTAAAAAAATTACCAAAATTTTATCTTGCAAGATCTGAGAAAAATTTTACCACTTTTTAAAACTTAATTTATGCAGGAGCTTACAGCTAAAAAATTGTACACATCTAACCACTATTTACCAAATCAGGACACAACAAAGTATTCAGTACTGTACTTAATGTAGGGTACACAATCTGGTAACTTGTTACTGGTACTCATTTACTACTGTTATGCCTATACCAAGTTTGCAAGAGAACCAATTTAGCCAATATTTCTACATCAAGTACATAGGTCATATTTGAATTAAAATCAATAAAAGATATATTGGTATTCAAAGTGTTCTTGAAAAATTCTTCTATTTTTTAGCCCTACCCAAGGAGAAAAATTGCATATGTATCTAACATGTGTTTGAAGACATCTTCAGAATAAAAATTTGCTTTACTGTCACTGTCCCTGCACTTTTAAACAAGAAAATAATATCAAAGTTCTATAACAGATACATTTTAAATGCACTAGCCTTGTATTATACTATTGGCCAGCCCAATCTATGCTGGCCCACTAAGATATGGTGGCTTTCAATAGCTGACCACTCCATCTTTTAAACTATGCCATATTGACCCCTAAATTGTTTCAAAGTGGCTTCAAATTAACAAGATGGTGCTTGTAGACAAGAAACCTTTTAAACAAGTACAAATACATGAACAAATTTTAATTTAACCTGTTTTATACTTTCAATTAGTGCGAAATAAAAGTACCAATATTTCACTCAAAGGCTGTTGATAACACTAAATTCCACAAAAAATTATACTTTAGTAAAGGAAATCTGTTTTCTCTTTTAAGTTGGATATTTTGACCCTAATTATGCCTTTACAAACCATCTGTTGAACAGGTTTTGTTAAATCATGTGCACAATAATCACTTTTATAGACAATACATTACCATTTTTGGCTAATTTTTGCTTATTTTGGACTAAAATTTAAAAAAAATTTGAACTTGTTCCTATTAATTTGCTTTATTGTGGCCCTAAATTCAGCAATTGGGGACAAAATCTAGTTTTCAGCCAAAGGTTTTCATTGTCATATCAAAACTTTGGGAGAAATTGATCCAAAGTTCAAACTGATCAGTACGGTTTAAAATGTACCTTATTTTTGGCCTAATTTTTTTTATCGAAATATAATTTTATGCCCATGAATATGCCCAATTCATTGCGAAAAGTTAAGATGACCATACAGAAAGAAAGTTAAAATGGAATAAAAACAGGAGAACACTTTACTGTGATTGTGTGTGGTTTTTTAATATGTGTATATAGAAAATGCAAAAAGTGCTGACTTAGCAGTTTTTATAGTGTCCATTAGACAATACCTTCTTTTTGAGTACTGCCTTCAGTTAGTTTCAACAAGATATACCACAATCTATGCAAAAAATAACCTTGATGTACTCTCAGAAATAAAAATCCACAATACATCATCTGACATATAGGTAGCACAGTAGTAAATGTTTTGGCTATAGTCGAAAACACTAACATTTCTGTGATTTGCATACCTTTCTAACATTGATCAGCATTTACCTGGACTAGGAAATTAATAAACTTTCATTTACCATTTAAAAAATAAATGCCATATATATCCGTGACCAATTCCTTTTTTCGCTAGTCAGAACATTTTGAGACGCTCCCACTTTTACATGCAATTTCTAATGCAGTGAATGTAAAAATACTACATTGTTTAAAAAAATTACCAAAATTTTATCTTGCAAGATCTGAGAAAAATTTTACCACTTTTTAAAACTTAATTTATGCAGGAGCTTACAGCTAAAAAATTGTACACATCTAACCACTATTTACCAAATCAGGACACAACAAAGTATTCAGTACTGTACTTAATGTAGGGTACACAATCTGGTAACTTGTTACTGGTACTCATTTACTACTGTTATGCCTATACCAAGTTTGCAAGAGAACCAATTTAGCCAATATTTCTACATCAAGTACATAGGTCATATTTGAATTAAAATCAATAAAAGATATATTGGTATTCAAAGTGTTCTTGAAAAATTCTTCTATTTTTTAGCCCTACCCAAGGAGAAAAATTGCAAATGTATCTAACATGTGTTTGAAGACATCTTCAGAATAAAAATTTGCTTTACTGTCACTGTCCCTGCACTTTTAAACAAGAAAATAATATCAAAGTTCTATAACAGATACATTTTAAATGCACTAGCCTTGTATTATACTATTGGCCAGCCCAATCTATGCTGGCCCACTAAGATATGGTGGCTTTCAATAGCTGACCACTCCATCTTTTAAACTATGCCATATTGACCCCTAAATTGTTTCAAAGTGGCTTCAAATTAACAAGATGGTGCTTGTAGACAAGAAACCTTTTAAACAAGTACAAATACATGAACAAATTTTAATTTAACCTGTTTTATACTTTCAATTAGTGCGAAATAAAAGTACCAATATTTCACTCAAAGGCTGTTGATAACACTAAATTCCACAAAAAATTATACTTTAGTAAAGGAAATCTGTTTTCTCTTTTAAGTTGGATATTTTGACCCTAATTATGCCTTTACAAACCATCTGTTGAACAGGTTTTGTTAAATCATGTGCACAATAATCACTTTTATAGACAATACATTACCATTTTTGGCTAATTTTTGCTTATTTTGGACTAAAATTTAAAAAAAATTTGAACTTGTTCCTATTAATTTGCTTTATTGTGGCCCTAAATTCAGCAATTGGGGACAAAATCTAGTTTTCAGCCAAAGGTTTTCATTGTCATATCAAAACTTTGGGAGAAATTGATCCAAAGTTCAAACTGATCAGTACGGTTTAAAATGTACCTTATTTTTGGCCTAATTTTTTTTATCGAAATATAATTTTATGCCCATGAATATGCCCAATTCATTGCGAAAAGTTAAGATGACCATACAGAAAGAAAGTTAAAATGGAATAAAAACAGGAGAACACTTTACTGTGATTGTGTGTGGTTTTTTAATATGTGTATATAGAAAATGCAAAAAGTGCTGACTTAGCAGTTTTTATAGTGTCCATTAGACAATACCTTCTTTTTGAGTACTGCCTTCAGTTAGTTTCAACAAGATATACCACAATCTATGCAAAAAATAACCTTGATGTACTCTCAGAAATAAAAATCCACAATACATCATCTGACATATAGGTAGCACAGTAGTAAATGTTTTGGCTATAGTCGAAAACACTAACATTTCTGTGATTTGCATACCTTTCTAACATTGATCAGCATTTACCTGGACTAGGAAATTAATAAACTTTCATTTACCATTTAAAAAATAAATGCCATATATATCCGTGACCAATTCCTTTTTTCGCTAGTCAGAACATTTTGAGACGCTCCCACTTTTACATGCAATTTCTAATGCAGTGAATGTAAAAATACTACATTGTTTAAAAAAATTACCAAAATTTTATCTTGCAAGATCTGAGAAAAATTTTACCACTTTTTAAAACTTAATTTATGCAGGAGCTTACAGCTAAAAAATTGTACACATCTAACCACTATTTACCAAATCAGGACACAACAAAGTATTCAGTACTGTACTTAATGTAGGGTACACAATCTGGTAACTTGTTACTGGTACTCATTTACTACTGTTATGCCTATACCAAGTTTGCAAGAGAACCAATTTAGCCAATATTTCTACATCAAGTACATAGGTCATATTTGAATTAAAATCAATAAAAGATATATTGGTATTCAAAGTGTTCTTGAAAAATTCTTCTATTTTTTAGCCCTACCCAAGGAGAAAAATTGCATATGTATCTAACATGTGTTTGAAGACATCTTCAGAATAAAAATTTGCTTTACTGTCACTGTCCCTGCACTTTTAAACAAGAAAATAATATCAAAGTTCTATAACAGATACATTTTAAATGCACTAGCCTTGTATTATACTATTGGCCAGCCCAATCTATGCTGGCCCACTAAGATATGGTGGCTTTCAATAGCTGACCACTCCATCTTTTAAACTATGCCATATTGACCCCTAAATTGTTTCAAAGTGGCTTCAAATTAACAAGATGGTGCTTGTAGACAAGAAACCTTTTAAACAAGTACAAATACATGAACAAATTTTAATTTAACCTGTTTTATACTTTCAATTAGTGCGAAATAAAAGTACCAATATTTCACTCAAAGGCTGTTGATAACACTAAATTCCACAAAAAATTATACTTTAGTAAAGGAAATCTGTTTTCTCTTTTAAGTTGGATATTTTGACCCTAATTATGCCTTTACAAACCATCTGTTGAACAGGTTTTGTTAAATCATGTGCACAATAATCACTTTTATAGACAATACATTACCATTTTTGGCTAATTTTTGCTTATTTTGGACTAAAATTTAAAAAAAATTTGAACTTGTTCCTATTAATTTGCTTTATTGTGGCCCTAAATTCAGCAATTGGGGACAAAATCTAGTTTTCAGCCAAAGGTTTTCATTGTCATATCAAAACTTTGGGAGAAATTGATCCAAAGTTCAAACTGATCAGTACGGTTTAAAATGTACCTTATTTTTGGCCTAATTTTTTTTATCGAAATATAATTTTATGCCCATGAATATGCCCAATTCATTGCGAAAAGTTAAGATGACCATACAGAAAGAAAGTTAAAATGGAATAAAAACAGGAGAACACTTTACTGTGATTGTGTGTGGTTTTTTAATATGTGTATATAGAAAATGCAAAAAGTGCTGACTTAGCAGTTTTTATAGTGTCCATTAGACAATACCTTCTTTTTGAGTACTGCCTTCAGTTAGTTTCAACAAGATATACCACAATCTATGCAAAAAATAACCTTGATGTACTCTCAGAAATAAAAATCCACAATACATCATCTGACATATAGGTAGCACAGTAGTAAATGTTTTGGCTATAGTCGAAAACACTAACATTTCTGTGATTTGCATACCTTTCTAACATTGATCAGCATTTACCTGGACTAGGAAATTAATAAACTTTCATTTACCATTTAAAAAATAAATGCCATATATATCCGTGACCAATTCCTTTTTTCGCTAGTCAGAACATTTTGAGACGCTCCCACTTTTACATGCAATTTCTAATGCAGTGAATGTAAAAATACTACATTGTTTAAAAAAATTACCAAAATTTTATCTTGCAAGATCTGAGAAAAATTTTACCACTTTTTAAAACTTAATTTATGCAGGAGCTTACAGCTAAAAAATTGTACACATCTAACCACTATTTACCAAATCAGGACACAACAAAGTATTCAGTACTGTACTTAATGTAGGGTACACAATCTGGTAACTTGTTACTGGTACTCATTTACTACTGTTATGCCTATACCAAGTTTGCAAGAGAACCAATTTAGCCAATATTTCTACATCAAGTACATAGGTCATATTTGAATTAAAATCAATAAAAGATATATTGGTATTCAAAGTGTTCTTGAAAAATTCTTCTATTTTTTAGCCCTACCCAAGGAGAAAAATTGCATATGTATCTAACATGTGTTTGAAGACATCTTCAGAATAAAAATTTGCTTTACTGTCACTGTCCCTGCACTTTTAAACAAGAAAATAATATCAAAGTTCTATAACAGATACATTTTAAATGCACTAGCCTTGTATTATACTATTGGCCAGCCCAATCTATGCTGGCCCACTAAGATATGGTGGCTTTCAATAGCTGACCACTCCATCTTTTAAACTATGCCATATTGACCCCTAAATTGTTTCAAAGTGGCTTCAAATTAACAAGATGGTGCTTGTAGACAAGAAACCTTTTAAACAAGTACAAATACATGAACAAATTTTAATTTAACCTGTTTTATACTTTCAATTAGTGCGAAATAAAAGTACCAATATTTCACTCAAAGGCTGTTGATAACACTAAATTCCACAAAAAATTATACTTTAGTAAAGGAAATCTGTTTTCTCTTTTAAGTTGGATATTTTGACCCTAATTATGCCTTTACAAACCATCTGTTGAACAGGTTTTGTTAAATCATGTGCACAATAATCACTTTTATAGACAATACATTACCATTTTTGGCTAATTTTTGCTTATTTTGGACTAAAATTTAAAAAAAATTTGAACTTGTTCCTATTAATTTGCTTTATTGTGGCCCTAAATTCAGCAATTGGGGACAAAATCTAGTTTTCAGCCAAAGGTTTTCATTGTCATATCAAAACTTTGGGAGAAATTGATCCAAAGTTCAAACTGATCAGTACGGTTTAAAATGTACCTTATTTTTGGCCTAATTTTTTTTATCGAAATATAATTTTATGCCCATGAATATGCCCAATTCATTGCGAAAAGTTAAGATGACCATACAGAAAGAAAGTTAAAATGGAATAAAAACAGGAGAACACTTTACTGTGATTGTGTGTGGTTTTTTAATATGTGTATATAGAAAATGCAAAAAGTGCTGACTTAGCAGTTTTTATAGTGTCCATTAGACAATACCTTCTTTTTGAGTACTGCCTTCAGTTAGTTTCAACAAGATATACCACAATCTATGCAAAAAATAACCTTGATGTACTCTCAGAAATAAAAATCCACAATACATCATCTGACATATAGGTAGCACAGTAGTAAATGTTTTGGCTATAGTCGAAAACACTAACATTTCTGTGATTTGCATACCTTTCTAACATTGATCAGCATTTACCTGGACTAGGAAATTAATAAACTTTCATTTACCATTTAAAAAATAAATGCCATATATATCCGTGACCAATTCCTTTTTTCGCTAGTCAGAACATTTTGAGACGCTCCCACTTTTACATGCAATTTCTAATGCAGTGAATGTAAAAATACTACATTGTTTAAAAAAATTACCAAAATTTTATCTTGCAAGATCTGAGAAAAATTTTACCACTTTTTAAAACTTAATTTATGCAGGAGCTTACAGCTAAAAAATTGTACACATCTAACCACTATTTACCAAATCAGGACACAACAAAGTATTCAGTACTGTACTTAATGTAGGGTACACAATCTGGTAACTTGTTACTGGTACTCATTTACTACTGTTATGCCTATACCAAGTTTGCAAGAGAACCAATTTAGCCAATATTTCTACATCAAGTACATAGGTCATATTTGAATTAAAATCAATAAAAGATATATTGGTATTCAAAGTGTTCTTGAAAAATTCTTCTATTTTTTAGCCCTACCCAAGGAGAAAAATTGCATATGTATCTAACATGTGTTTGAAGACATCTTCAGAATAAAAATTTGCTTTACTGTCACTGTCCCTGCACTTTTAAACAAGAAAATAATATCAAAGTTCTATAACAGATACATTTTAAATGCACTAGCCTTGTATTATACTATTGGCCAGCCCAATCTATGCTGGCCCACTAAGATATGGTGGCTTTCAATAGCTGACCACTCCATCTTTTAAACTATGCCATATTGACCCCTAAATTGTTTCAAAGTGGCTTCAAATTAACAAGATGGTGCTTGTAGACAAGAAACCTTTTAAACAAGTACAAATACATGAACAAATTTTAATTTAACCTGTTTTATACTTTCAATTAGTGCGAAATAAAAGTACCAATATTTCACTCAAAGGCTGTTGATAACACTAAATTCCACAAAAAATTATACTTTAGTAAAGGAAATCTGTTTTCTCTTTTAAGTTGGATATTTTGACCCTAATTATGCCTTTACAAACCATCTGTTGAACAGGTTTTGTTAAATCATGTGCACAATAATCACTTTTATAGACAATACATTACCATTTTTGGCTAATTTTTGCTTATTTTGGACTAAAATTTAAAAAAAATTTGAACTTGTTCCTATTAATTTGCTTTATTGTGGCCCTAAATTCAGCAATTGGGGACAAAATCTAGTTTTCAGCCAAAGGTTTTCATTGTCATATCAAAACTTTGGGAGAAATTGATCCAAAGTTCAAACTGATCAGTACGGTTTAAAATGTACCTTATTTTTGGCCTAATTTTTTTTATCGAAATATAATTTTATGCCCATGAATATGCCCAATTCATTGCGAAAAGTTAAGATGACCATACAGAAAGAAAGTTAAAATGGAATAAAAACAGGAGAACACTTTACTGTGATTGTGTGTGGTTTTTTAATATGTGTATATAGAAAATGCAAAAAGTGCTGACTTAGCAGTTTTTATAGTGTCCATTAGACAATACCTTCTTTTTGAGTACTGCCTTCAGTTAGTTTCAACAAGATATACCACAATCTATGCAAAAAATAACCTTGATGTACTCTCAGAAATAAAAATCCACAATACATCATCTGACATATAGGTAGCACAGTAGTAAATGTTTTGGCTATAGTCGAAAACACTAACATTTCTGTGATTTGCATACCTTTCTAACATTGATCAGCATTTACCTGGACTAGGAAATTAATAAACTTTCATTTACCATTTAAAAAATAAATGCCATATATATCCGTGACCAATTCCTTTTTTCGCTAGTCAGAACATTTTGAGACGCTCCCACTTTTACATGCAATTTCTAATGCAGTGAATGTAAAAATACTACATTGTTTAAAAAAATTACCAAAATTTTATCTTGCAAGATCTGAGAAAAATTTTACCACTTTTTAAAACTTAATTTATGCAGGAGCTTACAGCTAAAAAATTGTACACATCTAACCACTATTTACCAAATCAGGACACAACAAAGTATTCAGTACTGTACTTAATGTAGGGTACACAATCTGGTAACTTGTTACTGGTACTCATTTACTACTGTTATGCCTATACCAAGTTTGCAAGAGAACCAATTTAGCCAATATTTCTACATCAAGTACATAGGTCATATTTGAATTAAAATCAATAAAAGATATATTGGTATTCAAAGTGTTCTTGAAAAATTCTTCTATTTTTTAGCCCTACCCAAGGAGAAAAATTGCATATGTATCTAACATGTGTTTGAAGACATCTTCAGAATAAAAATTTGCTTTACTGTCACTGTCCCTGCACTTTTAAACAAGAAAATAATATCAAAGTTCTATAACAGATACATTTTAAATGCACTAGCCTTGTATTATACTATTGGCCAGCCCAATCTATGCTGGCCCACTAAGATATGGTGGCTTTCAATAGCTGACCACTCCATCTTTTAAACTATGCCATATTGACCCCTAAATTGTTTCAAAGTGGCTTCAAATTAACAAGATGGTGCTTGTAGACAAGAAACCTTTTAAACAAGTACAAATACATGAACAAATTTTAATTTAACCTGTTTTATACTTTCAATTAGTGCGAAATAAAAGTACCAATATTTCACTCAAAGGCTGTTGATAACACTAAATTCCACAAAAAATTATACTTTAGTAAAGGAAATCTGTTTTCTCTTTTAAGTTGGATATTTTGACCCTAATTATGCCTTTACAAACCATCTGTTGAACAGGTTTTGTTAAATCATGTGCACAATAATCACTTTTATAGACAATACATTACCATTTTTGGCTAATTTTTGCTTATTTTGGACTAAAATTTAAAAAAAATTTGAACTTGTTCCTATTAATTTGCTTTATTGTGGCCCTAAATTCAGCAATTGGGGACAAAATCTAGTTTTCAGCCAAAGGTTTTCATTGTCATATCAAAACTTTGGGAGAAATTGATCCAAAGTTCAAACTGATCAGTACGGTTTAAAATGTACCTTATTTTTGGCCTAATTTTTTTTATCGAAATATAATTTTATGCCCATGAATATGCCCAATTCATTGCGAAAAGTTAAGATGACCATACAGAAAGAAAGTTAAAATGGAATAAAAACAGGAGAACACTTTACTGTGATTGTGTGTGGTTTTTTAATATGTGTATATAGAAAATGCAAAAAGTGCTGACTTAGCAGTTTTTATAGTGTCCATTAGACAATACCTTCTTTTTGAGTACTGCCTTCAGTTAGTTTCAACAAGATATACCACAATCTATGCAAAAAATAACCTTGATGTACTCTCAGAAATAAAAATCCACAATACATCATCTGACATATAGGTAGCACAGTAGTAAATGTTTTGGCTATAGTCGAAAACACTAACATTTCTGTGATTTGCATACCTTTCTAACATTGATCAGCATTTACCTGGACTAGGAAATTAATAAACTTTCATTTACCATTTAAAAAATAAATGCCATATATATCCGTGACCAATTCCTTTTTTCGCTAGTCAGAACATTTTGAGACGCTCCCACTTTTACATGCAATTTCTAATGCAGTGAATGTAAAAATACTACATTGTTTAAAAAAATTACCAAAATTTTATCTTGCAAGATCTGAGAAAAATTTTACCACTTTTTAAAACTTAATTTATGCAGGAGCTTACAGCTAAAAAATTGTACACATCTAACCACTATTTACCAAATCAGGACACAACAAAGTATTCAGTACTGTACTTAATGTAGGGTACACAATCTGGTAACTTGTTACTGGTACTCATTTACTACTGTTATGCCTATACCAAGTTTGCAAGAGAACCAATTTAGCCAATATTTCTACATCAAGTACATAGGTCATATTTGAATTAAAATCAATAAAAGATATATTGGTATTCAAAGTGTTCTTGAAAAATTCTTCTATTTTTTAGCCCTACCCAAGGAGAAAAATTGCATATGTATCTAACATGTGTTTGAAGACATCTTCAGAATAAAAATTTGCTTTACTGTCACTGTCCCTGCACTTTTAAACAAGAAAATAATATCAAAGTTCTATAACAGATACATTTTAAATGCACTAGCCTTGTATTATACTATTGGCCAGCCCAATCTATGCTGGCCCACTAAGATATGGTGGCTTTCAATAGCTGACCACTCCATCTTTTAAACTATGCCATATTGACCCCTAAATTGTTTCAAAGTGGCTTCAAATTAACAAGATGGTGCTTGTAGACAAGAAACCTTTTAAACAAGTACAAATACATGAACAAATTTTAATTTAACCTGTTTTATACTTTCAATTAGTGCGAAATAAAAGTACCAATATTTCACTCAAAGGCTGTTGATAACACTAAATTCCACAAAAAATTATACTTTAGTAAAGGAAATCTGTTTTCTCTTTTAAGTTGGATATTTTGACCCTAATTATGCCTTTACAAACCATCTGTTGAACAGGTTTTGTTAAATCATGTGCACAATAATCACTTTTATAGACAATACATTACCATTTTTGGCTAATTTTTGCTTATTTTGGACTAAAATTTAAAAAAAATTTGAACTTGTTCCTATTAATTTGCTTTATTGTGGCCCTAAATTCAGCAATTGGGGACAAAATCTAGTTTTCAGCCAAAGGTTTTCATTGTCATATCAAAACTTTGGGAGAAATTGATCCAAAGTTCAAACTGATCAGTACGGTTTAAAATGTACCTTATTTTTGGCCTAATTTTTTTTATCGAAATATAATTTTATGCCCATGAATATGCCCAATTCATTGCGAAAAGTTAAGATGACCATACAGAAAGAAAGTTAAAATGGAATAAAAACAGGAGAACACTTTACTGTGATTGTGTGTGGTTTTTTAATATGTGTATATAGAAAATGCAAAAAGTGCTGACTTAGCAGTTTTTATAGTGTCCATTAGACAATACCTTCTTTTTGAGTACTGCCTTCAGTTAGTTTCAACAAGATATACCACAATCTATGCAAAAAATAACCTTGATGTACTCTCAGAAATAAAAATCCACAATACATCATCTGACATATAGGTAGCACAGTAGTAAATGTTTTGGCTATAGTCGAAAACACTAACATTTCTGTGATTTGCATACCTTTCTAACATTGATCAGCATTTACCTGGACTAGGAAATTAATAAACTTTCATTTACCATTTAAAAAATAAATGCCATATATATCCGTGACCAATTCCTTTTTTCGCTAGTCAGAACATTTTGAGACGCTCCCACTTTTACATGCAATTTCTAATGCAGTGAATGTAAAAATACTACATTGTTTAAAAAAATTACCAAAATTTTATCTTGCAAGATCTGAGAAAAATTTTACCACTTTTTAAAACTTAATTTATGCAGGAGCTTACAGCTAAAAAATTGTACACATCTAACCACTATTTACCAAATCAGGACACAACAAAGTATTCAGTACTGTACTTAATGTAGGGTACACAATCTGGTAACTTGTTACTGGTACTCATTTACTACTGTTATGCCTATACCAAGTTTGCAAGAGAACCAATTTAGCCAATATTTCTACATCAAGTACATAGGTCATATTTGAATTAAAATCAATAAAAGATATATTGGTATTCAAAGTGTTCTTGAAAAATTCTTCTATTTTTTAGCCCTACCCAAGGAGAAAAATTGCATATGTATCTAACATGTGTTTGAAGACATCTTCAGAATAAAAATTTGCTTTACTGTCACTGTCCCTGCACTTTTAAACAAGAAAATAATATCAAAGTTCTATAACAGATACATTTTAAATGCACTAGCCTTGTATTATACTATTGGCCAGCCCAATCTATGCTGGCCCACTAAGATATGGTGGCTTTCAATAGCTGACCACTCCATCTTTTAAACTATGCCATATTGACCCCTAAATTGTTTCAAAGTGGCTTCAAATTAACAAGATGGTGCTTGTAGACAAGAAACCTTTTAAACAAGTACAAATACATGAACAGATTTTAATTTAACCTGTTTTATACTTTCAATTAGTGCGAAATAAAAGTACCAATATTTCACTCAAAGGCTGTTGATAACACTAAATTCCACAAAAAATTATACTTTAGTAAAGGAAATCTGTTTTCTCTTTTAAGTTGGATATTTTGACCCTAATTATGCCTTTACAAACCATCTGTTGAACAGGTTTTGTTAAATCATGTGCACAATAATCACTTTTATAGACAATACATTACCATTTTTGGCTAATTTTTGCTTATTTTGGACTAAAATTTAAAAAAAATTTGAACTTGTTCCTATTAATTTGCTTTATTGTGGCCCTAAATTCAGCAATTGGGGACAAAATCTAGTTTTCAGCCAAAGGTTTTCATTGTCATATCAAAACTTTGGGAGAAATTGATCCAAAGTTCAAACTGATCAGTACGGTTTAAAATGTACCTTATTTTTGGCCTAATTTTTTTTATCGAAATATAATTTTATGCCCATGAATATGCCCAATTCATTGCGAAAAGTTAAGATGACCATACAGAAAGAAAGTTAAAATGGAATAAAAACAGGAGAACACTTTACTGTGATTGTGTGTGGTTTTTTAATATGTGTATATAGAAAATGCAAAAAGTGCTGACTTAGCAGTTTTTATAGTGTCCATTAGACAATACCTTCTTTTTGAGTACTGCCTTCAGTTAGTTTCAACAAGATATACCACAATCTATGCAAAAAATAACCTTGATGTACTCTCAGAAATAAAAATCCACAATACATCATCTGACATATAGGTAGCACAGTAGTAAATGTTTTGGCTATAGTCGAAAACACTAACATTTCTGTGATTTGCATACCTTTCTAACATTGATCAGCATTTACCTGGACTAGGAAATTAATAAACTTTCATTTACCATTTAAAAAATAAATGCCATATATATCCGTGACCAATTCCTTTTTTCGCTAGTCAGAACATTTTGAGACGCTCCCACTTTTACATGCAATTTCTAATGCAGTGAATGTAAAAATACTACATTGTTTAAAAAAATTACCAAAATTTTATCTTGCAAGATCTGAGAAAAATTTTACCACTTTTTAAAACTTAATTTATGCAGGAGCTTACAGCTAAAAAATTGTACACATCTAACCACTATTTACCAAATCAGGACACAACAAAGTATTCAGTACTGTACTTAATGTAGGGTACACAATCTGGTAACTTGTTACTGGTACTCATTTACTACTGTTATGCCTATACCAAGTTTGCAAGAGAACCAATTTAGCCAATATTTCTACATCAAGTATATAGGTCATATTTGAATTAAAATCAATAAAAGATATATTGGTATTCAAAGTGTTCTTGAAAAATTCTTCTATTTTTTAGCCCTACCCAAGGAGAAAAATTGCATATGTATCTAACATGTGTTTGAAGACATCTTCAGAATAAAAATTTGCTTTACTGTCACTGTCCCTGCACTTTTAAACAAGAAAATAATATCAAAGTTCTATAACAGATACATTTTAAATGCACTAGCCTTGTATTATACTATTGGCCAGCCCAATCTATGCTGGCCCACTAAGATATGGTGGCTTTCAATAGCTGACCACTCCATCTTTTAAACTATGCCATATTGACCCCTAAATTGTTTCAAAGTGGCTTCAAATTAACAAGATGGTGCTTGTAGACAAGAAACCTTTTAAACAAGTACAAATACATGAACAAATTTTAATTTAACCTGTTTTATACTTTCAATTAGTGCGAAATAAAAGTACCAATATTTCACTCAAAGGCTGTTGATAACACTAAATTCCACAAAAAATTATACTTTAGTAAAGGAAATCTGTTTTCTCTTTTAAGTTGGATATTTTGACCCTAATTATGCCTTTACAAACCATCTGTTGAACAGGTTTTGTTAAATCATGTGCACAATAATCACTTTTATAGACAATACATTACCATTTTTGGCTAATTTTTGCTTATTTTGGACTAAAATTTAAAAAAAATTTGAACTTGTTCCTATTAATTTGCTTTATTGTGGCCCTAAATTCAGCAATTGGGGACAAAATCTAGTTTTCAGCCAAAGGTTTTCATTGTCATATCAAAACTTTGGGAGAAATTGATCCAAAGTTCAAACTGATCAGTACGGTTTAAAATGTACCTTATTTTTGGCCTAATTTTTTTTATCGAAATATAATTTTATGCCCATGAATATGCCCAATTCATTGCGAAAAGTTAAGATGACCATACAGAAAGAAAGTTAAAATGGAATAAAAACAGGAGAACACTTTACTGTGATTGTGTGTGGTTTTTTAATATGTGTATATAGAAAATGCAAAAAGTGCTGACTTAGCAGTTTTTATAGTGTCCATTAGACAATACCTTCTTTTTGAGTACTGCCTTCAGTTAGTTTCAACAAGATATACCACAATCTATGCAAAAAATAACCTTGATGTACTCTCAGAAATAAAAATCCACAATACATCATCTGACATATAGGTAGCACAGTAGTAAATGTTTTGGCTATAGTCGAAAACACTAACATTTCTGTGATTTGCATACCTTTCTAACATTGATCAGCATTTACCTGGACTAGGAAATTAATAAACTTTCATTTACCATTTAAAAAATAAATGCCATATATATCCGTGACCAATTCCTTTTTTCGCTAGTCAGAACATTTTGAGACGCTCCCACTTTTACATGCAATTTCTAATGCAGTGAATGTAAAAATACTACATTGTTTAAAAAAATTACCAAAATTTTATCTTGCAAGATCTGAGAAAAATTTTACCACTTTTTAAAACTTAATTTATGCAGGAGCTTACAGCTAAAAAATTGTACACATCTAACCACTATTTACCAAATCAGGACACAACAAAGTATTCAGTACTGTACTTAATGTAGGGTACACAATCTGGTAACTTGTTACTGGTACTCATTTACTACTGTTATGCCTATACCAAGTTTGCAAGAGAACCAATTTAGCCAATATTTCTACATCAAGTACATAGGTCATATTTGAATTAAAATCAATAAAAGATATATTGGTATTCAAAGTGTTCTTGAAAAATTCTTCTATTTTTTAGCCCTACCCAAGGAGAAAAATTGCATATGTATCTAACATGTGTTTGAAGACATCTTCAGAATAAAAATTTGCTTTACTGTCACTGTCCCTGCACTTTTAAACAAGAAAATAATATCAAAGTTCTATAACAGATACATTTTAAATGCACTAGCCTTGTATTATACTATTGGCCAGCCCAATCTATGCTGGCCCACTAAGATATGGTGGCTTTCAATAGCTGACCACTCCATCTTTTAAACTATGCCATATTGACCCCTAAATTGTTTCAAAGTGGCTTCAAATTAACAAGATGGTGCTTGTAGACAAGAAACCTTTTAAACAAGTACAAATACATGAACAAATTTTAATTTAACCTGTTTTATACTTTCAATTAGTGCGAAATAAAAGTACCAATATTTCACTCAAAGGCTGTTGATAACACTAAATTCCACAAAAAATTATACTTTAGTAAAGGAAATCTGTTTTCTCTTTTAAGTTGGATATTTTGACCCTAATTATGCCTTTACAAACCATCTGTTGAACAGGTTTTGTTAAATCATGTGCACAATAATCACTTTTATAGACAATACATTACCATTTTTGGCTAATTTTTGCTTATTTTGGACTAAAATTTAAAAAAAATTTGAACTTGTTCCTATTAATTTGCTTTATTGTGGCCCTAAATTCAGCAATTGGGGACAAAATCTAGTTTTCAGCCAAAGGTTTTCATTGTCATATCAAAACTTTGGGAGAAATTGATCCAAAGTTCAAACTGATCAGTACGGTTTAAAATGTACCTTATTTTTGGCCTAATTTTTTTTATCGAAATATAATTTTATGCCCATGAATATGCCCAATTCATTGCGAAAAGTTAAGATGACCATACAGAAAGAAAGTTAAAATGGAATAAAAACAGGAGAACACTTTACTGTGATTGTGTGTGGTTTTTTAATATGTGTATATAGAAAATGCAAAAAGTGCTGACTTAGCAGTTTTTATAGTGTCCATTAGACAATACCTTCTTTTTGAGTACTGCCTTCAGTTAGTTTCAACAAGATATACCACAATCTATGCAAAAAATAACCTTGATGTACTCTCAGAAATAAAAATCCACAATACATCATCTGACATATAGGTAGCACAGTAGTAAATGTTTTGGCTATAGTCGAAAACACTAACATTTCTGTGATTTGCATACCTTTCTAACATTGATCAGCATTTACCTGGACTAGGAAATTAATAAACTTTCATTTACCATTTAAAAAATAAATGCCATATATATCCGTGACCAATTCCTTTTTTCGCTAGTCAGAACATTTTGAGACGCTCCCACTTTTACATGCAATTTCTAATGCAGTGAATGTAAAAATACTACATTGTTTAAAAAAATTACCAAAATTTTATCTTGCAAGATCTGAGAAAAATTTTACCACTTTTTAAAACTTAATTTATGCAGGAGCTTACAGCTAAAAAATTGTACACATCTAACCACTATTTACCAAATCAGGACACAACAAAGTATTCAGTACTGTACTTAATGTAGGGTACACAATCTGGTAACTTGTTACTGGTACTCATTTACTACTGTTATGCCTATACCAAGTTTGCAAGAGAACCAATTTAGCCAATATTTCTACATCAAGTACATAGGTCATATTTGAATTAAAATCAATAAAAGATATATTGGTATTCAAAGTGTTCTTGAAAAATTCTTCTATTTTTTAGCCCTACCCAAGGAGAAAAATTGCATATGTATCTAACATGTGTTTGAAGACATCTTCAGAATAAAAATTTGCTTTACTGTCACTGTCCCTGCACTTTTAAACAAGAAAATAATATCAAAGTTCTATAACAGATACATTTTAAATGCACTAGCCTTGTATTATACTATTGGCCAGCCCAATCTATGCTGGCCCACTAAGATATGGTGGCTTTCAATAGCTGACCACTCCATCTTTTAAACTATGCCATATTGACCCCTAAATTGTTTCAAAGTGGCTTCAAATTAACAAGATGGTGCTTGTAGACAAGAAACCTTTTAAACAAGTACAAATACATGAACAAATTTTAATTTAACCTGTTTTATACTTTCAATTAGTGCGAAATAAAAGTACCAATATTTCACTCAAAGGCTGTTGATAACACTAAATTCCACAAAAAATTATACTTTAGTCAAGGAAATCTGTTTTCTCTTTTAAGTTGGATATTTTGACCCTAATTATGCCTTTACAAACCATCTGTTGAACAGGTTTTGTTAAATCATGTGCACAATAATCACTTTTATAGACAATACATTACCATTTTTGGCTAATTTTTGCTTATTTTGGACTAAAATTTAAAAAAAATTTGAACTTGTTCCTATTAATTTGCTTTATTGTGGCCCTAAATTCAGCAATTGGGGACAAAATCTAGTTTTCAGCCAAAGGTTTTCATTGTCATATCAAAACTTTGGGAGAAATTGATCCAAAGTTCAAACTGATCAGTACGGTTTAAAATGTACCTTATTTTTGGCCTAATTTTTTTTATCGAAATATAATTTTATGCCCATGAATATGCCCAATTCATTGCGAAAAGTTAAGATGACCATACAGAAAGAAAGTTAAAATGGAATAAAAACAGGAGAACACTTTACTGTGATTGTGTGTGGTTTTTTAATATGTGTATATAGAAAATGCAAAAAGTGCTGACTTAGCAGTTTTTATAGTGTCCATTAGACAATACCTTCTTTTTGAGTACTGCCTTCAGTTAGTTTCAACAAGATATACCACAATCTATGCAAAAAATAACCTTGATGTACTCTCAGAAATAAAAATCCACAATACATCATCTGACATATAGGTAGCACAGTAGTAAATGTTTTGGCTATAGTCGAAAACACTAACATTTCTGTGATTTGCATACCTTTCTAACATTGATCAGCATTTACCTGGACTAGGAAATTAATAAACTTTCATTTACCATTTAAAAAATAAATGCCATATATATCCGTGACCAATTCCTTTTTTCGCTAGTCAGAACATTTTGAGACGCTCCCACTTTTACATGCAATTTCTAATGCAGTGAATGTAAAAATACTACATTGTTTAAAAAAATTACCAAAATTTTATCTTGCAAGATCTGAGAAAAATTTTACCACTTTTTAAAACTTAATTTATGCAGGAGCTTACAGCTAAAAAATTGTACACATCTAACCACTATTTACCAAATCAGGACACAACAAAGTATTCAGTACTGTACTTAATGTAGGGTACACAATCTGGTAACTTGTTACTGGTACTCATTTACTACTGTTATGCCTATACCAAGTTTGCAAGAGAACCAATTTAGCCAATATTTCTACATCAAGTACATAGGTCATATTTGAATTAAAATCAATAAAAGATATATTGGTATTCAAAGTGTTCTTGAAAAATTCTTCTATTTTTTAGCCCTACCCAAGGAGAAAAATTGCATATGTATCTAACATGTGTTTGAAGACATCTTCAGAATAAAAATTTGCTTTACTGTCACTGTCCCTGCACTTTTAAACAAGAAAATAATATCAAAGTTCTATAACAGATACATTTTAAATGCACTAGCCTTGTATTATACTATTGGCCAGCCCAATCTATGCTGGCCCACTAAGATATGGTGGCTTTCAATAGCTGACCACTCCATCTTTTAAACTATGCCATATTGACCCCTAAATTGTTTCAAAGTGGCTTCAAATTAACAAGATGGTGCTTGTAGACAAGAAACCTTTTAAACAAGTACAAATACATGAACAAATTTTAATTTAACCTGTTTTATACTTTCAATTAGTGCGAAATAAAAGTACCAATATTTCACTCAAAGGCTGTTGATAACACTAAATTCCACAAAAAATTATACTTTAGTCAAGGAAATCTGTTTTCTCTTTTAAGTTGGATATTTTGACCCTAATTATGCCTTTACAAACCATCTGTTGAACAGGTTTTGTTAAATCATGTGCACAATAATCACTTTTATAGACAATACATTACCATTTTTGGCTAATTTTTGCTTATTTTGGACTAAAATTTAAAAAAAATTTGAACTTGTTCCTATTAATTTGCTTTATTGTGGCCCTAAATTCAGCAATTGGGGACAAAATCTAGTTTTCAGCCAAAGGTTTTCATTGTCATATCAAAACTTTGGGAGAAATTGATCCAAAGTTCAAACTGATCAGTACGGTTTAAAATGTACCTTATTTTTGGCCTAATTTTTTTTATCGAAATATAATTTTATGCCCATGAATATGCCCAATTCATTGCGAAAAGTTAAGATGACCATACAGAAAGAAAGTTAAAATGGAATAAAAACAGGAGAACACTTTACTGTGATTGTGTGTGGTTTTTTAATATGTGTATATAGAAAATGCAAAAAGTGCTGACTTAGCAGTTTTTATAGTGTCCATTAGACAATACCTTCTTTTTGAGTACTGCCTTCAGTTAGTTTCAACAAGATATACCACAATCTATGCAAAAAATAACCTTGATGTACTCTCAGAAATAAAAATCCACAATACATCATCTGACATATAGGTAGCACAGTAGTAAATGTTTTGGCTATAGTCGAAAACACTAACATTTCTGTGATTTGCATACCTTTCTAACATTGATCAGCATTTACCTGGACTAGGAAATTAATAAACTTTCATTTACCATTTAAAAAATAAATGCCATATATATCCGTGACCAATTCCTTTTTTCGCTAGTCAGAACATTTTGAGACGCTCCCACTTTTACATGCAATTTCTAATGCAGTGAATGTAAAAATACTACATTGTTTAAAAAAATTACCAAAATTTTATCTTGCAAGATCTGAGAAAAATTTTACCACTTTTTAAAACTTAATTTATGCAGGAGCTTACAGCTAAAAAATTGTACACATCTAACCACTATTTACCAAATCAGGACACAACAAAGTATTCAGTACTGTACTTAATGTAGGGTACACAATCTGGTAACTTGTTACTGGTACTCATTTACTACTGTTATGCCTATACCAAGTTTGCAAGAGAACCAATTTAGCCAATATTTCTACATCAAGTACATAGGTCATATTTGAATTAAAATCAATAAAAGATATATTGGTATTCAAAGTGTTCTTGAAAAATTCTTCTATTTTTTAGCCCTACCCAAGGAGAAAAATTGCATATGTATCTAACATGTGTTTGAAGACATCTTCAGAATAAAAATTTGCTTTACTGTCACTGTCCCTGCACTTTTAAACAAGAAAATAATATCAAAGTTCTATAACAGATACATTTTAAATGCACTAGCCTTGTATTATACTATTGGCCAGCCCAATCTATGCTGGCCCACTAAGATATGGTGGCTTTCAATAGCTGACCACTCCATCTTTTAAACTATGCCATATTGACCCCTAAATTGTTTCAAAGTGGCTTCAAATTAACAAGATGGTGCTTGTAGACAAGAAACCTTTTAAACAAGTACAAATACATGAACAAATTTTAATTTAACCTGTTTTATACTTTCAATTAGTGCGAAATAAAAGTACCAATATTTCACTCAAAGGCTGTTGATAACACTAAATTCCACAAAAAATTATACTTTAGTAAAGGAAATCTGTTTTCTCTTTTAAGTTGGATATTTTGACCCTAATTATGCCTTTACAAACCATCTGTTGAACAGGTTTTGTTAAATCATGTGCACAATAATCACTTTTATAGACAATACATTACCATTTTTGGCTAATTTTTGCTTATTTTGGACTAAAATTTAAAAAAAATTTGAACTTGTTCCTATTAATTTGCTTTATTGTGGCCCTAAATTCAGCAATTGGGGACAAAATCTAGTTTTCAGCCAAAGGTTTTCATTGTCATATCAAAACTTTGGGAGAAATTGATCCAAAGTTCAAACTGATCAGTACGGTTTAAAATGTACCTTATTTTTGGCCTAATTTTTTTTATCGAAATATAATTTTATGCCCATGAATATGCCCAATTCATTGCGAAAAGTTAAGATGACCATACAGAAAGAAAGTTAAAATGGAATAAAAACAGGAGAACACTTTACTGTGATTGTGTGTGGTTTTTTAATATGTGTATATAGAAAATGCAAAAAGTGCTGACTTAGCAGTTTTTATAGTGTCCATTAGACAATACCTTCTTTTTGAGTACTGCCTTCAGTTAGTTTCAACAAGATATACCACAATCTATGCAAAAAATAACCTTGATGTACTCTCAGAAATAAAAATCCACAATACATCATCTGACATATAGGTAGCACAGTAGTAAATGTTTTGGCTATAGTCGAAAACACTAACATTTCTGTGATTTGCATACCTTTCTAACATTGATCAGCATTTACCTGGACTAGGAAATTAATAAACTTTCATTTACCATTTAAAAAATAAATGCCATATATATCCGTGACCAATTCCTTTTTTCGCTAGTCAGAACATTTTGAGACGCTCCCACTTTTACATGCAATTTCTAATGCAGTGAATGTAAAAATACTACATTGTTTAAAAAAATTACCAAAATTTTATCTTGCAAGATCTGAGAAAAATTTTACCACTTTTTAAAACTTAATTTATGCAGGAGCTTACAGCTAAAAAATTGTACACATCTAACCACTATTTACCAAATCAGGACACAACAAAGTATTCAGTACTGTACTTAATGTAGGGTACACAATCTGGTAACTTGTTACTGGTACTCATTTACTACTGTTATGCCTATACCAAGTTTGCAAGAGAACCAATTTAGCCAATATTTCTACATCAAGTACATAGGTCATATTTGAATTAAAATCAATAAAAGATATATTGGTATTCAAAGTGTTCTTGAAAAATTCTTCTATTTTTTAGCCCTACCCAAGGAGAAAAATTGCATATGTATCTAACATGTGTTTGAAGACATCTTCAGAATAAAAATTTGCTTTACTGTCACTGTCCCTGCACTTTTAAACAAGAAAATAATATCAAAGTTCTATAACAGATACATTTTAAATGCACTAGCCTTGTATTATACTATTGGCCAGCCCAATCTATGCTGGCCCACTAAGATATGGTGGCTTTCAATAGCTGACCACTCCATCTTTTAAACTATGCCATATTGACCCCTAAATTGTTTCAAAGTGGCTTCAAATTAACAAGATGGTGCTTGTAGACAAGAAACCTTTTAAACAAGTACAAATACATGAACAAATTTTAATTTAACCTGTTTTATACTTTCAATTAGTGCGAAATAAAAGTACCAATATTTCACTCAAAGGCTGTTGATAACACTAAATTCCACAAAAAATTATACTTTAGTAAAGGAAATCTGTTTTCTCTTTTAAGTTGGATATTTTGACCCTAATTATGCCTTTACAAACCATCTGTTGAACAGGTTTTGTTAAATCATGTGCACAATAATCACTTTTATAGACAATACATTACCATTTTTGGCTAATTTTTGCTTATTTTGGACTAAAATTTAAAAAAAATTTGAACTTGTTCCTATTAATTTGCTTTATTGTGGCCCTAAATTCAGCAATTGGGGACAAAATCTAGTTTTCAGCCAAAGGTTTTCATTGTCATATCAAAACTTTGGGAGAAATTGATCCAAAGTTCAAACTGATCAGTACGGTTTAAAATGTACCTTATTTTTGGCCTAATTTTTTTTATCGAAATATAATTTTATGCCCATGAATATGCCCAATTCATTGCGAAAAGTTAAGATGACCATACAGAAAGAAAGTTAAAATGGAATAAAAACAGGAGAACACTTTACTGTGATTGTGTGTGGTTTTTTAATATGTGTATATAGAAAATGCAAAAAGTGCTGACTTAGCAGTTTTTATAGTGTCCATTAGACAATACCTTCTTTTTGAGTACTGCCTTCAGTTAGTTTCAACAAGATATACCACAATCTATGCAAAAAATAACCTTGATGTACTCTCAGAAATAAAAATCCACAATACATCATCTGACATATAGGTAGCACAGTAGTAAATGTTTTGGCTATAGTCGAAAACACTAACATTTCTGTGATTTGCATACCTTTCTAACATTGATCAGCATTTACCTGGACTAGGAAATTAATAAACTTTCATTTACCATTTAAAAAATAAATGCCATATATATCCGTGACCAATTCCTTTTTTCGCTAGTCAGAACATTTTGAGACGCTCCCACTTTTACATGCAATTTCTAATGCAGTGAATGTAAAAATACTACATTGTTTAAAAAAATTACCAAAATTTTATCTTGCAAGATCTGAGAAAAATTTTACCACTTTTTAAAACTTAATTTATGCAGGAGCTTACAGCTAAAAAATTGTACACATCTAACCACTATTTACCAAATCAGGACACAACAAAGTATTCAGTACTGTACTTAATGTAGGGTACACAATCTGGTAACTTGTTACTGGTACTCATTTACTACTGTTATGCCTATACCAAGTTTGCAAGAGAACCAATTTAGCCAATATTTCTACATCAAGTACATAGGTCATATTTGAATTAAAATCAATAAAAGATATATTGGTATTCAAAGTGTTCTTGAAAAATTCTTCTATTTTTTAGCCCTACCCAAGGAGAAAAATTGCATATGTATCTAACATGTGTTTGAAGACATCTTCAGAATAAAAATTTGCTTTACTGTCACTGTCCCTGCACTTTTAAACAAGAAAATAATATCAAAGTTCTATAACAGATACATTTTAAATGCACTAGCCTTGTATTATACTATTGGCCAGCCCAATCTATGCTGGCCCACTAAGATATGGTGGCTTTCAATAGCTGACCACTCCATCTTTTAAACTATGCCATATTGACCCCTAAATTGTTTCAAAGTGGCTTCAAATTAACAAGATGGTGCTTGTAGACAAGAAACCTTTTAAACAAGTACAAATACATGAACAAATTTTAATTTAACCTGTTTTATACTTTCAATTAGTGCGAAATAAAAGTACCAATATTTCACTCAAAGGCTGTTGATAACACTAAATTCCACAAAAAATTATACTTTAGTAAAGGAAATCTGTTTTCTCTTTTAAGTTGGATATTTTGACCCTAATTATGCCTTTACAAACCATCTGTTGAACAGGTTTTGTTAAATCATGTGCACAATAATCACTTTTATAGACAATACATTACCATTTTTGGCTAATTTTTGCTTATTTTGGACTAAAATTTAAAAAAAATTTGAACTTGTTCCTATTAATTTGCTTTATTGTGGCCCTAAATTCAGCAATTGGGGACAAAATCTAGTTTTCAGCCAAAGGTTTTCATTGTCATATCAAAACTTTGGGAGAAATTGATCCAAAGTTCAAACTGATCAGTACGGTTTAAAATGTACCTTATTTTTGGCCTAATTTTTTTTATCGAAATATAATTTTATGCCCATGAATATGCCCAATTCATTGCGAAAAGTTAAGATGACCATACAGAAAGAAAGTTAAAATGGAATAAAAACAGGAGAACACTTTACTGTGATTGTGTGTGGTTTTTTAATATGTGTATATAGAAAATGCAAAAAGTGCTGACTTAGCAGTTTTTATAGTGTCCATTAGACAATACCTTCTTTTTGAGTACTGCCTTCAGTTAGTTTCAACAAGATATACCACAATCTATGCAAAAAATAACCTTGATGTACTCTCAGAAATAAAAATCCACAATACATCATCTGACATATAGGTAGCACAGTAGTAAATGTTTTGGCTATAGTCGAAAACACTAACATTTCTGTGATTTGCATACCTTTCTAACATTGATCAGCATTTACCTGGACTAGGAAATTAATAAACTTTCATTTACCATTTAAAAAATAAATGCCATATATATCCGTGACCAATTCCTTTTTTCGCTAGTCAGAACATTTTGAGACGCTCCCACTTTTACATGCAATTTCTAATGCAGTGAATGTAAAAATACTACATTGTTTAAAAAAATTACCAAAATTTTATCTTGCAAGATCTGAGAAAAATTTTACCACTTTTTAAAACTTAATTTATGCAGGAGCTTACAGCTAAAAAATTGTACACATCTAACCACTATTTACCAAATCAGGACACAACAAAGTATTCAGTACTGTACTTAATGTAGGGTACACAATCTGGTAACTTGTTACTGGTACTCATTTACTACTGTTATGCCTATACCAAGTTTGCAAGAGAACCAATTTAGCCAATATTTCTACATCAAGTACATAGGTCATATTTGAATTAAAATCAATAAAAGATATATTGGTATTCAAAGTGTTCTTGAAAAATTCTTCTATTTTTTAGCCCTACCCAAGGAGAAAAATTGCATATGTATCTAACATGTGTTTGAAGACATCTTCAGAATAAAAATTTGCTTTACTGTCACTGTCCCTGCACTTTTAAACAAGAAAATAATATCAAAGTTCTATAACAGATACATTTTAAATGCACTAGCCTTGTATTATACTATTGGCCAGCCCAATCTATGCTGGCCCACTAAGATATGGTGGCTTTCAATAGCTGACCACTCCATCTTTTAAACTATGCCATATTGACCCCTAAATTGTTTCAAAGTGGCTTCAAATTAACAAGATGGTGCTTGTAGACAAGAAACCTTTTAAACAAGTACAAATACATGAACAAATTTTAATTTAACCTGTTTTATACTTTCAATTAGTGCGAAATAAAAGTACCAATATTTCACTCAAAGGCTGTTGATAACACTAAATTCCACAAAAAATTATACTTTAGTAAAGGAAATCTGTTTTCTCTTTTAAGTTGGATATTTTGACCCTAATTATGCCTTTACAAACCATCTGTTGAACAGGTTTTGTTAAATCATGTGCACAATAATCACTTTTATAGACAATACATTACCATTTTTGGCTAATTTTTGCTTATTTTGGACTAAAATTTAAAAAAAATTTGAACTTGTTCCTATTAATTTGCTTTATTGTGGCCCTAAATTCAGCAATTGGGGACAAAATCTAGTTTTCAGCCAAAGGTTTTCATTGTCATATCAAAACTTTGGGAGAAATTGATCCAAAGTTCAAACTGATCAGTACGGTTTAAAATGTACCTTATTTTTGGCCTAATTTTTTTTATCGAAATATAATTTTATGCCCATGAATATGCCCAATTCATTGCGAAAAGTTAAGATGACCATACAGAAAGAAAGTTAAAATGGAATAAAAACAGGAGAACACTTTACTGTGATTGTGTGTGGTTTTTTAATATGTGTATATAGAAAATGCAAAAAGTGCTGACTTAGCAGTTTTTATAGTGTCCATTAGACAATACCTTCTTTTTGAGTACTGCCTTCAGTTAGTTTCAACAAGATATACCACAATCTATGCAAAAAATAACCTTGATGTACTCTCAGAAATAAAAATCCACAATACATCATCTGACATATAGGTAGCACAGTAGTAAATGTTTTGGCTATAGTCGAAAACACTAACATTTCTGTGATTTGCATACCTTTCTAACATTGATCAGCATTTACCTGGACTAGGAAATTAATAAACTTTCATTTACCATTTAAAAAATAAATGCCATATATATCCGTGACCAATTCCTTTTTTCGCTAGTCAGAACATTTTGAGACGCTCCCACTTTTACATGCAATTTCTAATGCAGTGAATGTAAAAATACTACATTGTTTAAAAAAATTACCAAAATTTTATCTTGCAAGATCTGAGAAAAATTTTACCACTTTTTAAAACTTAATTTATGCAGGAGCTTACAGCTAAAAAATTGTACACATCTAACCACTATTTACCAAATCAGGACACAACAAAGTATTCAGTACTGTACTTAATGTAGGGTACACAATCTGGTAACTTGTTACTGGTACTCATTTACTACTGTTATGCCTATACCAAGTTTGCAAGAGAACCAATTTAGCCAATATTTCTACATCAAGTACATAGGTCATATTTGAATTAAAATCAATAAAAGATATATTGGTATTCAAAGTGTTCTTGAAAAATTCTTCTATTTTTTAGCCCTACCCAAGGAGAAAAATTGCATATGTATCTAACATGTGTTTGAAGACATCTTCAGAATAAAAATTTGCTTTACTGTCACTGTCCCTGCACTTTTAAACAAGAAAATAATATCAAAGTTCTATAACAGATACATTTTAAATGCACTAGCCTTGTATTATACTATTGGCCAGCCCAATCTATGCTGGCCCACTAAGATATGGTGGCTTTCAATAGCTGACCACTCCATCTTTTAAACTATGCCATATTGACCCCTAAATTGTTTCAAAGTGGCTTCAAATTAACAAGATGGTGCTTGTAGACAAGAAACCTTTTAAACAAGTACAAATACATGAACAAATTTTAATTTAACCTGTTTTATACTTTCAATTAGTGCGAAATAAAAGTACCAATATTTCACTCAAAGGCTGTTGATAACACTAAATTCCACAAAAAATTATACTTTAGTAAAGGAAATCTGTTTTCTCTTTTAAGTTGGATATTTTGACCCTAATTATGCCTTTACAAACCATCTGTTGAACAGGTTTTGTTAAATCATGTGCACAATAATCACTTTTATAGACAATACATTACCATTTTTGGCTAATTTTTGCTTATTTTGGACTAAAATTTAAAAAAAATTTGAACTTGTTCCTATTAATTTGCTTTATTGTGGCCCTAAATTCAGCAATTGGGGACAAAATCTAGTTTTCAGCCAAAGGTTTTCATTGTCATATCAAAACTTTGGGAGAAATTGATCCAAAGTTCAAACTGATCAGTACGGTTTAAAATGTACCTTATTTTTGGCCTAATTTTTTTTATCGAAATATAATTTTATGCCCATGAATATGCCCAATTCATTGCGAAAAGTTAAGATGACCATACAGAAAGAAAGTTAAAATGGAATAAAAACAGGAGAACACTTTACTGTGATTGTGTGTGGTTTTTTAATATGTGTATATAGAAAATGCAAAAAGTGCTGACTTAGCAGTTTTTATAGTGTCCATTAGACAATACCTTCTTTTTGAGTACTGCCTTCAGTTAGTTTCAACAAGATATACCACAATCTATGCAAAAAATAACCTTGATGTACTCTCAGAAATAAAAATCCACAATACATCATCTGACATATAGGTAGCACAGTAGTAAATGTTTTGGCTATAGTCGAAAACACTAACATTTCTGTGATTTGCATACCTTTCTAACATTGATCAGCATTTACCTGGACTAGGAAATTAATAAACTTTCATTTACCATTTAAAAAATAAATGCCATATATATCCGTGACCAATTCCTTTTTTCGCTAGTCAGAACATTTTGAGACGCTCCCACTTTTACATGCAATTTCTAATGCAGTGAATGTAAAAATACTACATTGTTTAAAAAAATTACCAAAATTTTATCTTGCAAGATCTGAGAAAAATTTTACCACTTTTTAAAACTTAATTTATGCAGGAGCTTACAGCTAAAAAATTGTACACATCTAACCACTATTTACCAAATCAGGACACAACAAAGTATTCAGTACTGTACTTAATGTAGGGTACACAATCTGGTAACTTGTTACTGGTACTCATTTACTACTGTTATGCCTATACCAAGTTTGCAAGAGAACCAATTTAGCCAATATTTCTACATCAAGTACATAGGTCATATTTGAATTAAAATCAATAAAAGATATATTGGTATTCAAAGTGTTCTTGAAAAATTCTTCTATTTTTTAGCCCTACCCAAGGAGAAAAATTGCATATGTATCTAACATGTGTTTGAAGACATCTTCAGAATAAAAATTTGCTTTACTGTCACTGTCCCTGCACTTTTAAACAAGAAAATAATATCAAAGTTCTATAACAGATACATTTTAAATGCACTAGCCTTGTATTATACTATTGGCCAGCCCAATCTATGCTGGCCCACTAAGATATGGTGGCTTTCAATAGCTGACCACTCCATCTTTTAAACTATGCCATATTGACCCCTAAATTGTTTCAAAGTGGCTTCAAATTAACAAGATGGTGCTTGTAGACAAGAAACCTTTTAAACAAGTACAAATACATGAACAGATTTTAATTTAACCTGTTTTATACTTTCAATTAGTGCGAAATAAAAGTACCAATATTTCACTCAAAGGCTGTTGATAACACTAAATTCCACAAAAAATTATACTTTAGTAAAGGAAATCTGTTTTCTCTTTTAAGTTGGATATTTTGACCCTAATTATGCCTTTACAAACCATCTGTTGAACAGGTTTTGTTAAATCATGTGCACAATAATCACTTTTATAGACAATACATTACCATTTTTGGCTAATTTTTGCTTATTTTGGACTAAAATTTAAAAAAAATTTGAACTTGTTCCTATTAATTTGCTTTATTGTGGCCCTAAATTCAGCAATTGGGGACAAAATCTAGTTTTCAGCCAAAGGTTTTCATTGTCATATCAAAACTTTGGGAGAAATTGATCCAAAGTTCAAACTGATCAGTACGGTTTAAAATGTACCTTATTTTTGGCCTAATTTTTTTTATCGAAATATAATTTTATGCCCATGAATATGCCCAATTCATTGCGAAAAGTTAAGATGACCATACAGAAAGAAAGTTAAAATGGAATAAAAACAGGAGAACACTTTACTGTGATTGTGTGTGGTTTTTTAATATGTGTATATAGAAAATGCAAAAAGTGCTGACTTAGCAGTTTTTATAGTGTCCATTAGACAATACCTTCTTTTTGAGTACTGCCTTCAGTTAGTTTCAACAAGATATACCACAATCTATGCAAAAAATAACCTTGATGTACTCTCAGAAATAAAAATCCACAATACATCATCTGACATATAGGTAGCACAGTAGTAAATGTTTTGGCTATAGTCGAAAACACTAACATTTCTGTGATTTGCATACCTTTCTAACATTGATCAGCATTTACCTGGACTAGGAAATTAATAAACTTTCATTTACCATTTAAAAAATAAATGCCATATATATCCGTGACCAATTCCTTTTTTCGCTAGTCAGAACATTTTGAGACGCTCCCACTTTTACATGCAATTTCTAATGCAGTGAATGTAAAAATACTACATTGTTTAAAAAAATTACCAAAATTTTATCTTGCAAGATCTGAGAAAAATTTTACCACTTTTTAAAACTTAATTTATGCAGGAGCTTACAGCTAAAAAATTGTACACATCTAACCACTATTTACCAAATCAGGACACAACAAAGTATTCAGTACTGTACTTAATGTAGGGTACACAATCTGGTAACTTGTTACTGGTACTCATTTACTACTGTTATGCCTATACCAAGTTTGCAAGAGAACCAATTTAGCCAATATTTCTACATCAAGTACATAGGTCATATTTGAATTAAAATCAATAAAAGATATATTGGTATTCAAAGTGTTCTTGAAAAATTCTTCTATTTTTTAGCCCTACCCAAGGAGAAAAATTGCATATGTATCTAACATGTGTTTGAAGACATCTTCAGAATAAAAATTTGCTTTACTGTCACTGTCCCTGCACTTTTAAACAAGAAAATAATATCAAAGTTCTATAACAGATACATTTTAAATGCACTAGCCTTGTATTATACTATTGGCCAGCCCAATCTATGCTGGCCCACTAAGATATGGTGGCTTTCAATAGCTGACCACTCCATCTTTTAAACTATGCCATATTGACCCCTAAATTGTTTCAAAGTGGCTTCAAATTAACAAGATGGTGCTTGTAGACAAGAAACCTTTTAAACAAGTACAAATACATGAACAAATTTTAATTTAACCTGTTTTATACTTTCAATTAGTGCGAAATAAAAGTACCAATATTTCACTCAAAGGCTGTTGATAACACTAAATTCCACAAAAAATTATACTTTAGTAAAGGAAATCTGTTTTCTCTTTTAAGTTGGATATTTTGACCCTAATTATGCCTTTACAAACCATCTGTTGAACAGGTTTTGTTAAATCATGTGCACAATAATCACTTTTATAGACAATACATTACCATTTTTGGCTAATTTTTGCTTATTTTGGACTAAAATTTAAAAAAAATTTGAACTTGTTCCTATTAATTTGCTTTATTGTGGCCCTAAATTCAGCAATTGGGGACAAAATCTAGTTTTCAGCCAAAGGTTTTCATTGTCATATCAAAACTTTGGGAGAAATTGATCCAAAGTTCAAACTGATCAGTACGGTTTAAAATGTACCTTATTTTTGGCCTAATTTTTTTTATCGAAATATAATTTTATGCCCATGAATATGCCCAATTCATTGCGAAAAGTTAAGATGACCATACAGAAAGAAAGTTAAAATGGAATAAAAACAGGAGAACACTTTACTGTGATTGTGTGTGGTTTTTTAATATGTGTATATAGAAAATGCAAAAAGTGCTGACTTAGCAGTTTTTATAGTGTCCATTAGACAATACCTTCTTTTTGAGTACTGCCTTCAGTTAGTTTCAACAAGATATACCACAATCTATGCAAAAAATAACCTTGATGTACTCTCAGAAATAAAAATCCACAATACATCATCTGACATATAGGTAGCACAGTAGTAAATGTTTTGGCTATAGTCGAAAACACTAACATTTCTGTGATTTGCATACCTTTCTAACATTGATCAGCATTTACCTGGACTAGGAAATTAATAAACTTTCATTTACCATTTAAAAAATAAATGCCATATATATCCGTGACCAATTCCTTTTTTCGCTAGTCAGAACATTTTGAGACGCTCCCACTTTTACATGCAATTTCTAATGCAGTGAATGTAAAAATACTACATTGTTTAAAAAAATTACCAAAATTTTATCTTGCAAGATCTGAGAAAAATTTTACCACTTTTTAAAACTTAATTTATGCAGGAGCTTACAGCTAAAAAATTGTACACATCTAACCACTATTTACCAAATCAGGACACAACAAAGTATTCAGTACTGTACTTAATGTAGGGTACACAATCTGGTAACTTGTTACTGGTACTCATTTACTACTGTTATGCCTATACCAAGTTTGCAAGAGAACCAATTTAGCCAATATTTCTACATCAAGTACATAGGTCATATTTGAATTAAAATCAATAAAAGATATATTGGTATTCAAAGTGTTCTTGAAAAATTCTTCTATTTTTTAGCCCTACCCAAGGAGAAAAATTGCATATGTATCTAACATGTGTTTGAAGACATCTTCAGAATAAAAATTTGCTTTACTGTCACTGTCCCTGCACTTTTAAACAAGAAAATAATATCAAAGTTCTATAACAGATACATTTTAAATGCACTAGCCTTGTATTATACTATTGGCCAGCCCAATCTATGCTGGCCCACTAAGATATGGTGGCTTTCAATAGCTGACCACTCCATCTTTTAAACTATGCCATATTGACCCCTAAATTGTTTCAAAGTGGCTTCAAATTAACAAGATGGTGCTTGTAGACAAGAAACCTTTTAAACAAGTACAAATACATGAACAAATTTTAATTTAACCTGTTTTATACTTTCAATTAGTGCGAAATAAAAGTACCAATATTTCACTCAAAGGCTGTTGATAACACTAAATTCCACAAAAAATTATACTTTAGTAAAGGAAATCTGTTTTCTCTTTTAAGTTGGATATTTTGACCCTAATTATGCCTTTACAAACCATCTGTTGAACAGGTTTTGTTAAATCATGTGCACAATAATCACTTTTATAGACAATACATTACCATTTTTGGCTAATTTTTGCTTATTTTGGACTAAAATTTAAAAAAAATTTGAACTTGTTCCTATTAATTTGCTTTATTGTGGCCCTAAATTCAGCAATTGGGGACAAAATCTAGTTTTCAGCCAAAGGTTTTCATTGTCATATCAAAACTTTGGGAGAAATTGATCCAAAGTTCAAACTGATCAGTACGGTTTAAAATGTACCTTATTTTTGGCCTAATTTTTTTTATCGAAATATAATTTTATGCCCATGAATATGCCCAATTCATTGCGAAAAGTTAAGATGACCATACAGAAAGAAAGTTAAAATGGAATAAAAACAGGAGAACACTTTACTGTGATTGTGTGTGGTTTTTTAATATGTGTATATAGAAAATGCAAAAAGTGCTGACTTAGCAGTTTTTATAGTGTCCATTAGACAATACCTTCTTTTTGAGTACTGCCTTCAGTTAGTTTCAACAAGATATACCACAATCTATGCAAAAAATAACCTTGATGTACTCTCAGAAATAAAAATCCACAATACATCATCTGACATATAGGTAGCACAGTAGTAAATGTTTTGGCTATAGTCGAAAACACTAACATTTCTGTGATTTGCATACCTTTCTAACATTGATCAGCATTTACCTGGACTAGGAAATTAATAAACTTTCATTTACCATTTAAAAAATAAATGCCATATATATCCGTGACCAATTCCTTTTTTCGCTAGTCAGAACATTTTGAGACGCTCCCACTTTTACATGCAATTTCTAATGCAGTGAATGTAAAAATACTACATTGTTTAAAAAAATTACCAAAATTTTATCTTGCAAGATCTGAGAAAAATTTTACCACTTTTTAAAACTTAATTTATGCAGGAGCTTACAGCTAAAAAATTGTACACATCTAACCACTATTTACCAAATCAGGACACAACAAAGTATTCAGTACTGTACTTAATGTAGGGTACACAATCTGGTAACTTGTTACTGGTACTCATTTACTACTGTTATGCCTATACCAAGTTTGCAAGAGAACCAATTTAGCCAATATTTCTACATCAAGTACATAGGTCATATTTGAATTAAAATCAATAAAAGATATATTGGTATTCAAAGTGTTCTTGAAAAATTCTTCTATTTTTTAGCCCTACCCAAGGAGAAAAATTGCATATGTATCTAACATGTGTTTGAAGACATCTTCAGAATAAAAATTTGCTTTACTGTCACTGTCCCTGCACTTTTAAACAAGAAAATAATATCAAAGTTCTATAACAGATACATTTTAAATGCACTAGCCTTGTATTATACTATTGGCCAGCCCAATCTATGCTGGCCCACTAAGATATGGTGGCTTTCAATAGCTGACCACTCCATCTTTTAAACTATGCCATATTGACCCCTAAATTGTTTCAAAGTGGCTTCAAATTAACAAGATGGTGCTTGTAGACAAGAAACCTTTTAAACAAGTACAAATACATGAACAGATTTTAATTTAACCTGTTTTATACTTTCAATTAGTGCGAAATAAAAGTACCAATATTTCACTCAAAGGCTGTTGATAACACTAAATTCCACAAAAAATTATACTTTAGTAAAGGAAATCTGTTTTCTCTTTTAAGTTGGATATTTTGACCCTAATTATGCCTTTACAAACCATCTGTTGAACAGGTTTTGTTAAATCATGTGCACAATAATCACTTTTATAGACAATACATTACCATTTTTGGCTAATTTTTGCTTATTTTGGACTAAAATTTAAAAAAAATTTGAACTTGTTCCTATTAATTTGCTTTATTGTGGCCCTAAATTCAGCAATTGGGGACAAAATCTAGTTTTCAGCCAAAGGTTTTCATTGTCATATCAAAACTTTGGGAGAAATTGATCCAAAGTTCAAACTGATCAGTACGGTTTAAAATGTACCTTATTTTTGGCCTAATTTTTTTTATCGAAATATAATTTTATGCCCATGAATATGCCCAATTCATTGCGAAAAGTTAAGATGACCATACAGAAAGAAAGTTAAAATGGAATAAAAACAGGAGAACACTTTACTGTGATTGTGTGTGGTTTTTTAATATGTGTATATAGAAAATGCAAAAAGTGCTGACTTAGCAGTTTTTATAGTGTCCATTAGACAATACCTTCTTTTTGAGTACTGCCTTCAGTTAGTTTCAACAAGATATACCACAATCTATGCAAAAAATAACCTTGATGTACTCTCAGAAATAAAAATCCACAATACATCATCTGACATATAGGTAGCACAGTAGTAAATGTTTTGGCTATAGTCGAAAACACTAACATTTCTGTGATTTGCATACCTTTCTAACATTGATCAGCATTTACCTGGACTAGGAAATTAATAAACTTTCATTTACCATTTAAAAAATAAATGCCATATATATCCGTGACCAATTCCTTTTTTCGCTAGTCAGAACATTTTGAGACGCTCCCACTTTTACATGCAATTTCTAATGCAGTGAATGTAAAAATACTACATTGTTTAAAAAAATTACCAAAATTTTATCTTGCAAGATCTGAGAAAAATTTTACCACTTTTTAAAACTTAATTTATGCAGGAGCTTACAGCTAAAAAATTGTACACATCTAACCACTATTTACCAAATCAGGACACAACAAAGTATTCAGTACTGTACTTAATGTAGGGTACACAATCTGGTAACTTGTTACTGGTACTCATTTACTACTGTTATGCCTATACCAAGTTTGCAAGAGAACCAATTTAGCCAATATTTCTACATCAAGTACATAGGTCATATTTGAATTAAAATCAATAAAAGATATATTGGTATTCAAAGTGTTCTTGAAAAATTCTTCTATTTTTTAGCCCTACCCAAGGAGAAAAATTGCATATGTATCTAACATGTGTTTGAAGACATCTTCAGAATAAAAATTTGCTTTACTGTCACTGTCCCTGCACTTTTAAACAAGAAAATAATATCAAAGTTCTATAACAGATACATTTTAAATGCACTAGCCTTGTATTATACTATTGGCCAGCCCAATCTATGCTGGCCCACTAAGATATGGTGGCTTTCAATAGCTGACCACTCCATCTTTTAAACTATGCCATATTGACCCCTAAATTGTTTCAAAGTGGCTTCAAATTAACAAGATGGTGCTTGTAGACAAGAAACCTTTTAAACAAGTACAAATACATGAACAGATTTTAATTTAACCTGTTTTATACTTTCAATTAGTGCGAAATAAAAGTACCAATATTTCACTCAAAGGCTGTTGATAACACTAAATTCCACAAAAAATTATACTTTAGTAAAGGAAATCTGTTTTCTCTTTTAAGTTGGATATTTTGACCCTAATTATGCCTTTACAAACCATCTGTTGAACAGGTTTTGTTAAATCATGTGCACAATAATCACTTTTATAGACAATACATTACCATTTTTGGCTAATTTTTGCTTATTTTGGACTAAAATTTAAAAAAAATTTGAACTTGTTCCTATTAATTTGCTTTATTGTGGCCCTAAATTCAGCAATTGGGGACAAAATCTAGTTTTCAGCCAAAGGTTTTCATTGTCATATCAAAACTTTGGGAGAAATTGATCCAAAGTTCAAACTGATCAGTACGGTTTAAAATGTACCTTATTTTTGGCCTAATTTTTTTTATCGAAATATAATTTTATGCCCATGAATATGCCCAATTCATTGCGAAAAGTTAAGATGACCATACAGAAAGAAAGTTAAAATGGAATAAAAACAGGAGAACACTTTACTGTGATTGTGTGTGGTTTTTTAATATGTGTATATAGAAAATGCAAAAAGTGCTGACTTAGCAGTTTTTATAGTGTCCATTAGACAATACCTTCTTTTTGAGTACTGCCTTCAGTTAGTTTCAACAAGATATACCACAATCTATGCAAAAAATAACCTTGATGTACTCTCAGAAATAAAAATCCACAATACATCATCTGACATATAGGTAGCACAGTAGTAAATGTTTTGGCTATAGTCGAAAACACTAACATTTCTGTGATTTGCATACCTTTCTAACATTGATCAGCATTTACCTGGACTAGGAAATTAATAAACTTTCATTTACCATTTAAAAAATAAATGCCATATATATCCGTGACCAATTCCTTTTTTCGCTAGTCAGAACATTTTGAGACGCTCCCACTTTTACATGCAATTTCTAATGCAGTGAATGTAAAAATACTACATTGTTTAAAAAAATTACCAAAATTTTATCTTGCAAGATCTGAGAAAAATTTTACCACTTTTTAAAACTTAATTTATGCAGGAGCTTACAGCTAAAAAATTGTACACATCTAACCACTATTTACCAAATCAGGACACAACAAAGTATTCAGTACTGTACTTAATGTAGGGTACACAATCTGGTAACTTGTTACTGGTACTCATTTACTACTGTTATGCCTATACCAAGTTTGCAAGAGAACCAATTTAGCCAATATTTCTACATCAAGTACATAGGTCATATTTGAATTAAAATCAATAAAAGATATATTGGTATTCAAAGTGTTCTTGAAAAATTCTTCTATTTTTTAGCCCTACCCAAGGAGAAAAATTGCATATGTATCTAACATGTGTTTGAAGACATCTTCAGAATAAAAATTTGCTTTACTGTCACTGTCCCTGCACTTTTAAACAAGAAAATAATATCAAAGTTCTATAACAGATACATTTTAAATGCACTAGCCTTGTATTATACTATTGGCCAGCCCAATCTATGCTGGCCCACTAAGATATGGTGGCTTTCAATAGCTGACCACTCCATCTTTTAAACTATGCCATATTGACCCCTAAATTGTTTCAAAGTGGCTTCAAATTAACAAGATGGTGCTTGTAGACAAGAAACCTTTTAAACAAGTACAAATACATGAACAGATTTTAATTTAACCTGTTTTATACTTTCAATTAGTGCGAAATAAAAGTACCAATATTTCACTCAAAGGCTGTTGATAACACTAAATTCCACAAAAAATTATACTTTAGTAAAGGAAATCTGTTTTCTCTTTTAAGTTGGATATTTTGACCCTAATTATGCCTTTACAAACCATCTGTTGAACAGGTTTTGTTAAATCATGTGCACAATAATCACTTTTATAGACAATACATTACCATTTTTGGCTAATTTTTGCTTATTTTGGACTAAAATTTAAAAAAAATTTGAACTTGTTCCTATTAATTTGCTTTATTGTGGCCCTAAATTCAGCAATTGGGGACAAAATCTAGTTTTCAGCCAAAGGTTTTCATTGTCATATCAAAACTTTGGGAGAAATTGATCCAAAGTTCAAACTGATCAGTACGGTTTAAAATGTACCTTATTTTTGGCCTAATTTTTTTTATCGAAATATAATTTTATGCCCATGAATATGCCCAATTCATTGCGAAAAGTTAAGATGACCATACAGAAAGAAAGTTAAAATGGAATAAAAACAGGAGAACACTTTACTGTGATTGTGTGTGGTTTTTTAATATGTGTATATAGAAAATGCAAAAAGTGCTGACTTAGCAGTTTTTATAGTGTCCATTAGACAATACCTTCTTTTTGAGTACTGCCTTCAGTTAGTTTCAACAAGATATACCACAATCTATGCAAAAAATAACCTTGATGTACTCTCAGAAATAAAAATCCACAATACATCATCTGACATATAGGTAGCACAGTAGTAAATGTTTTGGCTATAGTCGAAAACACTAACATTTCTGTGATTTGCATACCTTTCTAACATTGATCAGCATTTACCTGGACTAGGAAATTAATAAACTTTCATTTACCATTTAAAAAATAAATGCCATATATATCCGTGACCAATTCCTTTTTTCGCTAGTCAGAACATTTTGAGACGCTCCCACTTTTACATGCAATTTCTAATGCAGTGAATGTAAAAATACTACATTGTTTAAAAAAATTACCAAAATTTTATCTTGCAAGATCTGAGAAAAATTTTACCACTTTTTAAAACTTAATTTATGCAGGAGCTTACAGCTAAAAAATTGTACACATCTAACCACTATTTACCAAATCAGGACACAACAAAGTATTCAGTACTGTACTTAATGTAGGGTACACAATCTGGTAACTTGTTACTGGTACTCATTTACTACTGTTATGCCTATACCAAGTTTGCAAGAGAACCAATTTAGCCAATATTTCTACATCAAGTACATAGGTCATATTTGAATTAAAATCAATAAAAGATATATTGGTATTCAAAGTGTTCTTGAAAAATTCTTCTATTTTTTAGCCCTACCCAAGGAGAAAAATTGCATATGTATCTAACATGTGTTTGAAGACATCTTCAGAATAAAAATTTGCTTTACTGTCACTGTCCCTGCACTTTTAAACAAGAAAATAATATCAAAGTTCTATAACAGATACATTTTAAATGCACTAGCCTTGTATTATACTATTGGCCAGCCCAATCTATGCTGGCCCACTAAGATATGGTGGCTTTCAATAGCTGACCACTCCATCTTTTAAACTATGCCATATTGACCCCTAAATTGTTTCAAAGTGGCTTCAAATTAACAAGATGGTGCTTGTAGACAAGAAACCTTTTAAACAAGTACAAATACATGAACAGATTTTAATTTAACCTGTTTTATACTTTCAATTAGTGCGAAATAAAAGTACCAATATTTCACTCAAAGGCTGTTGATAACACTAAATTCCACAAAAAATTATACTTTAGTAAAGGAAATCTGTTTTCTCTTTTAAGTTGGATATTTTGACCCTAATTATGCCTTTACAAACCATCTGTTGAACAGGTTTTGTTAAATCATGTGCACAATAATCACTTTTATAGACAATACATTACCATTTTTGGCTAATTTTTGCTTATTTTGGACTAAAATTTTAAAAAAATTTGAACTTGTTCCTATTAATTTGCTTTATTGTGGCCCTAAATTCAGCAATTGGGGACAAAATCTAGTTTTCAGCCAAAGGTTTTCATTGTCATATCAAAACTTTGGGAGAAATTGATCCAAAGTTCAAACTGATCAGTACGGTTTAAAATGTACCTTATTTTTGGCCTAATTTTTTTTATCGAAATATAATTTTATGCCCATGAATATGCCCAATTCATTGCGAAAAGTTAAGATGACCATACAGAAAGAAAGTTAAAATGGAATAAAAACAGGAGAACACTTTACTGTGATTGTGTGTGGTTTTTTAATATGTGTATATAGAAAATGCAAAAAGTGCTGACTTAGCAGTTTTTATAGTGTCCATTAGACAATACCTTCTTTTTGAGTACTGCCTTCAGTTAGTTTCAACAAGATATACCACAATCTATGCAAAAAATAACCTTGATGTACTCTCAGAAATAAAAATCCACAATACATCATCTGACATATAGGTAGCACAGTAGTAAATGTTTTGGCTATAGTCGAAAACACTAACATTTCTGTGATTTGCATACCTTTCTAACATTGATCAGCATTTACCTGGACTAGGAAATTAATAAACTTTCATTTACCATTTAAAAAATAAATGCCATATATATCCGTGACCAATTCCTTTTTTCGCTAGTCAGAACATTTTGAGACGCTCCCACTTTTACATGCAATTTCTAATGCAGTGAATGTAAAAATACTACATTGTTTAAAAAAATTACCAAAATTTTATCTTGCAAGATCTGAGAAAAATTTTACCACTTTTTAAAACTTAATTTATGCAGGAGCTTACAGCTAAAAAATTGTACACATCTAACCACTATTTACCAAATCAGGACACAACAAAGTATTCAGTACTGTACTTAATGTAGGGTACACAATCTGGTAACTTGTTACTGGTACTCATTTACTACTGTTATGCCTATACCAAGTTTGCAAGAGAACCAATTTAGCCAATATTTCTACATCAAGTACATAGGTCATATTTGAATTAAAATCAATAAAAGATATATTGGTATTCAAAGTGTTCTTGAAAAATTCTTCTATTTTTTAGCCCTACCCAAGGAGAAAAATTGCATATGTATCTAACATGTGTTTGAAGACATCTTCAGAATAAAAATTTGCTTTACTGTCACTGTCCCTGCACTTTTAAACAAGAAAATAATATCAAAGTTCTATAACAGATACATTTTAAATGCACTAGCCTTGTATTATACTATTGGCCAGCCCAATCTATGCTGGCCCACTAAGATATGGTGGCTTTCAATAGCTGACCACTCCATCTTTTAAACTATGCCATATTGACCCCTAAATTGTTTCAAAGTGGCTTCAAATTAACAAGATGGTGCTTGTAGACAAGAAACCTTTTAAACAAGTACAAATACATGAACAAATTTTAATTTAACCTGTTTTATACTTTCAATTAGTGCGAAATAAAAGTACCAATATTTCACTCAAAGGCTGTTGATAACACTAAATTCCACAAAAAATTATACTTTAGTAAAGGAAATCTGTTTTCTCTTTTAAGTTGGATATTTTGACCCTAATTATGCCTTTACAAACCATCTGTTGAACAGGTTTTGTTAAATCATGTGCACAATAATCACTTTTATAGACAATACATTACCATTTTTGGCTAATTTTTGCTTATTTTGGACTAAAATTTAAAAAAAATTTGAACTTGTTCCTATTAATTTGCTTTATTGTGGCCCTAAATTCAGCAATTGGGGACAAAATCTAGTTTTCAGCCAAAGGTTTTCATTGTCATATCAAAACTTTGGGAGAAATTGATCCAAAGTTCAAACTGATCAGTACGGTTTAAAATGTACCTTATTTTTGGCCTAATTTTTTTTATCGAAATATAATTTTATGCCCATGAATATGCCCAATTCATTGCGAAAAGTTAAGATGACCATACAGAAAGAAAGTTAAAATGGAATAAAAACAGGAGAACACTTTACTGTGATTGTGTGTGGTTTTTTAATATGTGTATATAGAAAATGCAAAAAGTGCTGACTTAGCAGTTTTTATAGTGTCCATTAGACAATACCTTCTTTTTGAGTACTGCCTTCAGTTAGTTTCAACAAGATATACCACAATCTATGCAAAAAATAACCTTGATGTACTCTCAGAAATAAAAATCCACAATACATCATCTGACATATAGGTAGCACAGTAGTAAATGTTTTGGCTATAGTCGAAAACACTAACATTTCTGTGATTTGCATACCTTTCTAACATTGATCAGCATTTACCTGGACTAGGAAATTAATAAACTTTCATTTACCATTTAAAAAATAAATGCCATATATATCCGTGACCAATTCCTTTTTTCGCTAGTCAGAACATTTTGAGACGCTCCCACTTTTACATGCAATTTCTAATGCAGTGAATGTAAAAATACTACATTGTTTAAAAAAATTACCAAAATTTTATCTTGCAAGATCTGAGAAAAATTTTACCACTTTTTAAAACTTAATTTATGCAGGAGCTTACAGCTAAAAAATTGTACACATCTAACCACTATTTACCAAATCAGGACACAACAAAGTATTCAGTACTGTACTTAATGTAGGGTACACAATCTGGTAACTTGTTACTGGTACTCATTTACTACTGTTATGCCTATACCAAGTTTGCAAGAGAACCAATTTAGCCAATATTTCTACATCAAGTACATAGGTCATATTTGAATTAAAATCAATAAAAGATATATTGGTATTCAAAGTGTTCTTGAAAAATTCTTCTATTTTTTAGCCCTACCCAAGGAGAAAAATTGCATATGTATCTAACATGTGTTTGAAGACATCTTCAGAATAAAAATTTGCTTTACTGTCACTGTCCCTGCACTTTTAAACAAGAAAATAATATCAAAGTTCTATAACAGATACATTTTAAATGCACTAGCCTTGTATTATACTATTGGCCAGCCCAATCTATGCTGGCCCACTAAGATATGGTGGCTTTCAATAGCTGACCACTCCATCTTTTAAACTATGCCATATTGACCCCTAAATTGTTTCAAAGTGGCTTCAAATTAACAAGATGGTGCTTGTAGACAAGAAACCTTTTAAACAAGTACAAATACATGAACAGATTTTAATTTAACCTGTTTTATACTTTCAATTAGTGCGAAATAAAAGTACCAATATTTCACTCAAAGGCTGTTGATAACACTAAATTCCACAAAAAATTATACTTTAGTAAAGGAAATCTGTTTTCTCTTTTAAGTTGGATATTTTGACCCTAATTATGCCTTTACAAACCATCTGTTGAACAGGTTTTGTTAAATCATGTGCACAATAATCACTTTTATAGACAATACATTACCATTTTTGGCTAATTTTTGCTTATTTTGGACTAAAATTTAAAAAAAATTTGAACTTGTTCCTATTAATTTGCTTTATTGTGGCCCTAAATTCAGCAATTGGGGACAAAATCTAGTTTTCAGCCAAAGGTTTTCATTGTCATATCAAAACTTTGGGAGAAATTGATCCAAAGTTCAAACTGATCAGTACGGTTTAAAATGTACCTTATTTTTGGCCTAATTTTTTTTATCGAAATATAATTTTATGCCCATGAATATGCCCAATTCATTGCGAAAAGTTAAGATGACCATACAGAAAGAAAGTTAAAATGGAATAAAAACAGGAGAACACTTTACTGTGATTGTGTGTGGTTTTTTAATATGTGTATATAGAAAATGCAAAAAGTGCTGACTTAGCAGTTTTTATAGTGTCCATTAGACAATACCTTCTTTTTGAGTACTGCCTTCAGTTAGTTTCAACAAGATATACCACAATCTATGCAAAAAATAACCTTGATGTACTCTCAGAAATAAAAATCCACAATACATCATCTGACATATAGGTAGCACAGTAGTAAATGTTTTGGCTATAGTCGAAAACACTAACATTTCTGTGATTTGCATACCTTTCTAACATTGATCAGCATTTACCTGGACTAGGAAATTAATAAACTTTCATTTACCATTTAAAAAATAAATGCCATATATATCCGTGACCAATTCCTTTTTTCGCTAGTCAGAACATTTTGAGACGCTCCCACTTTTACATGCAATTTCTAATGCAGTGAATGTAAAAATACTACATTGTTTAAAAAAATTACCAAAATTTTATCTTGCAAGATCTGAGAAAAATTTTACCACTTTTTAAAACTTAATTTATGCAGGAGCTTACAGCTAAAAAATTGTACACATCTAACCACTATTTACCAAATCAGGACACAACAAAGTATTCAGTACTGTACTTAATGTAGGGTACACAATCTGGTAACTTGTTACTGGTACTCATTTACTACTGTTATGCCTATACCAAGTTTGCAAGAGAACCAATTTAGCCAATATTTCTACATCAAGTACATAGGTCATATTTGAATTAAAATCAATAAAAGATATATTGGTATTCAAAGTGTTCTTGAAAAATTCTTCTATTTTTTAGCCCTACCCAAGGAGAAAAATTGCATATGTATCTAACATGTGTTTGAAGACATCTTCAGAATAAAAATTTGCTTTACTGTCACTGTCCCTGCACTTTTAAACAAGAAAATAATATCAAAGTTCTATAACAGATACATTTTAAATGCACTAGCCTTGTATTATACTATTGGCCAGCCCAATCTATGCTGGCCCACTAAGATATGGTGGCTTTCAATAGCTGACCACTCCATCTTTTAAACTATGCCATATTGACCCCTAAATTGTTTCAAAGTGGCTTCAAATTAACAAGATGGTGCTTGTAGACAAGAAACCTTTTAAACAAGTACAAATACATGAACAGATTTTAATTTAACCTGTTTTATACTTTCAATTAGTGCGAAATAAAAGTACCAATATTTCACTCAAAGGCTGTTGATAACACTAAATTCCACAAAAAATTATACTTTAGTAAAGGAAATCTGTTTTCTCTTTTAAGTTGGATATTTTGACCCTAATTATGCCTTTACAAACCATCTGTTGAACAGGTTTTGTTAAATCATGTGCACAATAATCACTTTTATAGACAATACATTACCATTTTTGGCTAATTTTTGCTTATTTTGGACTAAAATTTAAAAAAAATTTGAACTTGTTCCTATTAATTTGCTTTATTGTGGCCCTAAATTCAGCAATTGGGGACAAAATCTAGTTTTCAGCCAAAGGTTTTCATTGTCATATCAAAACTTTGGGAGAAATTGATCCAAAGTTCAAACTGATCAGTACGGTTTAAAATGTACCTTATTTTTGGCCTAATTTTTTTTATCGAAATATAATTTTATGCCCATGAATATGCCCAATTCATTGCGAAAAGTTAAGATGACCATACAGAAAGAAAGTTAAAATGGAATAAAAACAGGAGAACACTTTACTGTGATTGTGTGTGGTTTTTTAATATGTGTATATAGAAAATGCAAAAAGTGCTGACTTAGCAGTTTTTATAGTGTCCATTAGACAATACCTTCTTTTTGAGTACTGCCTTCAGTTAGTTTCAACAAGATATACCACAATCTATGCAAAAAATAACCTTGATGTACTCTCAGAAATAAAAATCCACAATACATCATCTGACATATAGGTAGCACAGTAGTAAATGTTTTGGCTATAGTCGAAAACACTAACATTTCTGTGATTTGCATACCTTTCTAACATTGATCAGCATTTACCTGGACTAGGAAATTAATAAACTTTCATTTACCATTTAAAAAATAAATGCCATATATATCCGTGACCAATTCCTTTTTTCGCTAGTCAGAACATTTTGAGACGCTCCCACTTTTACATGCAATTTCTAATGCAGTGAATGTAAAAATACTACATTGTTTAAAAAAATTACCAAAATTTTATCTTGCAAGATCTGAGAAAAATTTTACCACTTTTTAAAACTTAATTTATGCAGGAGCTTACAGCTAAAAAATTGTACACATCTAACCACTATTTACCAAATCAGGACACAACAAAGTATTCAGTACTGTACTTAATGTAGGGTACACAATCTGGTAACTTGTTACTGGTACTCATTTACTACTGTTATGCCTATACCAAGTTTGCAAGAGAACCAATTTAGCCAATATTTCTACATCAAGTACATAGGTCATATTTGAATTAAAATCAATAAAAGATATATTGGTATTCAAAGTGTTCTTGAAAAATTCTTCTATTTTTTAGCCCTACCCAAGGAGAAAAATTGCATATGTATCTAACATGTGTTTGAAGACATCTTCAGAATAAAAATTTGCTTTACTGTCACTGTCCCTGCACTTTTAAACAAGAAAATAATATCAAAGTTCTATAACAGATACATTTTAAATGCACTAGCCTTGTATTATACTATTGGCCAGCCCAATCTATGCTGGCCCACTAAGATATGGTGGCTTTCAATAGCTGACCACTCCATCTTTTAAACTATGCCATATTGACCCCTAAATTGTTTCAAAGTGGCTTCAAATTAACAAGATGGTGCTTGTAGACAAGAAACCTTTTAAACAAGTACAAATACATGAACAGATTTTAATTTAACCTGTTTTATACTTTCAATTAGTGCGAAATAAAAGTACCAATATTTCACTCAAAGGCTGTTGATAACACTAAATTCCACAAAAAATTATACTTTAGTAAAGGAAATCTGTTTTCTCTTTTAAGTTGGATATTTTGACCCTAATTATGCCTTTACAAACCATCTGTTGAACAGGTTTTGTTAAATCATGTGCACAATAATCACTTTTATAGACAATACATTACCATTTTTGGCTAATTTTTGCTTATTTTGGACTAAAATTTAAAAAAAATTTGAACTTGTTCCTATTAATTTGCTTTATTGTGGCCCTAAATTCAGCAATTGGGGACAAAATCTAGTTTTCAGCCAAAGGTTTTCATTGTCATATCAAAACTTTGGGAGAAATTGATCCAAAGTTCAAACTGATCAGTACGGTTTAAAATGTACCTTATTTTTGGCCTAATTTTTTTTATCGAAATATAATTTTATGCCCATGAATATGCCCAATTCATTGCGAAAAGTTAAGATGACCATACAGAAAGAAAGTTAAAATGGAATAAAAACAGGAGAACACTTTACTGTGATTGTGTGTGGTTTTTTAATATGTGTATATAGAAAATGCAAAAAGTGCTGACTTAGCAGTTTTTATAGTGTCCATTAGACAATACCTTCTTTTTGAGTACTGCCTTCAGTTAGTTTCAACAAGATATACCACAATCTATGCAAAAAATAACCTTGATGTACTCTCAGAAATAAAAATCCACAATACATCATCTGACATATAGGTAGCACAGTAGTAAATGTTTTGGCTATAGTCGAAAACACTAACATTTCTGTGATTTGCATACCTTTCTAACATTGATCAGCATTTACCTGGACTAGGAAATTAATAAACTTTCATTTACCATTTAAAAAATAAATGCCATATATATCCGTGACCAATTCCTTTTTTCGCTAGTCAGAACATTTTGAGACGCTCCCACTTTTACATGCAATTTCTAATGCAGTGAATGTAAAAATACTACATTGTTTAAAAAAATTACCAAAATTTTATCTTGCAAGATCTGAGAAAAATTTTACCACTTTTTAAAACTTAATTTATGCAGGAGCTTACAGCTAAAAAATTGTACACATCTAACCACTATTTACCAAATCAGGACACAACAAAGTATTCAGTACTGTACTTAATGTAGGGTACACAATCTGGTAACTTGTTACTGGTACTCATTTACTACTGTTATGCCTATACCAAGTTTGCAAGAGAACCAATTTAGCCAATATTTCTACATCAAGTACATAGGTCATATTTGAATTAAAATCAATAAAAGATATATTGGTATTCAAAGTGTTCTTGAAAAATTCTTCTATTTTTTAGCCCTACCCAAGGAGAAAAATTGCATATGTATCTAACATGTGTTTGAAGACATCTTCAGAATAAAAATTTGCTTTACTGTCACTGTCCCTGCACTTTTAAACAAGAAAATAATATCAAAGTTCTATAACAGATACATTTTAAATGCACTAGCCTTGTATTATACTATTGGCCAGCCCAATCTATGCTGGCCCACTAAGATATGGTGGCTTTCAATAGCTGACCACTCCATCTTTTAAACTATGCCATATTGACCCCTAAATTGTTTCAAAGTGGCTTCAAATTAACAAGATGGTGCTTGTAGACAAGAAACCTTTTAAACAAGTACAAATACATGAACAGATTTTAATTTAACCTGTTTTATACTTTCAATTAGTGCGAAATAAAAGTACCAATATTTCACTCAAAGGCTGTTGATAACACTAAATTCCACAAAAAATTATACTTTAGTAAAGGAAATCTGTTTTCTCTTTTAAGTTGGATATTTTGACCCTAATTATGCCTTTACAAACCATCTGTTGAACAGGTTTTGTTAAATCATGTGCACAATAATCACTTTTATAGACAATACATTACCATTTTTGGCTAATTTTTGCTTATTTTGGACTAAAATTTAAAAAAAATTTGAACTTGTTCCTATTAATTTGCTTTATTGTGGCCCTAAATTCAGCAATTGGGGACAAAATCTAGTTTTCAGCCAAAGGTTTTCATTGTCATATCAAAACTTTGGGAGAAATTGATCCAAAGTTCAAACTGATCAGTACGGTTTAAAATGTACCTTATTTTTGGCCTAATTTTTTTTATCGAAATATAATTTTATGCCCATGAATATGCCCAATTCATTGCGAAAAGTTAAGATGACCATACAGAAAGAAAGTTAAAATGGAATAAAAACAGGAGAACACTTTACTGTGATTGTGTGTGGTTTTTTAATATGTGTATATAGAAAATGCAAAAAGTGCTGACTTAGCAGTTTTTATAGTGTCCATTAGACAATACCTTCTTTTTGAGTACTGCCTTCAGTTAGTTTCAACAAGATATACCACAATCTATGCAAAAAATAACCTTGATGTACTCTCAGAAATAAAAATCCACAATACATCATCTGACATATAGGTAGCACAGTAGTAAATGTTTTGGCTATAGTCGAAAACACTAACATTTCTGTGATTTGCATACCTTTCTAACATTGATCAGCATTTACCTGGACTAGGAAATTAATAAACTTTCATTTACCATTTAAAAAATAAATGCCATATATATCCGTGACCAATTCCTTTTTTCGCTAGTCAGAACATTTTGAGACGCTCCCACTTTTACATGCAATTTCTAATGCAGTGAATGTAAAAATACTACATTGTTTAAAAAAATTACCAAAATTTTATCTTGCAAGATCTGAGAAAAATTTTACCACTTTTTAAAACTTAATTTATGCAGGAGCTTACAGCTAAAAAATTGTACACATCTAACCACTATTTACCAAATCAGGACACAACAAAGTATTCAGTACTGTACTTAATGTAGGGTACACAATCTGGTAACTTGTTACTGGTACTCATTTACTACTGTTATGCCTATACCAAGTTTGCAAGAGAACCAATTTAGCCAATATTTCTACATCAAGTACATAGGTCATATTTGAATTAAAATCAATAAAAGATATATTGGTATTCAAAGTGTTCTTGAAAAATTCTTCTATTTTTTAGCCCTACCCAAGGAGAAAAATTGCATATGTATCTAACATGTGTTTGAAGACATCTTCAGAATAAAAATTTGCTTTACTGTCACTGTCCCTGCACTTTTAAACAAGAAAATAATATCAAAGTTCTATAACAGATACATTTTAAATGCACTAGCCTTGTATTATACTATTGGCCAGCCCAATCTATGCTGGCCCACTAAGATATGGTGGCTTTCAATAGCTGACCACTCCATCTTTTAAACTATGCCATATTGACCCCTAAATTGTTTCAAAGTGGCTTCAAATTAACAAGATGGTGCTTGTAGACAAGAAACCTTTTAAACAAGTACAAATACATGAACAGATTTTAATTTAACCTGTTTTATACTTTCAATTAGTGCGAAATAAAAGTACCAATATTTCACTCAAAGGCTGTTGATAACACTAAATTCCACAAAAAATTATACTTTAGTAAAGGAAATCTGTTTTCTCTTTTAAGTTGGATATTTTGACCCTAATTATGCCTTTACAAACCATCTGTTGAACAGGTTTTGTTAAATCATGTGCACAATAATCACTTTTATAGACAATACATTACCATTTTTGGCTAATTTTTGCTTATTTTGGACTAAAATTTAAAAAAAATTTGAACTTGTTCCTATTAATTTGCTTTATTGTGGCCCTAAATTCAGCAATTGGGGACAAAATCTAGTTTTCAGCCAAAGGTTTTCATTGTCATATCAAAACTTTGGGAGAAATTGATCCAAAGTTCAAACTGATCAGTACGGTTTAAAATGTACCTTATTTTTGGCCTAATTTTTTTTATCGAAATATAATTTTATGCCCATGAATATGCCCAATTCATTGCGAAAAGTTAAGATGACCATACAGAAAGAAAGTTAAAATGGAATAAAAACAGGAGAACACTTTACTGTGATTGTGTGTGGTTTTTTAATATGTGTATATAGAAAATGCAAAAAGTGCTGACTTAGCAGTTTTTATAGTGTCCATTAGACAATACCTTCTTTTTGAGTACTGCCTTCAGTTAGTTTCAACAAGATATACCACAATCTATGCAAAAAATAACCTTGATGTACTCTCAGAAATAAAAATCCACAATACATCATCTGACATATAGGTAGCACAGTAGTAAATGTTTTGGCTATAGTCGAAAACACTAACATTTCTGTGATTTGCATACCTTTCTAACATTGATCAGCATTTACCTGGACTAGGAAATTAATAAACTTTCATTTACCATTTAAAAAATAAATGCCATATATATCCGTGACCAATTCCTTTTTTCGCTAGTCAGAACATTTTGAGACGCTCCCACTTTTACATGCAATTTCTAATGCAGTGAATGTAAAAATACTACATTGTTTAAAAAAATTACCAAAATTTTATCTTGCAAGATCTGAGAAAAATTTTACCACTTTTTAAAACTTAATTTATGCAGGAGCTTACAGCTAAAAAATTGTACACATCTAACCACTATTTACCAAATCAGGACACAACAAAGTATTCAGTACTGTACTTAATGTAGGGTACACAATCTGGTAACTTGTTACTGGTACTCATTTACTACTGTTATGCCTATACCAAGTTTGCAAGAGAACCAATTTAGCCAATATTTCTACATCAAGTACATAGGTCATATTTGAATTAAAATCAATAAAAGATATATTGGTATTCAAAGTGTTCTTGAAAAATTCTTCTATTTTTTAGCCCTACCCAAGGAGAAAAATTGCATATGTATCTAACATGTGTTTGAAGACATCTTCAGAATAAAAATTTGCTTTACTGTCACTGTCCCTGCACTTTTAAACAAGAAAATAATATCAAAGTTCTATAACAGATACATTTTAAATGCACTAGCCTTGTATTATACTATTGGCCAGCCCAATCTATGCTGGCCCACTAAGATATGGTGGCTTTCAATAGCTGACCACTCCATCTTTTAAACTATGCCATATTGACCCCTAAATTGTTTCAAAGTGGCTTCAAATTAACAAGATGGTGCTTGTAGACAAGAAACCTTTTAAACAAGTACAAATACATGAACAGATTTTAATTTAACCTGTTTTATACTTTCAATTAGTGCGAAATAAAAGTACCAATATTTCACTCAAAGGCTGTTGATAACACTAAATTCCACAAAAAATTATACTTTAGTAAAGGAAATCTGTTTTCTCTTTTAAGTTGGATATTTTGACCCTAATTATGCCTTTACAAACCATCTGTTGAACAGGTTTTGTTAAATCATGTGCACAATAATCACTTTTATAGACAATACATTACCATTTTTGGCTAATTTTTGCTTATTTTGGACTAAAATTTAAAAAAAATTTGAACTTGTTCCTATTAATTTGCTTTATTGTGGCCCTAAATTCAGCAATTGGGGACAAAATCTAGTTTTCAGCCAAAGGTTTTCATTGTCATATCAAAACTTTGGGAGAAATTGATCCAAAGTTCAAACTGATCAGTACGGTTTAAAATGTACCTTATTTTTGGCCTAATTTTTTTTATCGAAATATAATTTTATGCCCATGAATATGCCCAATTCATTGCGAAAAGTTAAGATGACCATACAGAAAGAAAGTTAAAATGGAATAAAAACAGGAGAACACTTTACTGTGATTGTGTGTGGTTTTTTAATATGTGTATATAGAAAATGCAAAAAGTGCTGACTTAGCAGTTTTTATAGTGTCCATTAGACAATACCTTCTTTTTGAGTACTGCCTTCAGTTAGTTTCAACAAGATATACCACAATCTATGCAAAAAATAACCTTGATGTACTCTCAGAAATAAAAATCCACAATACATCATCTGACATATAGGTAGCACAGTAGTAAATGTTTTGGCTATAGTCGAAAACACTAACATTTCTGTGATTTGCATACCTTTCTAACATTGATCAGCATTTACCTGGACTAGGAAATTAATAAACTTTCATTTACCATTTAAAAAATAAATGCCATATATATCCGTGACCAATTCCTTTTTTCGCTAGTCAGAACATTTTGAGACGCTCCCACTTTTACATGCAATTTCTAATGCAGTGAATGTAAAAATACTACATTGTTTAAAAAAATTACCAAAATTTTATCTTGCAAGATCTGAGAAAAATTTTACCACTTTTTAAAACTTAATTTATGCAGGAGCTTACAGCTAAAAAATTGTACACATCTAACCACTATTTACCAAATCAGGACACAACAAAGTATTCAGTACTGTACTTAATGTAGGGTACACAATCTGGTAACTTGTTACTGGTACTCATTTACTACTGTTATGCCTATACCAAGTTTGCAAGAGAACCAATTTAGCCAATATTTCTACATCAAGTACATAGGTCATATTTGAATTAAAATCAATAAAAGATATATTGGTATTCAAAGTGTTCTTGAAAAATTCTTCTATTTTTTAGCCCTACCCAAGGAGAAAAATTGCATATGTATCTAACATGTGTTTGAAGACATCTTCAGAATAAAAATTTGCTTTACTGTCACTGTCCCTGCACTTTTAAACAAGAAAATAATATCAAAGTTCTATAACAGATACATTTTAAATGCACTAGCCTTGTATTATACTATTGGCCAGCCCAATCTATGCTGGCCCACTAAGATATGGTGGCTTTCAATAGCTGACCACTCCATCTTTTAAACTATGCCATATTGACCCCTAAATTGTTTCAAAGTGGCTTCAAATTAACAAGATGGTGCTTGTAGACAAGAAACCTTTTAAACAAGTACAAATACATGAACAGATTTTAATTTAACCTGTTTTATACTTTCAATTAGTGCGAAATAAAAGTACCAATATTTCACTCAAAGGCTGTTGATAACACTAAATTCCACAAAAAATTATACTTTAGTAAAGGAAATCTGTTTTCTCTTTTAAGTTGGATATTTTGACCCTAATTATGCCTTTACAAACCATCTGTTGAACAGGTTTTGTTAAATCATGTGCACAATAATCACTTTTATAGACAATACATTACCATTTTTGGCTAATTTTTGCTTATTTTGGACTAAAATTTAAAAAAAATTTGAACTTGTTCCTATTAATTTGCTTTATTGTGGCCCTAAATTCAGCAATTGGGGACAAAATCTAGTTTTCAGCCAAAGGTTTTCATTGTCATATCAAAACTTTGGGAGAAATTGATCCAAAGTTCAAACTGATCAGTACGGTTTAAAATGTACCTTATTTTTGGCCTAATTTTTTTTATCGAAATATAATTTTATGCCCATGAATATGCCCAATTCATTGCGAAAAGTTAAGATGACCATACAGAAAGAAAGTTAAAATGGAATAAAAACAGGAGAACACTTTACTGTGATTGTGTGTGGTTTTTTAATATGTGTATATAGAAAATGCAAAAAGTGCTGACTTAGCAGTTTTTATAGTGTCCATTAGACAATACCTTCTTTTTGAGTACTGCCTTCAGTTAGTTTCAACAAGATATACCACAATCTATGCAAAAAATAACCTTGATGTACTCTCAGAAATAAAAATCCACAATACATCATCTGACATATAGGTAGCACAGTAGTAAATGTTTTGGCTATAGTCGAAAACACTAACATTTCTGTGATTTGCATACCTTTCTAACATTGATCAGCATTTACCTGGACTAGGAAATTAATAAACTTTCATTTACCATTTAAAAAATAAATGCCATATATATCCGTGACCAATTCCTTTTTTCGCTAGTCAGAACATTTTGAGACGCTCCCACTTTTACATGCAATTTCTAATGCAGTGAATGTAAAAATACTACATTGTTTAAAAAAATTACCAAAATTTTATCTTGCAAGATCTGAGAAAAATTTTACCACTTTTTAAAACTTAATTTATGCAGGAGCTTACAGCTAAAAAATTGTACACATCTAACCACTATTTACCAAATCAGGACACAACAAAGTATTCAGTACTGTACTTAATGTAGGGTACACAATCTGGTAACTTGTTACTGGTACTCATTTACTACTGTTATGCCTATACCAAGTTTGCAAGAGAACCAATTTAGCCAATATTTCTACATCAAGTACATAGGTCATATTTGAATTAAAATCAATAAAAGATATATTGGTATTCAAAGTGTTCTTGAAAAATTCTTCTATTTTTTAGCCCTACCCAAGGAGAAAAATTGCATATGTATCTAACATGTGTTTGAAGACATCTTCAGAATAAAAATTTGCTTTACTGTCACTGTCCCTGCACTTTTAAACAAGAAAATAATATCAAAGTTCTATAACAGATACATTTTAAATGCACTAGCCTTGTATTATACTATTGGCCAGCCCAATCTATGCTGGCCCACTAAGATATGGTGGCTTTCAATAGCTGACCACTCCATCTTTTAAACTATGCCATATTGACCCCTAAATTGTTTCAAAGTGGCTTCAAATTAACAAGATGGTGCTTGTAGACAAGAAACCTTTTAAACAAGTACAAATACATGAACAGATTTTAATTTAACCTGTTTTATACTTTCAATTAGTGCGAAATAAAAGTACCAATATTTCACTCAAAGGCTGTTGATAACACTAAATTCCACAAAAAATTATACTTTAGTAAAGGAAATCTGTTTTCTCTTTTAAGTTGGATATTTTGACCCTAATTATGCCTTTACAAACCATCTGTTGAACAGGTTTTGTTAAATCATGTGCACAATAATCACTTTTATAGACAATACATTACCATTTTTGGCTAATTTTTGCTTATTTTGGACTAAAATTTAAAAAAAATTTGAACTTGTTCCTATTAATTTGCTTTATTGTGGCCCTAAATTCAGCAATTGGGGACAAAATCTAGTTTTCAGCCAAAGGTTTTCATTGTCATATCAAAACTTTGGGAGAAATTGATCCAAAGTTCAAACTGATCAGTACGGTTTAAAATGTACCTTATTTTTGGCCTAATTTTTTTTATCGAAATATAATTTTATGCCCATGAATATGCCCAATTCATTGCGAAAAGTTAAGATGACCATACAGAAAGAAAGTTAAAATGGAATAAAAACAGGAGAACACTTTACTGTGATTGTGTGTGGTTTTTTAATATGTGTATATAGAAAATGCAAAAAGTGCTGACTTAGCAGTTTTTATAGTGTCCATTAGACAATACCTTCTTTTTGAGTACTGCCTTCAGTTAGTTTCAACAAGATATACCACAATCTATGCAAAAAATAACCTTGATGTACTCTCAGAAATAAAAATCCACAATACATCATCTGACATATAGGTAGCACAGTAGTAAATGTTTTGGCTATAGTCGAAAACACTAACATTTCTGTGATTTGCATACCTTTCTAACATTGATCAGCATTTACCTGGACTAGGAAATTAATAAACTTTCATTTACCATTTAAAAAATAAATGCCATATATATCCGTGACCAATTCCTTTTTTCGCTAGTCAGAACATTTTGAGACGCTCCCACTTTTACATGCAATTTCTAATGCAGTGAATGTAAAAATACTACATTGTTTAAAAAAATTACCAAAATTTTATCTTGCAAGATCTGAGAAAAATTTTACCACTTTTTAAAACTTAATTTATGCAGGAGCTTACAGCTAAAAAATTGTACACATCTAACCACTATTTACCAAATCAGGACACAACAAAGTATTCAGTACTGTACTTAATGTAGGGTACACAATCTGGTAACTTGTTACTGGTACTCATTTACTACTGTTATGCCTATACCAAGTTTGCAAGAGAACCAATTTAGCCAATATTTCTACATCAAGTACATAGGTCATATTTGAATTAAAATCAATAAAAGATATATTGGTATTCAAAGTGTTCTTGAAAAATTCTTCTATTTTTTAGCCCTACCCAAGGAGAAAAATTGCATATGTATCTAACATGTGTTTGAAGACATCTTCAGAATAAAAATTTGCTTTACTGTCACTGTCCCTGCACTTTTAAACAAGAAAATAATATCAAAGTTCTATAACAGATACATTTTAAATGCACTAGCCTTGTATTATACTATTGGCCAGCCCAATCTATGCTGGCCCACTAAGATATGGTGGCTTTCAATAGCTGACCACTCCATCTTTTAAACTATGCCATATTGACCCCTAAATTGTTTCAAAGTGGCTTCAAATTAACAAGATGGTGCTTGTAGACAAGAAACCTTTTAAACAAGTACAAATACATGAACAGATTTTAATTTAACCTGTTTTATACTTTCAATTAGTGCGAAATAAAAGTACCAATATTTCACTCAAAGGCTGTTGATAACACTAAATTCCACAAAAAATTATACTTTAGTAAAGGAAATCTGTTTTCTCTTTTAAGTTGGATATTTTGACCCTAATTATGCCTTTACAAACCATCTGTTGAACAGGTTTTGTTAAATCATGTGCACAATAATCACTTTTATAGACAATACATTACCATTTTTGGCTAATTTTTGCTTATTTTGGACTAAAATTTAAAAAAAATTTGAACTTGTTCCTATTAATTTGCTTTATTGTGGCCCTAAATTCAGCAATTGGGGACAAAATCTAGTTTTCAGCCAAAGGTTTTCATTGTCATATCAAAACTTTGGGAGAAATTGATCCAAAGTTCAAACTGATCAGTACGGTTTAAAATGTACCTTATTTTTGGCCTAATTTTTTTTATCGAAATATAATTTTATGCCCATGAATATGCCCAATTCATTGCGAAAAGTTAAGATGACCATACAGAAAGAAAGTTAAAATGGAATAAAAACAGGAGAACACTTTACTGTGATTGTGTGTGGTTTTTTAATATGTGTATATAGAAAATGCAAAAAGTGCTGACTTAGCAGTTTTTATAGTGTCCATTAGACAATACCTTCTTTTTGAGTACTGCCTTCAGTTAGTTTCAACAAGATATACCACAATCTATGCAAAAAATAACCTTGATGTACTCTCAGAAATAAAAATCCACAATACATCATCTGACATATAGGTAGCACAGTAGTAAATGTTTTGGCTATAGTCGAAAACACTAACATTTCTGTGATTTGCATACCTTTCTAACATTGATCAGCATTTACCTGGACTAGGAAATTAATAAACTTTCATTTACCATTTAAAAAATAAATGCCATATATATCCGTGACCAATTCCTTTTTTCGCTAGTCAGAACATTTTGAGACGCTCCCACTTTTACATGCAATTTCTAATGCAGTGAATGTAAAAATACTACATTGTTTAAAAAAATTACCAAAATTTTATCTTGCAAGATCTGAGAAAAATTTTACCACTTTTTAAAACTTAATTTATGCAGGAGCTTACAGCTAAAAAATTGTACACATCTAACCACTATTTACCAAATCAGGACACAACAAAGTATTCAGTACTGTACTTAATGTAGGGTACACAATCTGGTAACTTGTTACTGGTACTCATTTACTACTGTTATGCCTATACCAAGTTTGCAAGAGAACCAATTTAGCCAATATTTCTACATCAAGTACATAGGTCATATTTGAATTAAAATCAATAAAAGATATATTGGTATTCAAAGTGTTCTTGAAAAATTCTTCTATTTTTTAGCCCTACCCAAGGAGAAAAATTGCATATGTATCTAACATGTGTTTGAAGACATCTTCAGAATAAAAATTTGCTTTACTGTCACTGTCCCTGCACTTTTAAACAAGAAAATAATATCAAAGTTCTATAACAGATACATTTTAAATGCACTAGCCTTGTATTATACTATTGGCCAGCCCAATCTATGCTGGCCCACTAAGATATGGTGGCTTTCAATAGCTGACCACTCCATCTTTTAAACTATGCCATATTGACCCCTAAATTGTTTCAAAGTGGCTTCAAATTAACAAGATGGTGCTTGTAGACAAGAAACCTTTTAAACAAGTACAAATACATGAACAGATTTTAATTTAACCTGTTTTATACTTTCAATTAGTGCGAAATAAAAGTACCAATATTTCACTCAAAGGCTGTTGATAACACTAAATTCCACAAAAAATTATACTTTAGTAAAGGAAATCTGTTTTCTCTTTTAAGTTGGATATTTTGACCCTAATTATGCCTTTACAAACCATCTGTTGAACAGGTTTTGTTAAATCATGTGCACAATAATCACTTTTATAGACAATACATTACCATTTTTGGCTAATTTTTGCTTATTTTGGACTAAAATTTAAAAAAAATTTGAACTTGTTCCTATTAATTTGCTTTATTGTGGCCCTAAATTCAGCAATTGGGGACAAAATCTAGTTTTCAGCCAAAGGTTTTCATTGTCATATCAAAACTTTGGGAGAAATTGATCCAAAGTTCAAACTGATCAGTACGGTTTAAAATGTACCTTATTTTTGGCCTAATTTTTTTTATCGAAATATAATTTTATGCCCATGAATATGCCCAATTCATTGCGAAAAGTTAAGATGACCATACAGAAAGAAAGTTAAAATGGAATAAAAACAGGAGAACACTTTACTGTGATTGTGTGTGGTTTTTTAATATGTGTATATAGAAAATGCAAAAAGTGCTGACTTAGCAGTTTTTATAGTGTCCATTAGACAATACCTTCTTTTTGAGTACTGCCTTCAGTTAGTTTCAACAAGATATACCACAATCTATGCAAAAAATAACCTTGATGTACTCTCAGAAATAAAAATCCACAATACATCATCTGACATATAGGTAGCACAGTAGTAAATGTTTTGGCTATAGTCGAAAACACTAACATTTCTGTGATTTGCATACCTTTCTAACATTGATCAGCATTTACCTGGACTAGGAAATTAATAAACTTTCATTTACCATTTAAAAAATAAATGCCATATATATCCGTGACCAATTCCTTTTTTCGCTAGTCAGAACATTTTGAGACGCTCCCACTTTTACATGCAATTTCTAATGCAGTGAATGTAAAAATACTACATTGTTTAAAAAAATTACCAAAATTTTATCTTGCAAGATCTGAGAAAAATTTTACCACTTTTTAAAACTTAATTTATGCAGGAGCTTACAGCTAAAAAATTGTACACATCTAACCACTATTTACCAAATCAGGACACAACAAAGTATTCAGTACTGTACTTAATGTAGGGTACACAATCTGGTAACTTGTTACTGGTACTCATTTACTACTGTTATGCCTATACCAAGTTTGCAAGAGAACCAATTTAGCCAATATTTCTACATCAAGTACATAGGTCATATTTGAATTAAAATCAATAAAAGATATATTGGTATTCAAAGTGTTCTTGAAAAATTCTTCTATTTTTTAGCCCTACCCAAGGAGAAAAATTGCATATGTATCTAACATGTGTTTGAAGACATCTTCAGAATAAAAATTTGCTTTACTGTCACTGTCCCTGCACTTTTAAACAAGAAAATAATATCAAAGTTCTATAACAGATACATTTTAAATGCACTAGCCTTGTATTATACTATTGGCCAGCCCAATCTATGCTGGCCCACTAAGATATGGTGGCTTTCAATAGCTGACCACCCCATCTTTTAAACTATGCCATATTGACCCCTAAATTGTTTCAAAGTGGCTTCAAATTAACAAGATGGTGCTTGTAGACAAGAAACCTTTTAAACAAGTACAAATACATGAACAGATTTTAATTTAACCTGTTTTATACTTTCAATTAGTGCGAAATAAAAGTACCAATATTTCACTCAAAGGCTGTTGATAACACTAAATTCCACAAAAAATTATACTTTAGTAAAGGAAATCTGTTTTCTCTTTTAAGTTGGATATTTTGACCCTAATTATGCCTTTACAAACCATCTGTTGAACAGGTTTTGTTAAATCATGTGCACAATAATCACTTTTATAGACAATACATTACCATTTTTGGCTAATTTTTGCTTATTTTGGACTAAAATTTAAAAAAAATTTGAACTTGTTCCTATTAATTTGCTTTATTGTGGCCCTAAATTCAGCAATTGGGGACAAAATCTAGTTTTCAGCCAAAGGTTTTCATTGTCATATCAAAACTTTGGGAGAAATTGATCCAAAGTTCAAACTGATCAGTACGGTTTAAAATGTACCTTATTTTTGGCCTAATTTTTTTTATCGAAATATAATTTTATGCCCATGAATATGCCCAATTCATTGCGAAAAGTTAAGATGACCATACAGAAAGAAAGTTAAAATGGAATAAAAACAGGAGAACACTTTACTGTGATTGTGTGTGGTTTTTTAATATGTGTATATAGAAAATGCAAAAAGTGCTGACTTAGCAGTTTTTATAGTGTCCATTAGACAATACCTTCTTTTTGAGTACTGCCTTCAGTTAGTTTCAACAAGATATACCACAATCTATGCAAAAAATAACCTTGATGTACTCTCAGAAATAAAAATCCACAATACATCATCTGACATATAGGTAGCACAGTAGTAAATGTTTTGGCTATAGTCGAAAACACTAACATTTCTGTGATTTGCATACCTTTCTAACATTGATCAGCATTTACCTGGACTAGGAAATTAATAAACTTTCATTTACCATTTAAAAAATAAATGCCATATATATCCGTGACCAATTCCTTTTTTCGCTAGTCAGAACATTTTGAGACGCTCCCACTTTTACATGCAATTTCTAATGCAGTGAATGTAAAAATACTACATTGTTTAAAAAAATTACCAAAATTTTATCTTGCAAGATCTGAGAAAAATTTTACCACTTTTTAAAACTTAATTTATGCAGGAGCTTACAGCTAAAAAATTGTACACATCTAACCACTATTTACCAAATCAGGACACAACAAAGTATTCAGTACTGTACTTAATGTAGGGTACACAATCTGGTAACTTGTTACTGGTACTCATTTACTACTGTTATGCCTATACCAAGTTTGCAAGAGAACCAATTTAGCCAATATTTCTACATCAAGTACATAGGTCATATTTGAATTAAAATCAATAAAAGATATATTGGTATTCAAAGTGTTCTTGAAAAATTCTTCTATTTTTTAGCCCTACCCAAGGAGAAAAATTGCATATGTATCTAACATGTGTTTGAAGACATCTTCAGAATAAAAATTTGCTTTACTGTCACTGTCCCTGCACTTTTAAACAAGAAAATAATATCAAAGTTCTATAACAGATACATTTTAAATGCACTAGCCTTGTATTATACTATTGGCCAGCCCAATCTATGCTGGCCCACTAAGATATGGTGGCTTTCAATAGCTGACCACTCCATCTTTTAAACTATGCCATATTGACCCCTAAATTGTTTCAAAGTGGCTTCAAATTAACAAGATGGTGCTTGTAGACAAGAAACCTTTTAAACAAGTACAAATACATGAACAAATTTTAATTTAACCTGTTTTATACTTTCAATTAGTGCGAAATAAAAGTACCAATATTTCACTCAAAGGCTGTTGATAACACTAAATTCCACAAAAAATTATACTTTAGTAAAGGAAATCTGTTTTCTCTTTTAAGTTGGATATTTTGACCCTAATTATGCCTTTACAAACCATCTGTTGAACAGGTTTTGTTAAATCATGTGCACAATAATCACTTTTATAGACAATACATTACCATTTTTGGCTAATTTTTGCTTATTTTGGACTAAAATTTAAAAAAAATTTGAACTTGTTCCTATTAATTTGCTTTATTGTGGCCCTAAATTCAGCAATTGGGGACAAAATCTAGTTTTCAGCCAAAGGTTTTCATTGTCATATCAAAACTTTGGGAGAAATTGATCCAAAGTTCAAACTGATCAGTACGGTTTAAAATGTACCTTATTTTTGGCCTAATTTTTTTTATCGAAATATAATTTTATGCCCATGAATATGCCCAATTCATTGCGAAAAGTTAAGATGACCATACAGAAAGAAAGTTAAAATGGAATAAAAACAGGAGAACACTTTACTGTGATTGTGTGTGGTTTTTTAATATGTGTATATAGAAAATGCAAAAAGTGCTGACTTAGCAGTTTTTATAGTGTCCATTAGACAATACCTTCTTTTTGAGTACTGCCTTCAGTTAGTTTCAACAAGATATACCACAATCTATGCAAAAAATAACCTTGATGTACTCTCAGAAATAAAAATCCACAATACATCATCTGACATATAGGTAGCACAGTAGTAAATGTTTTGGCTATAGTCGAAAACACTAACATTTCTGTGATTTGCATACCTTTCTAACATTGATCAGCATTTACCTGGACTAGGAAATTAATAAACTTTCATTTACCATTTAAAAAATAAATGCCATATATATCCGTGACCAATTCCTTTTTTCGCTAGTCAGAACATTTTGAGACGCTCCCACTTTTACATGCAATTTCTAATGCAGTGAATGTAAAAATACTACATTGTTTAAAAAAATTACCAAAATTTTATCTTGCAAGATCTGAGAAAAATTTTACCACTTTTTAAAACTTAATTTATGCAGGAGCTTACAGCTAAAAAATTGTACACATCTAACCACTATTTACCAAATCAGGACACAACAAAGTATTCAGTACTGTACTTAATGTAGGGTACACAATCTGGTAACTTGTTACTGGTACTCATTTACTACTGTTATGCCTATACCAAGTTTGCAAGAGAACCAATTTAGCCAATATTTCTACATCAAGTACATAGGTCATATTTGAATTAAAATCAATAAAAGATATATTGGTATTCAAAGTGTTCTTGAAAAATTCTTCTATTTTTTAGCCCTACCCAAGGAGAAAAATTGCATATGTATCTAACATGTGTTTGAAGACATCTTCAGAATAAAAATTTGCTTTACTGTCACTGTCCCTGCACTTTTAAACAAGAAAATAATATCAAAGTTCTATAACAGATACATTTTAAATGCACTAGCCTTGTATTATACTATTGGCCAGCCCAATCTATGCTGGCCCACTAAGATATGGTGGCTTTCAATAGCTGACCACTCCATCTTTTAAACTATGCCATATTGACCCCTAAATTGTTTCAAAGTGGCTTCAAATTAACAAGATGGTGCTTGTAGACAAGAAACCTTTTAAACAAGTACAAATACATGAACAGATTTTAATTTAACCTGTTTTATACTTTCAATTAGTGCGAAATAAAAGTACCAATATTTCACTCAAAGGCTGTTGATAACACTAAATTCCACAAAAAATTATACTTTAGTAAAGGAAATCTGTTTTCTCTTTTAAGTTGGATATTTTGACCCTAATTATGCCTTTACAAACCATCTGTTGAACAGGTTTTGTTAAATCATGTGCACAATAATCACTTTTATAGACAATACATTACCATTTTTGGCTAATTTTTGCTTATTTTGGACTAAAATTTAAAAAAAATTTGAACTTGTTCCTATTAATTTGCTTTATTGTGGCCCTAAATTCAGCAATTGGGGACAAAATCTAGTTTTCAGCCAAAGGTTTTCATTGTCATATCAAAACTTTGGGAGAAATTGATCCAAAGTTCAAACTGATCAGTACGGTTTAAAATGTACCTTATTTTTGGCCTAATTTTTTTTATCGAAATATAATTTTATGCCCATGAATATGCCCAATTCATTGCGAAAAGTTAAGATGACCATACAGAAAGAAAGTTAAAATGGAATAAAAACAGGAGAACACTTTACTGTGATTGTGTGTGGTTTTTTAATATGTGTATATAGAAAATGCAAAAAGTGCTGACTTAGCAGTTTTTATAGTGTCCATTAGACAATACCTTCTTTTTGAGTACTGCCTTCAGTTAGTTTCAACAAGATATACCACAATCTATGCAAAAAATAACCTTGATGTACTCTCAGAAATAAAAATCCACAATACATCATCTGACATATAGGTAGCACAGTAGTAAATGTTTTGGCTATAGTCGAAAACACTAACATTTCTGTGATTTGCATACCTTTCTAACATTGATCAGCATTTACCTGGACTAGGAAATTAATAAACTTTCATTTACCATTTAAAAAATAAATGCCATATATATCCGTGACCAATTCCTTTTTTCGCTAGTCAGAACATTTTGAGACGCTCCCACTTTTACATGCAATTTCTAATGCAGTGAATGTAAAAATACTACATTGTTTAAAAAAATTACCAAAATTTTATCTTGCAAGATCTGAGAAAAATTTTACCACTTTTTAAAACTTAATTTATGCAGGAGCTTACAGCTAAAAAATTGTACACATCTAACCACTATTTACCAAATCAGGACACAACAAAGTATTCAGTACTGTACTTAATGTAGGGTACACAATCTGGTAACTTGTTACTGGTACTCTTTACTACTGTTATGCCTATAGTAATATTCATATTAATTACTGATAAATAAGAAATTTACGGAATTCACAAATATTAATATGGTTGCCAATAGGAAATTTACTACAGCGTACCATGTAAACATGTAAAAATACAGTATTTAAATCTGTGTACCTGTTGATGTTGAAAGTAAATAAATTTAGATCTTGCTTCCGTAAACAGGTCAATAATGACCTTTGACATGAGATGTGAGCAAATAAACACGATTGTAATATGAAACGAACCAACCAAAAAGTACGTGAAAGAAATTTTAGGTATGCTAACTTAATGCAACACTAATTTAAAATATCCTTTGATTTTCTTTTGAAGAAATATTTAAATAATAATGCTAATATCGACAATGTTTGGTCGCATGTTGGAATATCCATTGGTATTTGTATACGTGGTTCCCCTCACTTTACCCCTATTTTTAAATAACGATGTTATTGGTTTATTATTGACGTATAAGTAAACCATTTTCACTTGGAATGGCACAGACAGATAAGAATTGATCAGTCCACATATCTAACCAGGGCCGTAAATTGTGTTTGGATTAAGGGGAGGTATAAAGGCGGGGGGGGGGGGGGGTGGCTGGGGCCCCTAGCGCCCCCCCCCCCCCCGAAGCTTAGCACATTTTTGTGCAAAATCCTGCATAATAATATATGTGTATAAAACTCTGAATTTTGTTTATTTTGATATTTATTAAACGTACGTAGATGCACACAGAAAAGGTGGTATATTTTTAAAGGCCAACTCATGACACCATCTCATCTAATTTGTCTATTTTCTGTATTCTGCAGAAAGTCCGTGCTCGAAGATTTATATTAATCGAAATCAACTTCCACCAAACAACATCCCACTGGTTCATTGTTCTTCCATCTTTTTATCGTTTGCTGTACGTAACGCGTATTAAAATATACAGGTGTATCATTACCAATCGCGAATTTTTCAAACCTTCATTATACTCATAGAATATAGATAATAAAACAATAGACATTTGTACTTATAAATTGTTTTTATTTTATCTCTTCCGTTCTCTCTGTTTTCTGTTTTTTACTTTTATTTCATTTTTACTTTATTTTATTTTTGGTCACAAATTTTGTTTTGCCAGTTTGCAATAGGAGGCAGTTGCCTACATGTCTACATATAATTTACGGCCTTGCTAACAAACTTTTTCCACAAGTGTCAGAACATCACTACATATAATGATTTGTGTGTAGATTGTATTTATCGCATGACGTTAATAAAAAATGTTAAAAATAAGAAGGCGTTTAAGATGTCTGCAGTAATGTTGTATTTACAGCTTAATTCATCTCAGATTGACCTTTTTATATTGACCAGTCAAAATCAGCTTCACCTTCTTATCCATACTTTCCACTTGTGTGTTCCGAAAATCCCGCCACGTAAATCATGCACGCTTCAAATCGACTCGTGTCTTGACTTAACCAGATTCGACATTCGTAACATAGAACCAAAAAACCATTACTTTGTTTAACCAGAAGTTGAGACGGAGGAGGCTAAGATTTGTTTTTTGTTTGTTTGAATGATGTTTAACGCCATTTTCAGCAATTTTTCAGCTATATTATGGCGTCCAGTTTTTATTGGGGGAGAAAGCCGGAGTACCCGGAGAAAACCCCCTACCTGCGGTAGGAAAATTGCATTCCTTGTCAATTAAGATTGGGGTCGAGTAAACACTGCCCGCAGTGAGAATCGAGCCCGCAATCAGCAGACCACGTGATCAATAGTAGACGAACTAAACCACTCGGCCACCGAGGCCCCAGCTGGGATGAGACTGAGCACTGTTGATGACTTTCCAGACTGTTTACTCTTTATAATAGCATAAACCGCATCTCGTTAAAAATATGCCCAATATTAACTCTTCCACAGCACAATAACATGCATAAGCGTCATTCATTAGGCATAACATTGTCATTCCACTTTTCCTGATGTACTGGAAATCTAATGCTCAATAAAAAAAAAATGACTGACTGACAAAAAGCGTAGTATGGGCCTCGGTGGCCGAGTGGTCAAGGTAGTTCGTATTCTATTGATCAAGTGGTCTGTCAACACTGAGATTGTGTGTTCGATTCTCACTGCAGGCAGGGTGTTATCGACTCCAATCTTAATTGACAAGGATTGCTAGTTTTCCTACCGCAGGTCGGGGGTTTTCTCCGGGTACTCCGGCTTCCTCCCCCAATAAAAACTGGACGCCATGATATAGCTGAAAAATTGCTTAAAGTGGCGTTAAACACCATCAAACAAACAAACAAAAAGCGTAGTTATCAACTGATTGTTGTATAATTATGTTATTTTGCTTGGTATACTATAGAACGAATAATCGTAACCTCGCTTTTTTTTGGCTAGGGTACGAATTAAGTCCCATTACTCGTAATGTAGCAGAGCGGGAGTGATTCACTCCCGGCACTTTGATGTCTAAAAGAAGTTACATATACATTCAGACGTGGTCGATCTTGATATCTTTCGACAGTGTCACCATTTTTTATCGGTTTCGTGTTTAAAATCGGTCATTATTGATACGTGATGATAGTTATTGCCGTTTTTAATAGCCCGCTGTGCGTTGTGTATTAATTGACATTCGTGTCTCTTTTTAACTACGTTTACTACAAGAAAAACACAGAGAAACCCGAGCCTGAATGGCGTGTTGCATCTTGGGTAATACATATGTAAATTACTGGAATCTTACTACGGAATGGTGGTTATAGTATGCAAATTAGCACGTTTATAATACAATTAGGTCACATTATCCATATACGTAAAAATGATCACCATAGCATTTTCCACGTGCATCTTCAAAGAAAAAAGAGAAATTTCTTCAATCGAGATCGTTTCCCGTAAGTTTCGCAATGTCGGAAGCTTTAATAACGTAAAGAAGATGAATATTATGTTTGAATTTTGTATAAATAGACAGAAGTTAGAATTTTTATAGGACTGAATTCTGCCGTTAATCCGACAAATCACAAAATTAACTTAGGATTATAACGGCAGTAAAATTCGGCCTTGGTATACTATCGCAGGTTATTTTTATATTCCAGTTTCAACCAAAACAATAAACTCAACCGAATTTAAGAAAAAAAAAGTTCAGTTATCGAGTAGTATTTAGGAAACAATAAGTCAAGAACAGACAAAACCATGGTTAAACAAAAAAGGAGACAATATGAAAACAAAAAGGCATACAACACAAAACACAACAAAATGGAGTAACACGAATCCAACTAAAAACCGGAGGCGAGTCTAGGAAAGACAAGCAGTAATGATCCACGCGTTGTAATCGTCCTATTATTCGAGTCAAAGTCCGGTAATTAGTCATCCATTGGGCACTCATAATCCAGTAAGAGGAGGAATGGTCAATGGTAATTTATGACAGCTATTCCATAATAGTCTCCTAAGTCACGATGGCGATCATAAAAACTCAATTTTTAGAATTAAAATTTGGTTCTGTAAAATAAATACTAACCATCATAAATTTAGATATAAATTTAGATATTTTCCCTATTCGCAGCTTGTGAACCGGAAACACAAACAAATACCCTTTGAGACAACCCCCATTCCCACCTGGCGCATGTGCAACCATAATCTACATCATTTTTCTGTGAACCGAGCAGACAGTTCCCAGAGGGGGATGAAGGAGAGGTGGGAGGGACCTTTAATTTATGATGGTAAGTATTTATTTTACATAACCAAATTTTAATTCTAAAAATTGAGTTTTTATTACAATAAATACGTTACCATCATAAATTTAGATATAAACTGAATTTAACGTAATGCTGATTATCCCTGAAAATTGGGGAACCATGTGCATTACCTGCTGGTACTGGTCCGAACCAAAAGGTTGTCACAAAACAGGGTATAGAGCGTAAGAAGTGGTTAAAACGTACTAACTGACCATCATTAACCAACCTACAAAACCTTCAATAAGGAAGATTAGCAATATACCAAGAGGAGGTTAACGCTCTAAGGTCAATGAGCCTTAACTGGAAGCTTGAAAAAGTTTGAGAAGCAGACTAAAAAAGCTATGAAAATTTTAACAAATCCAAGTAAATAACATTTAGCAGAAATAAACCCGAATTCCCTTCTTAAAAGGGATAAAGACGGGTAACAGCTAGGTTTTCTCAAACTAGAAAACCTAGACAAATACTTCAGCTAGATTCTAATTGGAAAACACTCTTATCACCTACATACAATTTTACCTCTGAGGTAAGGTCATAAAGGTGACCGTGTCATAGACTTCCTGCAAATTGAATCTTGGCTAGGAAAAGGAGTCTGTTATTGTAATTCTCGACTTGTATGATGTAATTCACATACAAGATTCAGAGAAACAAAGAATTCAAATGAAAATGACTTCTACAAACAAAGGTTAAGGCCACTAAAATAATCCAAATCCCAAGGAGGTACACATGTACCAGTAGTCCTTTTTGGAACATTACACGAAACAGTTTATAACAGCGACAAAAAAAACACACCACAAAAAACTGTTTCTTCAAAAACCCGACTTCAAGCAAAGTCAATACATCAGCAATTGCTGAAATTCAACTCTTAATAGAGGAGGGTACAACAAGATTTTTCATGAAAAATCATACATCTGTAAGAAAGGAGTTGATAAATAAACAAATAGTTTGTATTTAACCCAAGAACAACAGATAATCCATTTTAGAGTCTTAGAAGAACTTCTGTGGACTGTCCGATACTCTTGCAAAAAAGATCTTTCCGTACAAAGGAGAACAAGTTCAAACTTCGATTAATATAATAAGTCACTACAATGATACTGTACATGACTATAAGAAATAGTGAACCTGAATAAACTAGGTGTGCAGAAGAGCCACCAAAGTCTGAAAAAAGTCTTGCAAAAACTTAGCAAAACTGATACAACAATACAGGTTTGAAACAGTCCACATCCCAGGGAGAAAAGATAATCTGATAAACCTGATTCAGGACCAAAAGGTCCAGAATAGGTCTCATCTTCTCATTGTTTTGAGAACCAAAACTAAAGGGAAAAAACCTATAGAGATTGGTGGAACTTAGTACTCCAACACACCTTTTTGATGCCAAATCCCAATATTATCCTGAAATAGTTGATTCTAGAAGAATCTTCTGTCTTTGAAGAAAACAGAGGAACTAAAGACAAAAAATAGTTCCAGTGCCCTCCATAGTACTGATAGAAACAAGTAGTCTTCCTAACCTAACTAGTTTCCACTAAGGGAGAAAGTGGGACAACCTGCCCCCCCCCTGAATCCCAGGAAGAGGAGTGGTAAATCAGACCTATTCCAAAGGGATAGTACTGAATGAGGGGCACATAATTTCCAATGTTTCACACTCTTCACAACTAAGGGCTTATGGCCAGTAGATGAAGATCGAGAAGAACTAGGAACAGTTAACCTCTCTATACCAAAAAGGAGGTACTGAACCCCAGGGATTGGCAGAAGAGGAAAGTGACTCACCAAGATGTGGACATATTCCTCTTATTATAAAATAAATTGCAGATAAAATCTTCAGCAATGGGTGAACCTCGATAACTTCTGTATGAAGATTGTGCAAGGGAACTCAAACAGAAGAACTAGGAATTACTATCTCTTTCCCTAAAAGAGAATGAGATATTGAAAACCGAGGATAGGCAAAGAAGGAACATGACTCACTGAAAAGTGGACAAGTTTCTCCTACTATCCAAAGAACAGACTGAACATACAACGTCCCCATTGAATGGACCTTGTTTAGTCCTTTACGAAGTTTACCAAAGATCCAAACTGAAGAAGCAGGATTAGCTGACCTCTTTCCACAAAAGGAATGAGGTACTGAACCCTGAGAAAAGTCAGAAGAGGAACATGACTCAATGAGAAGTGGACAGTTTTCTCCTTCCATCTAAAGAAACAATAAAAGACTTCACCACTGGGTGGACCTTGTTTCTATCTATTTGAAGTTTACCAAGGGAACCCAAAGAGAAGAACTAGGATTAGTTGACCTCTTTCCACATTAGGAACGAGGTACTAAACCCTTAGAAATGGCAGAGGAAGAACATGACTCACTAAGAAGTGGATAATTTTCTCCTACCACACAAAGAAACATTGGTGGATCTTGTTTCCTTCTATTTGAAGTTTACCAAGGAACCCAAACTGAAGAACTAGGATTAGTTGACCTCTTTCCACAATAGGAATGAGGTATAGAACCCTGAGAAATGGCAGAGGAGGAACATGACTCACTGAGAAGTGGACAATTTTCTCCTACTATCCAAAGAAACAAATTAAGACTTCACCATTGGGTGGACCTTGTTTCCTTCTATTTGAAGTAAACCAAGGGAACCCAAACAGAAGAAGTAGGATTAACTTACCTCTATCTAATAAGAACGAGGTACTAAACCCTGAAAAATGGCAGAGGAGGAACATGACTCACTAAGAAGTGGACAATTTCCTCCTACCACACAAAGAAGCATTGGGTGGACCTTGTTTCCTTTTATTTGAAGTTTACCAAGGGAACCCAAACTGAAGAACTAGGATCAGTTGACCTCTTTCCACCATAGGAATGAGGTATTGAACCCTGAGAAATGGCACAGGAGGAACATGACTCACTGAGAAGATGACAATTTTCTCCTACTATAAAAGGAACCAAAATAAGACTTCACCATTGGGTGGACCTTGTTTCCTTGTATTTGAAGTTTACCAAGGGTACCCAAACAGAAGAAGTAGGGTTAGCTGACCTCTTTCCAATAAGAACGAGGTACAGAACCCTAAGAAATGGCAGAGGAGGAACATGACTCACTTAAAAGTGGACAATTTTCTCCTACCATCCCAAGAAACAACACAAGACTTCATTGGGTGGACCTTGTTTCCTTCTATTTGAAGTTTACCAAGGAAACCTAAAAAGAAGAACTAGGAATAGCTGACCTCTTTCCACAATATGAACTAGGTACTGAACCCTGAAGAATGTTAGAGGAGGTATATGCATCTAACCTTCCTCTAGTCATAGCAAGGAGTCCTACAAGCCTAGAGACGGAGGATTATCAAAATTCTCAAATCTCTTGATAAATAGAAGGGTGCCTAACAACAGACACTGTAAGGCCCCTAGACTACCATTAACTTGCAATACAGAGCACAGAGGACAAAAGTCAAAGCCAATTATATGACAGAGTCCATTAAGATCAATGATCAACAGAAAAAAAATCTCTTCCCTAGAAATATGCAAGACATCCAAGACTGAGTATTTACAAAATCTCGGAGAATGAGAAGTAAGCAAGGGTACCTAGCAAGAAAAAAGTGAGGCCCTTAGCTTACCATTAACTTGCAGAAAATGTGACAAGAAAACTCAAAGAATTACTCGCCTTTGTCCTTCAGTCAAATTCTACTAGCTGCCATACAATGTTCCGCCATATGTAGAAACTGAGGACAACAGTCAGGAGATTTTCCTGACTGAAAGCAAGACTTTGAGAAGGAATCGAATGGTTTCAAACCTTATAAAGCCAAATAAGCTTTATCCTTCTCAAAGAGGAACCATGGATATTGATATCCTCTGGTTAAATACTTACCTGGGAAGGACTAGAGATGAAACCAACCATTAGGAAGAGAAAGATCAAAATACCTACCAATATATTATTTCATATAATTTATTAAATTGATTAATAAATTTATAACAAACAATTATAATCAATACTTATAATTATTTTATTATAACATACCACTATTAAATTTAAAAACAAAATAAATTTAAATAATGGCCCTGAAACAAAGTAGGTTACCCTGGCAAAAGAATCTTTCCTCATGCCAATGGGAAAAAAATTTATACCACACAGACCTTACCACAGTGTCAACAGTTGTACGTGTAGACTGTTTGCCTCTGACAGCACATGGTAGGCTAAGTGAAAATGTACAATTACTTACATGACATTCAGTCAGGTAACTTTACCCGACCGAAGAAAACAATGAATACTTTATGTAGTTATTGAGAAGTGTAATACTTACATGAACTTCAGTCTGGTAACTTTACCAGACAGAAGAAAACAAAAATATTTTCTAACGGTAATGGAAGTTCTTTACGTAAATAAAGAACCGCAACCGGAAAAAAACACATTTGAGCGGAAACATACTAATGTCTGTTGGTTCGAAGACATTTCGTTTTAACTATATATGCAACATTTATCCCAAAACTCTTCGTATGTAATTATAGAAAGCTAAAGGGATGACCGTCCGCCGTGTAGACTGTAGAGTAAGTGTACTGAATAGTAAGTCGAGACTTTGACTTTGTTCAATGTGCAACCTGAACAAAGTAACAAAATAAAACAAAAGCAATAATATTATAGTTTTCACTCCTAAAATAAACACAATTCTTCAAAAATAAGTTTCCAATGCAACAGGTTTTGGACCATCAACAAAATATTTCACGTGCTGCTTGGTTCAAAGAACCGGAAAAAATGATGGAGATTATGGTTGCACATGCGCCAGGTGGGAATGGGGGTTGTCTCAAAGGGTATTTGCTTGTGTTTCCGGTTCACAAGCTGCGAATAGGGAAAATATCTAAATTTATGATGGTAACGTATTTATTGTAATAAAATTTTCTAAGCATTGACTTCAATCGTGCCGATTTGAACTAGTTATATCAAGGAATTCCGGATAGGAATACAGGTTATTGAGTTCCTCATCAATACTACATATGCAGGTGCTGCCTGAATGTTGCGACACAAAAGTGGGGAATTCACAATAGGAATATTTAAATAATCTCTGTTCTCGTAAGTTTTCGTTCTAAATCGACCTTTATTGTTAATTTCTAGATGTAGATCTGGAATTATTCACACCTTGCTGTCTCTTTTATTATATGTGATCAACGTAGTCACCGAATGAAGAATTATTCAATGAAAGCGCTTCATCTATACAGCGGATCGTAAAACGGAAGGCAGACATCGTGTTGACCTCGTTTCAGAAGTTCTTTTGAGCAATAGTATAGTATAAACGGTTGAAATACCGCTATTCATGAAACGAGTGATATAGATTGCATGTTCTGTACAAATCTAGAATTTAGCATTACCCATCTGATTCACACCACTGTTTCAAAGTATCACTTATCTTTTTTACTGCTGAATAAGTAGATGTTGAAAGTTTGGAAAGAGGTTTAGTGGAGAAATTTGCAGACCCATCAATATAACGCCGTTTTAAGGATAATAGTCTTGTGTAACTTAGGATCTAGTTTGATTAATTAAAGACTCTTTCCTCATCTTTGGTTGAAATGATAATACAAACGGATCTACGATTTTCAGAACTTCCTGGATCTGTTGTAAGTGTCGTCGGTGTATATCTTGTGTTGCCAGAGATGTGTCAATACCTAATTCTTTTATCAAACAGTTCATGTAATGCGTATACAAATACAATATTGTTAAGGGCCTTGTCAGTCGGAATAGCAACATATTTGTCATGGAGGAGAGACAAATACTATACTGCATGAGAGTTTTTAAGGGCAGATTTAGCACGAGTGCTCATAGACCTGTTGGCTGTTTGAATTCGTCTTTGTACTAACGAACACACCGCCTTCACTCATTCAGAAAGAGTGTCTACGCCCTCTTCTTCGCATTTGTCCTATTGTCTGGCATAATCTTTAACGGAATCCATTAGGATTTAAACCTTTTGTTTCCAGTTTATGGGTCAGCGCTCATGGTATTTTGGTCCTTTAGCTGACACATTTCTTAGAGAATTGGGATGTGGGAATTTACACACAAGTGCAGTGAAAATGTATTATGAATTAAGTTTGGTCAGGGGCGATGAATAAAGCAGCGTGCGGACGTAGTGCATATACCTAGCGGTTATTATACTAAGATCTTCAAATTTTACATTGTGACATGTAGTGTCGCTATGTGTACGCCATGGAGAACCGTTAAAAATATTAATCACATTAGTGACTTGATATAGCTACAGTTATGTAGCTCCTTTGAACATTTTGTTTGATCTCGGCGGACTTGTAGCTAGACTTGATAGAATACATACACCATAAATTTTACAAGGTATTGCAGTTCCCAGTTGTCTTCTCTTTTGTCTCCAGTAAGGTGTTGATAGGATTGTTGGTTATATTGTATCATTTACTCGATAATGCTCAATTATTTCAGTTTCAACAAAGACTATCATCAACTGCCTAGCTGATATCATCCTCCCAAGTCAGGTGTTCCGAGTCCGCGTTCGCTCCATCATTCAATTGGGAGGATGAGCTGAAATATGTTTGACAACGAACTCAAAAATGTAAACGTAGTAGGTATGACGTATTTTACAGATTATTCTGTTTAATGTTTGGCCTGCTGTTTTGTTCTGACTATTTATTATACACCTCCTCGCAACGAAGTTGCGGAGGGTATAATGTTTTTGACTGGTCCGTCAGTCCATCCGTCTGTCCGTCATTCCTATTCAGGAAATTATATGATATTTTTGTTGGAGTTATTCCCCTTTTGAACTAAAAAATTTCTCAAAATATTCTTGGAAGCGCAACTCCTTTGTACATACTGATCAGAATGTTATGAAACTTGGTAGGAATGAAGAACAACATGTATAGATGTGCAAATCAACAGGAAATTATGAAACAATATTTTTTTAGGTGTTACTCCCCTTCTGAACTTATACACTTTTCAAAATATTCTTGTAAGCGCAACAGGCAACTCCTATGTAACTACTAATCAGAATTTTATGAAACTTGTTAGGAATGAAGGACACCATATGTTGTTGTGCATATGGACAGGAAATTATGATGTGATATTATTTGTAGGAGTTATTCCCCTTTTGAAATTTCTCAAAATATTCTTGTAAACACCACTCCACTGTTTCTACTGAGCAGAATTTTATCAAACTTGGTAGGAATGAAGGACACCATATGTAGTTGTGCATATGGACAGAACATTGTCATGCGATATTTTTGTAGTATAGGTATTCCTCCTTTAAACTGAAATTTCTCAAAATATATGTATGAACATATGTGGCGGGGTGTTGTTTTGTTATTCGTCGGTCGTCAGATGTGCCCTTTTACGTTTGTTCTCAGTTTACAAGACCCATGTTATGTTAAAGTTTTTATTGTATATGCTTTTTAAAAAAATAAGTCGTAGTTTAACAACTTAGGAGATGACATATAAATAGTTGATCATATACAAATTACAATTTGTTCTTGTTATTATGCATATTTGTATTTTAATTTACCATCACATTGATAAAGAATTACGATTAAGGTCACAGTTTAACCTACAATCATATTGAGTATTTGATGTTTCACAGAAACTGTAATTTTAAATAAAACATGGTTACAGTAGTCAGTATACAAGATGGCTGCCATCGCAATAGTTTTATATAATATCCTATTTTTTTTTGTAATCACACATTGGTCCCAACAAACCTAAGTTACCTAGCGTGGTAGGAGGTAACGCCTAGTAACTGTGATTATTTATGTTTATAGTTGGTGATTCACACTAAATAAAATAAGAAGGGAGATAATTCTCTTAGTATTTTCTTGAGTGTAAAAAGCATTATTAGCTCACCTGGACCGAAGGTCCATGTGAGCTATTGCTATCACTTGGCGTCCGTCGTCCGTCGTCCGTCGTAAACTTTTTCAAAAATCTTCTCCTCTGAAACCACTTGGCCAATTTTTTTCAAACTTGGCCACAATCATCCTTAGGGTTCCTAGTTTCAAGTTTGTACCCAGGGTGTTGATCAACAGACAAATATGGCCGCTGTTACTAAAAATAGAACATGGGGGTCAACACAGGTTTTTGATCATTATCTAAAAAACTATAATAGCTATAGAGAAAACCGTTACTTCAAATTGATCAGCACATTAAGGTCTACAATAGTTGCTATTAGTGCGAAGTTGTGTATTGGCTTCTTGTAGGAGTTATTGCCCTTTTTTGAAGATTTTTGACAAAATTTTTGGTATTTACAATATAACCTGAAAAATATACGAGGTAGAGTGAAACTGTAAATGGCAAAAATGATCAGCAATGAAAGCCCTACAATTTACTTGATTGGTCTGAAATTGTCAGATGACTCCTTATATGAGTTATTGCCCTTAAATGGTAATTTTTTATGAAATTTTCCGTTTTTGTCCTGTAACTTGAAAACTATAGCAGCTAGATTGAAACTATAAATTGCACAAATGATCAGCAATAAAGACCCTACAATTCACTTGATTGGTCTGAAATTGTCAAATGATTCCTTATATGAGTTATTGCCCTAAAATGGTAATTTTTTATGAAATTTTCCGTTTTTGTCCTGTAACTTTAAAACTATAACAGCTAGAGTAAAACTGTAAAGAGCAAAAAAGATCAACAATACAAGCCCTACAATTCACTGTTATTAGTCTGAAATTGTCAGATGACTCCTTATAGGAGTTATTGCCCTTAAATGGCAATTTTTTATGAAATTTTCCGTTTTTGTCCTGTAACTTGAAAACTATAGCAGCTAGATTGAAACTGTAAATTGCACAAATGATCAGCAATAAAGACCCTACAATTCACTTGATTGGTCTGAAATTGTCAGATGACTCCTTATATGAGTTATTGCCCTTAAATGGTAATTTTTTATGAAATTGTCCGTTTTTGTCCTGTAACTTTAAAACTATAACAGCTAGAGTAAAACTGTAAATAGCAAAAATGATCAACAATACAAGCCCTACAATTCACTGTATTAGTCTGAAATTGTCAGATGACTCCTTATAGGAGTTATTGCCCTTAAATGGCAATTTTTTATGAAATTTTCCATTTTTGTCCTGTAACTTGAAAACTATAGCAGCTAGATTGAAACTGTAAATTGCACAAATGATCAGCAATAAAGACCCTACAATTCACTTGATTGGTCTGAAATTGTCAGATGACTCCTTATAGGAGTTATTGCCCTTAAATTGCAATTTTTTATGAAATTTTCCGTTTTTGTCCTGTAACTTAAAAACCATAACAGCTAGAGTGAAATAATAAATTGCAAAAATGATCAGCAAAAAAAGCCCTACAATTCATTTAATTGGTCTGAAATTGTCAGATGACTCCTTATAGGGGGTTATTGCCCTTAAATGACAATTTTATGAAATTTTCCATTTTTGTCCTGTAACTTGAAAACTATAGTAGCTAGATTAAAACTGGAAATTGCACAAATGATCAGCAATAGAAGCCCTACAAATGATTGCTTAGTCCAAAAATTGCAAGATGACTCTTTATAGGAGTTATTGCCCTTTCATTATGAATTTGGACATATGAACAGTTTTTTAATTATAAATTAGTCTATAACACACCTATTAGTAGAGTAAAACTGTAAATTTCTAAAGTACCCTAAAGGACAATGCCTAAAAACCATTTAATTTTCAGAAATTGTGGATGGCACCTTATAGGAGTTATTGTATTTAACAAATTTTTTGAAGAAATGTATAGTTTTTGCACAGTAACTTAAAAGCTATAACAACTAGACTGAAACTGTTAATTTCAAAAATTTAAATTTAGTTTAAGTCATTTGGATTCCAGGTGAGCGATTACAGGCTCCTGGGAGCCTCTAGTTTTTTTCAAGTGTCCATTATTAAAGTAATAACGTATTTCGTGTTATTCATTGTTTTTAGTAAATAGTGTCTATAAGACACAAATGGTGCCACAGCCTGACCAGCGATATGATGGGTTTGTTGCAACAGGCAGGAATTTTAAGAAAATTGCATGAAATCATAATCCTAAGGTGCTGCACTCTTCATTATGTGTACAAGCATCTTACTAAATATAAATGCTGTAGCTTTATAGATCTAAAAATGACAGAGAAGATAGTCGGACAGCATATGTACCTTTTTCAGCTATCTGGCCTGCAAACTTAGTCCGATTATCTGCAGTTTAAATATTTCAGAAAAATCTATATCCTTGTAACCTGCACACCTCTATTATTTTTTCAAACATCATACAATATATAAACAATGTAGCTTCAAAGTTGAAAAATGAAAATATAATAAAAAATTAGAATTCTTTGGCCCTGCACGCCTTCATTATGTACAAACATGATCCTAATGTAAATGATGAAAAACCAAGAAGATAGCCGGACAAGTCATGTACCCCTATCTCAGTTATCTGGTCTGCAAACTAAGTCAAACTACCTGTAGTTTTAAGAATATTTCACCAACATCAAAATTATTTGGCCCTGTACATCTAAATTGATAAATTATTCTACCAAATATAAACACTGTAGCTTCAAAGCTGTACGAGAAGATAGCCGGAAAAATATGTACCCCAATAATGGCCTGCAACCTGACTAATTCCAGCTATACCTAATTTTATGAAGATAAAAATCAAAATTCTTTGGTGCTGCACGCGTTCATTACGTGTACAAACATGATACTAAATGTAAGAGTTGTAACTGAGAAAATGAAGGAGATTATAAAGCACAAGGCATGTACCTTACATGGCTTTCAACCTGTATAATTAAATATCAACTATCTGTTATTCTAAGCAAATGTAATGCAAATCAAATCCTTTGCCCCTGCACACGACTATTGTGTGTAAACAACCTACAAAATTTAAGAGAAGTTAGCCGGACAAGCTAATCCGGACGGTCGGATAGATGGACGTTACCATGGATGGACAAGGGTAAATTCAAATCCCCGGCCTTTCTTCGAAGAGGCATAAAAATCAAAATAAAAGAAGTTATTAAAAAATTTAACGGATTAATAATAAACTACAACTCCGTAATACTGGTTCCAACCAATCAATCAATCAATCAATAAATACTGGTTCCAGTACCGTTCAGTATTCTTTTATAGATTTTCTCCCATTGGATATGAATATAAAAGATTAAGTATAGTCAAAGTTTTCCAGCCGCCTTAACTACTCGGGCGACTGTAATTAGAAGCGAAACTATACTTCCCTTAGCCAAGTTAAGTCGCTCTTAGTCAAGGTGACATACAGACTGTTCACTATGGTAAAGCTAATGATAGTCGCTCTTAGTCAAGGTGACATAGAGACTGTTCACTATGGTAAAGCTAATCATTGTCTCTTTTATTCAAGGTGACATACAGACGGTTCACTACGGGTAAGCCGATCACTCGATGTTTCTACTTCTAAATACTTGTTTTACTATTAATTACATTGAAAAACATTCTATAGCAGGAGAAATACACATTCACTACCTTCCTGTCTATTTTGGTACGTATATATGCAGACAAAATGAAAAAAAGTCCTTTCTAGTGGTTCAAACAATTACCAATATCAATGCACTAACCAGAAATAACAGAAAAACATGTGACCACTAGCTGATCAGTATCAAAATTACACCAAAGCTACTATCCGTTTCCAGAAGATGATACAGCTAAAACATTGCTGAAAGTTTAAAACGAAAAATCGTACTGTCGCTTTTGTGTGTCAGAAACTGTAATAAGGTAAAGGATTTTGTTTATATAGATCTTGGTTAGAGGTTTGTATTTGTTATATTATACCTACGAGTAATTTGACTTAAGTGCTGACGTTAATCGGACAAATGCCCTCAGACAAATCACAAAACTAAGGTTATATTATTGAGTTTTTAAAATTCGGCCTATTATAGTTGTGTAAACCGCTCATCAAGTTGTCATTTCACATGAGGGGCCGGTATTATATACATCATGTGATATTCCATTTAAACTCTTATTTCAGTTGCATAAACTAATAGTATTTAGGGGCGGATACACGATTTTCGAACGGGGGGTCGTAAAAAGGGGATATCGGAAAAGGAAGGCCACGAACACGGTTTTTTATAGTGTTCAGTAACCTTTATTTGGCACAGTATATACAACAGAGATATAATAAACGAATTAGTACCGCTAATGCATTAATTTATGTCGAGGACTAGCGAGGGTTACATTTTTGCCTTTGGCGCTGGTTGTTACTCTCCTTGTTCTCTGCCCCGTGCGGGATCCGGGTGGCTAAAAGAATAGACCGCAGTCGCGCTAGCTTGTCGTAAAAGGCCACTAAATAGCGCCCAGTACCCTGACCGGCGTGTCAGGTCGGTTTGCCTAAAGACCGACTGGGATGTGTGCCCCAGGTGGTTGAATGGGGTACCCCTGGCAAGCTGGGGTTGTCGGGCCATAATACGGAAAACCTGACCGCAAACCATATTAGAGCACCGTGTTGGAAAAATGCCACGTTCCTCGCACGTTAAAGAACGCTGCTGTAGTATTCGCTATGAGTAGGGATTTCGATCCCGCTACAGGAGGCGAAATTGCCCGACCCTATCCATCCTCCCATTTGCCAGTGGCAATCTAAAATCCGTTACCCCTATTTTTCCTTGTGTCCCATCCCATTTTCATTCATCATCATTTCATGTTCATTTTATCATCCATTTCATGTTCATCGCCTGAATATAGCTGAAATATTGCTGCTCGGGCGTTAAACACCATTAATCAATCAATCAATCCTTGTTCTCTCTTTTTTTGCCTTTCCTTTTTAAAGGGGGGGGGCGTACGCCCCTACGCCCCCCTCTGGATCCGCCACTGGTATTTTTCCGTTTTTAAAAGTACATTTATTACTATGTATTCCAATATTCTGTGAATTTTTAACAAATTATGCACTTAACAATTAAGTAGACAGATATGCTTCTGATATGTAGTCAATGGACGAATTGACTACATATTAGAAGCTACAGCAATATAAATGCTGAAACGAGAAAGAACTTCTTGAATATAGAAAAAATAAAGATTATTTTAAATGAAAGGCTTCCATGGGTCTCTAATCCCAACTTGAAAAAAACTATTGACTTCTAGCTATTCACAAGATAGGGATGTCAGATAAAACATTGCTAAAATAATGTGTATAGCTTGTCTTGCTGACTATGTTTGTTGTTTACAGTTTATCTCCACCATTTATGATTTTCGGAGGATGTCTAAGAACGCTTACAAATTGAAAAAATGGAAATACTTCCATTTGAACCCCCCCACTAAAAATGCATTTTTTTCGAACGTAAATAAAAGAATTTTTGCACTGGGTGGCAACCAATGGTGAACCCAACAGTGGACAGAGTCATGCATTGCCAATTGGGCAAGTGCGAGCCGTGTGAACTCCATGCAATCTTGTGGTAGTCTAAAGCATTGCGTAATTTGTATTGGGGGTTCAATTGGAAGACTTACCCAGGGTTTTTATTTTCATTATAACAGTTAACAACAATGTCAATTTTGAAAAACAGTTACATGTAACAGAAAAGATCTAGCCCCACTTTCAATGCAGGCGAATGGGGGCCACAGTGTCACAACGGCGCGAGTTCGAATCCCGCGGAGGTTAAGAAATCAATTTGGCAGTATTAAAATCAAATTCTAAGTGTTGGGCTTAATTTGCAAATGGGTATTAACCCTGTATTTCTGATACTTCAAAAATTCACTAGATAGCTATATTAGATGTTTGTCACACATACCCATACGTCCATTTCTATAGTTCTCCAGACATACCCGTAGCCAAAAATAATAAAAAATTTTAAAAATAGTTCTTAAAAGGCTTAAACTCCTATACGGTTTTAGTCTAAATGAATGGTAGGCACATCTTGACATGCTGAGCATTCTTGTTCCAAAAGAAAGAAGCAGTAATAGATACATTTGTACGAGAAACTGAAATTAAAAAAAAAAACAAAAAAAAACAACTTGTAACTTTAACGTCAATAATTTTATTCTGTTCAAATAAGCACTGATTTTTCAATTAGAGGAACCAAAAACATGTGTGTACATGTAAATGGATAAATTAAGAAATATGGTTTTTTAATCTTTAATAAAAATGATTTTGTGTATTCCAGTTTAGGACAACACGAAAATAAACATGACAGGCAATTCATCTTGAAATCGTTACATATACTATACAATCTATATGAATATATCCCTAGATTATGTGCCAAAATTTTCCACCCAGAATAAAACATTATTGGTTCCATGTCCGAAAATAAAGTGTTTTGTATACGCTGAAAAACAGACTAGAAATGCTGAGCAGACACTCACATTTCTGCCAGTTTCTAAGGCTCGTACAAATATACTAACAATGTACCAACATTGTAAATCTATCTGGGTACCTGCTTGGTGTTCATTAATAAATAATCAGGCAATTTACAATAGCAAATTTCACAGAATTTTGATTTAAAAAATCTGATTTTGTGTCATTCATATGTATATTAAACCCTTATAAATACTGATGACATTAAAAATCGTGTAGAATGGTAAACTTGAAAAAGTCATCATCTTTTTCATACATTCATCTTCCGTCATTTCTCTTACATTTGTATAAAAAATATCCCTTTAAATGCATGTTTATTGGAAAAGATGATTAAAACATGATATGAAATTGTGGAAGAAAAACTGATACAAATAAAAAAAAAAAGAAAACAGTTTGATGGATTGAAATGCCTATGTACAAAGTAAACATGTCATGAAATCGTATTCTGAATGATTTAACATTTCTGACATTTGTCTTGTCCATGCTAGTGGTCACTCCTGCTCCTAGCAGCAGAACCAGTTTTACTTAGCTGTGATTGTTTATTGCTCAATTTATCACATTTTTTACCAAATTTTTTAACAGGAACATACAAAATACAATACAAACAAGCATGGCATGGACAAATGAATCCAGCATAAAAAAAATGTTCTGCATCGTTCTAATTTTTACTAATAAATAAACACATAATTTTACATTATATTTACATTTACATAACCAAGGCCATTTCCAATGATCCTTAATAGTATGTTGAACAATCCCAGTAAAACCCAAAGAAACGGCATTTCCTCTCTTCATTTTCTTACGTTTCATTATCATTAACGATTTAATAAGACAATTTACTTTGATGCTTTTATTGATTTACTTTAGCCATTTTTATTTTGCTTCCTGTGTCGTCCATACACGATTCCAAAAATAAGAACTCACCAAAGAGACATATCCGAAGCTAATATCAACAAATTAGTTTGACAATTCCAACAAAAAGGTCTAAATTGATTTTATGTTAAAGTAGTGACAATAATAGCAGCTGCTGAAGGTAATGATAACTGCAGAAATGCTCCAAAATAGCTTCAGGTCATCTATAACCAATATACTTAAAGGTCTTCTCTTTGAGAGCAATTAACTTGTGATGTTTGAAGGTTCTAAAATAACCTTATTTATCTTTGCTGCACTGCACATATAAGGTGGGGCTCAACTGGAAGTAAACTGCATGATATAAAATTTAAAAAATTATTACAATTATATTCAGCTATGTGTGCCTGCACATATACATAGATTAAACAGTTTTGTAAATGTTTGTTTGGAAAATTGTTTTAATAAAAATTGAAAGCTAGCCACAAATGGATGTTTAAAGGAAAGTGATCAAGTGATCAATTTCATTACCAAGCAGTTTTCATCTTTGTGTAGAGTTCTGCTCCATACTGTGGTTAAATGACCTGTTTTTAAAAACTTAAGCTAACTGAACAATTTTTCTATTACAAAATGTATACAGCTGAAATAATATATTTTAGCAATAATAATTATGTTCAAATCCCCAACAAAAACATGGATGACAAGATACATTTACAACATACACTTCCTTGTATCATGTCTTTAAGACCTATGAACAAACAAATGCATTTATAAGATATTAAATGAACAAAGATATCAGACCACTTACTGCAGTTTCTGGAAACATCTGCTCAATATTAAAATGACAGTTACAGAACAAACAGTTGTTCTATAGAATGTTTGCATATAAAACGGGAGGTTTTTGTACATTTTTACAGTCTATGTATCATGTAAATAGATGTCCTATAAAAGGGGTAAATGGTTACCAAAGTTACAAAAGAAGTGTCCATAGCATTGACCCTTGTATCATTCCAAGATAGAACTAGTACATATCTAAAATTGGCATCACATTATTCAGATGAACATTCCTATAAATGTGTCTATTTGGAAGAACACACAAATCTTTGTAGTCATGGAAACAGGTGATATGTCAATGGTCTCTGTTCTCTGACAAATTATCTCGTGATGATGATCGTCCGATTTCTTGAACAATTTCTGCATGTTCATCCAGCATTTTTTCAAGCTGTTTTTTCCGGTGTTCTGCATCTTCCTGTAAATAAATCAAACTTTTAATTTTTTGGCATCAAGATCTATCTGATCACAATTTTAATCATTTGTAATCATGTGAATGGTCAGTATTATTAGGACCATGTTGTTTTAATAGGATAATATCCAAACAGAAAATAAAAAAAAATATTTGAATTATGTATGACAGTTGTTAAGACCTATTAAACTACATTTTTATATACAATTTTCTGGGAATAATATAAGAATAGACTAGTACAATACAAAAATACAACTATACAAAAATACCACAAGGATATCCTGAAAATCAATTTTGGAAAAAGAAAAAATTCAAAATTCATATAGTGCCTGTACATTAAAAACCAAGTTAATCCTATATGCAGTGTGCTTTCTTTTGGGTAACCATTTTCTGTTTTATTCATTCATCATGTTATCAAATTTGTTACTTACAAATATAAATAAACATTTTATATGGTAAATACATTAAAAAAATGAAAGGCAAATTCCAATGATCCTTATGTTGAATGATACCAGTAAAACCCAAAGAAAATGGCATTCCCTTTCTTAATCAAAGTAAAAATTGGGTTTAAATATTTTTAAAACTAAAAATACATACAAGTATCCAATTTCAAAGAAGTTAAAAATAAAAATCTTGTACAACATCAAACATAACTCTACCCTTTCAGGCTTTGGTCTAAAGAATCCAAATTTATGACTGCAGAAAATAACTCATCTTTAAAGCAACTGATACAAACAAATTTATATGTATGGATCAAAGACAATAGAACACACAAACATAACTATAATTTTAATTAATACAAACTATTTTTGTTTTATTGCCTTTCACACTTTCCACCACATATTTCTACAAATTATCAAATGCTCATCTTTATGCTTATTGTGCCCCTTGTCCCAATGACTGTAACTCGCCTCTTTTTCCTGCTCATCTTTATAACTTCCACCTTTTACTTATTCTTATTAATAAAAGTAATGGCTTCTGATCATCTCTGTCTTACCATTCTATATGCTACCTAACTATGACTTCCACTCCAATGCTCTATTGTGCTCTCTTTGTGTCATACCTTTTCCTCAACCATTTTTTTGCCTTTTACTACTCTTTCCTCCCAGCCATTTTTTTGTCTTCCACTCTCCCATTCCTTTGTTCATGCCTTCCACCCTCTCAACCATTTTTTTTGTCTTCCACTCTCCCATTCCTTTGTTCATGCCTTCCATTCTCTCAGCCATTTTTATGTCTTCCACTCTCACATTCCTATGTTCATGCCTTCCATCCTCTCAGCCATTTTTATGTCTTCCTCTCTCCCATTCCTATGTTCATGCCTTCCATCCTCTCAGCCATTTTTATGTCTTCCATTCTCCCATTCCTATGTTCATGCCTTCTATCCTCTCAGCCATTTTTATGTCTTCCACTATCCCATTCCTATGTTCATGCCTTCTATCCTCTCAGCCATTTTTATGTCTTCCACTCTCCCATTCCTTTGTTCATGTCTTCCATCCTCTCAGCCATTTTTATGTCTTCCACTCTCCAATTCCTTTGTTCATACCTTCTACTATCCTCCCAGCCATTTTTACATCTCCCATTCCTATGTTCATGCCTTCTATCCTCACAGCCATTTTTTATGTCTTCCACTCTCCCATTCCTATGTTCATGCCTTCCATCCTCTCAACCATTTTTATGTCTTCCATTCTCCCATTCCTATGTTCATGCTTTCTACTATCCTCTCAGCCATTTTTATGTCTTCCACTCTCCCATTCCTATGTTCATGCCTTCTATCCTCGCAGCCATTTTTATATCTTCCACTCTCCCATTCCTATGTTCATGCCTTTTATCCTCTCAGCCATTTTTATGTCTTCCACTCTCCCATTCCTTTGTTCATGCCTTCCACCCTCTCAGCCATTTTTATGTCTTCCACTCTCCCATTCCTTTGTTCATGCCTTCTATCCTCTCAGCCATTTTTATGTCTTCCACTCTCCCATTTCTTTGTTCATGCCTTCTATCCTCTCAGCCATTTTTATGTCTTCCACTCTCCCATTCCTTTGTTCATGCCTTCCACCCTCTCAGCCATTTTTATGTCTTCCACTCTCCCATTCCTTTGTTCATGCCTTCTATCCTCTCAGCCATTTTTATGTCTTCCACTCTCCCATTTCTTTGTTCATGCCTTCTATCCTCTCAGCCATTTTTATGTCTTCCACTCTCCCATTCCTATGTTCATGCCTTCTACTATCCTCTCAGCCATTTTTATGTCTTCCTCTCTCCCATTCCTATGTTCATGCCTTCTATCCTCTCAGCCATTTTTATGTCTTCCACTCTCCCATTCCTATGTTCATGCCTTCTATCCTCGCAGCCATTTTTATATCTTCCACTCTCCCATTCCTATGTTCATGCCTTTTATCCTCTCAGCCATTTTTATGTCTTCCACTCTCCCATTCCTTTGTTCATGCCTTCCACCCTCTCAGCCATTTTTATGTCTTCCACTCTCCCATTCCTTTGTTCATGCCTTCTATCCTCTCAGCCATTTTTATGTCTTCCACTCTCCCATTTCTTTGTTCATGCCTTCTATCCTCTCAGCCATTTTTATGTCTTCCACTCTCCCATTCCTTTGTTCATGCCTTCCACCCTCTCAGCCATTTTTATGTCTTCCACTCTCCCATTCCTTTGTTCATGCCTTCTATCCTCTCAGCCATTTTTATGTCTTCCACTCTCCCATTTCTTTGTTCATGCCTTCTATCCTCTCAGCCATTTTTATGTCTTCCACTCTCCCATTCCTATGTTCATGCCTTCTACTATCCTCTCAGCCATTTTTATGTCTTCCTCTCTCCCATTCCTATGTTCATGCCTTCTATCCTCTCAGCCATTTTTATGTCTTCCACTCTCCCATTCCTATGTTCATGCCTTCTACTATCCTCTCAGCCATTTTTATGTCTTCCACTCTCCCATTCCTTTGTTCATGCCTTCTATCCTCTCAGCCATTTTTATGTCTTCCACTCTCCCATTTCTTTGTTCATGCCTTCTATCCTCTCAGCCATTTTTATGTCTTCCACTCTCCCATTCCTATGTTCATGCCTTCTACTATCCTCTCAGCCATTTTTATGTCTTCCTCTCTCCCATTCCTATGTTCATGCCTTCCATCCTCTCAGCCATTTTTATGTCTTCCACTCTCCCATTCCTATGTTCATGCCTTCTATCCTCTCAGCCATTTTTATGTCTTCCATTCTCCCATTCCTTTGTTCATGCCTTCTATCCTCTCAGCCATTTTTATGTCTTCCACTCTCCCATTTCTTTGTTCATGCCATCTATCCTCTCAGCCATTTTTATGTCTTCCACTCTCCCATTCCTATGTTCATGCCTTCTACTATCCTCTCAGCCATATTTATGTCTTCCACTCTCCCATTCCTATGTTCATGCCTTCTATCCTCTCAGCCATTTTTATGTCTTCCATTCTCCCATTCCTTTGTTCATGCCTTCTATCCTCTCAGCCATTTTTATGTCTTCCACTCTCCCATTTCTTTGTTCATGCCATCTATCCTCTCAGCCATTTTTATGTCTTCCACTCTCCCATTCCTATGTTCATGCCTTCTACTATCCTCTCAGCCATTTTTATGTCTTCCACTCTCCCATTCCTATGTTCATGCCTTCTATCCTCTCAGCCATTTTTACGCGTTCCACTCTCCCATTCCTATGTTCATGCCTTCTATTATCGTCACAGCCATTTTTACATCTGCAATTCTTCCATTCCAATGTTCATGCCTTCTAATCCCTTGTTACTTTTGTACATCATTGTGCCTTTTAATCCAGCATTAAATAGTGACATTTCTGGATTGACACATGACACAAAAACACAAAACTGAAAACTGAAAGTAAGAAACTCCAACTCAATAAAATTAATGTTGCACTAAGGTGGTCCAGACAAGTAAGCAGCTCCTGGGTGTAACAGACAAGTAAGCAGCGCCTGGGTGTAACAGAAAAGTAAGCAGTGCCTGGGTCTAACAGACAAGTAAGCAGTGCCTGGGTCTAACAGACAAGTAAGTAGTGCCTGGGTCTAACAGACAAGTAAGTAGTGCCTGGGTCTAACAGACAAGTAAGTAGTGCCTGGGTGTAACAGACAAGTAAGTAGTGCCTGGGTCTAACAGACAAGTAAGTAGTGCCTGGGTGTAACAGACAAGTAAGTAGTGCCTGGGTCTAACAGACAAGTAAGTAGTGCCTGGGTCTAACAGACAAGTAAGTAGTGCCTGGGTCTAACAGACAAGTAAGCAGTGCCTGGGTGTAACAGACAAGTAAGTAGTGCCTGGGTCTAACAGACAAGTAAGTAGTGCCTGGGTGTAACAGACAAGTAAGTAGTGCCTGGGTCTAACAGACAAGTAAGTAGTGCCTGGGTCTAACTGGACAACGGTCCAGTGGCACTAAGGTGCTCCAGACAAGTAAGCAGTGCCTGGGTCTGACTATACAACAGTCTAGTGGGACTAAGGTGCTCCAGACAAGTAAGCAGTGCCTGGGTCTAACAGACAACAGTCTAGTAACTCATCCTCATGTCTATGAAAAAGTCTGGGTGAGCAAAGCCTACCTTTGGCTCAGAAAAAAATGTATGTTTGCATTTGGGTGAATTCATTACAGACAATGCATGATTTAACATAATGATCAACTAAGTCCTGATGATGTCCATAGAACTTCTTCGAGATGACATCAACTTATGTACAACATATACTTGTTTCAGTCACATATTTGGTCAAGAACAGCTTTCAGTCTAAATTATCTAGTAAAATTCATGTTTATATCTAGAAATATCTTTTTAATCTTAGACATGAAATGAAATGAAACTTTGAATCTGTGTCCTATAGTCAAGCAACATTTCTTACACAATCATTATAGCCTGTAGGTAAATGTTTGGTATCAGTATCAATAATTAGTTCTGAAATAGCAGTACAATGGTGGAACAGATGTCAAACTCCAGTGGCTGTATAAGATTGTTTTTCTAAACAAAAACTGTGGATTTTTTAACAGATGCATGCAACAAGTAAAATAACACAATAAGGCTTGAAACAAACAATGAAAGTTTGACTATGTTTATTACAACATACCTTTTTTATGTTTTTATGTAGAAATTTTTCAGTTATAGTATGGCATTCATTTATATTTGGGGACAAAACATACTAACGAGACCCCCAGCCTTTCTGGCACTCCTTGTCTATTTAGGTATCAGGTCCACAATTGACCACATGATCATATTTGGTGTCCCGGATGTCCTTTGTTTTTCAATGGAGCAAACCTCGGTAATGTTCGGTAAACATCAGAAATACTATTTGAGTAACTAACTCCTTTGCTCAAATCTGTTAACATTGACTCAGTGTAAAACATTATTTTCTATTTTATCATTAATTAGCTATAGACTGATTTAATAACGCTGTATTTCTTGGTAGAAAAATAAAATTAAACAGTGACTTCCATTATGGGTCGGATGCCTTAAGACCAAGCTGAGTACATCTTGCCTGAAGTCAAACACCCATCAGTAATGAATGGACTACTTAGACCATTTGACCAATGAGGCCATATAATTTAACTATCTATTGGTTGGAATCATTTGACTGCTATCATTCAAAACAATAAAACACAACAAATGTAATGGTATGGATTAGTTCATGTCTCTAAAACTTTAACTGTTGTTTTGAAAGTTCTGATTTTTTCTTTTAATACAAGACTATTTAATGGTGTCAGATGTTTGCTGATAGTGAAACAATTATAATCACTTTTAGTAAGTGGCCTAATTGTATAAAGTTAAATATCTAGACCTAAAGTGCAATATGAAGATTATTACAGAAAGACACTTGATGTATCCAGGACAAATTAAGTTAAATGATTGACCACCATCATTAGTCTGTCAAATCTCTATTGGAGACTAATGGAAAGAAAATTAAATGGAAATTAGAGATTGGAGAACTACTCTGACCTTAGGTAGGCATGATTATGAGACTGGTCAAGTTAAGGCTATACCATTTAACCCTGTAACCCTAAGGTTTAATATGGAATCTTCCATTCACTGTACAAACTTAACTTCTGCCATTAGTTGTGTCATTTGATAAAAATCAATTTAAGTTACATTAACTACTGACTTCCTCCCAAAATGACAGCCTTCTCCCCTAAATCAATCCTCTCATGATAGGTTTCACATGTTTTTATTTTAGTACATTCTATCATGAAATTCAAATAAATTTTAGTTTTAAGTTTCATGACTTACGTGGGTTGATTTCACAGGATGCCAATAAAAATTTCATATCATTATACATGAAGTACTATATATGGAAATCATAGCTGGTTGAGACATAATGTATAAATATAGAACTTTGGTGTCTTGGGAGACATGCACAATTGACCTGAAGGACTTCTAAGCATTTATGACCTTGATTGTAATTCATAACAAACAAACAAGCTTTGTTGTTTGGTTTTAGCAAAATGAACACTTTGTAAAGTATTTGTAATCATCATTATACTGTTTATGGCTTTTTTCATCCTTTTTTTTAAAATTTGATGCAATAAATACAGGATTTTAATTAACGATGACCATTTTTAGTGCAGAAATATGCCATTAAATACAATTCTGAAGATGCTTCTATATCACTTTACATTTTAAAATGTTAATCATTTTTTATCATAGACAGGACACCTGATCCTTAAATGGCACACTGACCAAGGCACACAATCCAATAGTCACATTTTTTTCAAAGCATTTTTTAAGGACCTCACTTTCATGTTAATAGAAATATAAAGTTCTGTTTTTGTTTAATTTATCAATCCATACATTATATCCAGGAAATAACCATATAAGGCATCACAAAGATAAAGCCTTATTGGTGACATCTGAGAAGCTGGCCAGATTTTCTGATGATTGTACAATATAATTAACACTAGTGTTAAAGCATACAGTCAAAGTACTTTACGTAGAATGAATTATTAACTTCTCGATGTTTCTTTAAAATGTTTACAACAGTTTTCTGCATGTGGAAACAACAACAAAGTGTATTGGTGACTAAGTGTGAACAATCTGACATATAACTATATAAGTGTACTACAGTCACATGTGTATTGGTGACTAAGTGTGAACAATCTGACATATAACTATATAAGTGTACTACAGTCACATGCAAGCTAGATGGTTTATTATAGTAAACACCTGCGTATGACGTGGAATGAAAACCTGACAAATATACTTTTAGCAGTCATATATTCTAAAAATAAAGGAATCGTGTGTCTTCATTTTAAAAAGGTGTGAAATTTACTTTTTAAGTTCTTTAATATCTCTGACTTGCTTATGACTAAGGACTAGCACTAAAGTACAATGACACTATGACAGGGGCAAAAAAAAACTAAATTACCTCAAACCTTACATGACTGAGGACTAACACTAAAGTACAATGACACTATGACAGGGGCAAAAAAAAAACTAAATTACCTCAAACCTTACATGACAGAGGACTAACACTAAAGTACAATGACACTATGACAGGAGCAAAAAAAAACTAAATTACCTCAAACCTTACATGACAGAGGACTAACACTAAAGTACAATGACACTATGACAGGGGCAAAAAAAAACTAAATTACCTCAAACCTTACATGACAGAGGACTAACACTAAAGTACAATGACACTATGACAGGAGCAAAAAAAAACTAAATTACCTCAAACCTTACATGACAGAGGACTAACACTAAAGTACAATGACACTATGACAGGAGCAAAAAAAAACTAAATTACCTCAAACCTTACATGACAGAGAAATATTTCTTTACAGCAGTTTTATTATTATCGTTTAGCAATGCTTCAAGTTCTTTATGTCTGCATGACAATGTGCGTGGTGTTTGTTTGTGTTGTGCAAATGGTGTAAACTGGATTTAAATGCACAAAACAGTCAAAATTAACAAAGTTAAAAAATGAAGCTGTACAATATGATCAGCATTGTACTAAACTGACTAAATAATCTCAAACCAGAGCCTGAAACAAGTACCCAAACACCATCAATATATGAACTATTACAGTGAAAATGAAAATACATACAAAGAAATAAATTTGTCTGGATATACTTTTAAAACTATTCTAAAATGTTAACAAGCTATATAACATGTTAAAACTCTCACAACAGATCTACCATAAATAGCTTATGATGACACTTTTATGCTGTAAAATAGTCCTTCTCCATGCACTACATATTTCTTAAGTTATCTTTAAATACAGGTATAAACATTTATGTAGCTGTATAAAGGGAGGTAATACATAGTTTATGGATTATTTCCCCTTGTTGTGTGCAGAAAACAAACAAATCTTGTAATACCTAGAATGTTTTTATACTGCAGTTTATAGTGTTATTACACTTTTTTCTTTTTTTTTTAAATAGTTTGTTTATATGATGTTTTTGTTTTGGTACCCCATTTCTTGAGAAAATATTGAACAGAGTTGTCAAAATTGTCCCTGCCAAGACAATAAGAATGGCTATTGACTAAACAGCAAGACTAAAAGACTAAACAACATTATAAAGACCATTCGACCAAGGGCATTAAGTTGTCGGTATAGGACGTAAAAAACTTCCCAAGTCAGACATTATAAAGACTTTAACATAATAACTTGTAACCTATGATCATAAATTTTAAACTTTTAAACTGAACATTTCACACATTTGGTAAACAATTTGGGATCTTTTGAATATAATATTACAGATGAATAAGTTTCATCAAAAATCTATCTATACTACAGTCAACATTATGGTGAGTCCAAAAAAATATGTACTGGTAGTTTAGTGTATTAGAAGTCATACAGTTGATATGTGTATTATACTATTACACCAAATTTTATATATTTTTCCTGTTAGAATGTTAGCAACAAAAATGTGCCATAGATTTGAAAATTTGTAACATATGCACCACAGATTTGAGAAGCTTCAAAATTGACAGTTTATATTTCAGAAGTAAATGCAATAGATTTGACAAACACCTTGGTTTTATGGACATACTTACAAATATAAACTTAATTTTGTATCCTCAGTGAAACATTTTGTTTGCTCCTGCATCCCAGCAGTTAAAAGATTTGGATATTAAGGCATAACTACTAAAGAGGTTTCAATATTTTATTATGCAATATCTAATATCTAGAAAAAAAAAATTCCTTTACTATTTTTTTAAACAAAACAAGTGTGTTGGCATATATACTATGCTGTGAAGCTGCTGTGGTTTTCAAATCTATTTCTAGCCAGTAGAAATGCCTTAATGCTTTATATGTATAAAACTATTTAATTATACTTTTGAACCCATGCAATATAACAATATACAATATATTCCTATAATGAGGTTAGTTTGACTACAGGTACTTGTTAGGAAATAAACATGCAGGTAGATGGGGTGTCTACACCAACTTTACCTTTATTGTATCAATATACGCTTGGGACATTCTGGATTTTTCAACTTTATCAGTAATTGATGCTTTACGCACTTTTCCTCTAAAGGGAATAACTACAAGAAATGAAGCAGGTGATAAATTCTTGTTTCAATAACATTCAATTTCAACTTCCACCATCAATGTTAATTATCTCCCTTTGCAACTGTGTTAGTTTCCTGTCTCGCTATGACAACCCTGGCCAGTGCAAACAATAAAATGCTTTAAAATTACAAAAAGCTATCTGACATGGCAGTTTTTAAATATAAGCTGTTATTGAAGTATCCAATATTTCGTTTTTGTGTTGGGTTATCTACCCTCCCCCTCCAAATGAACAAACAGGAAAAACTTCTGACATAGTACATTAATCATTTACAAATGGCATATATACTATTGGTCCAAATTAGCCAAAGTGTGCTTAAAACAGGATTCTAATATTTGGACAAGATACACTTGAACAAAACACAATTTGTTTGAAATGAATAAAAACATCTATAAATGAGAAATCATTAGTGTTCAGCCTGAACATTTTCTATAAGACTTTCACAGACATTGCCATTATAAATGCTACAAATTGGTTTCTAACAGAAATTAAACTAGTAAAACTGTCCTTTATAGTGCAGCAGTGGTGACTCATGGTTCAACAAACACATGACAAAAAAGCTACTTTTCATTCAGGAAATTCAGTTTTAAATGGTTTTCTTTAATGAATCGTTTGTAGCATTCTTTCAAATGATTGCTACAGATGGCATTTATAGATTTTTTTTTTCAAAACTGATTGCAATTTGAAGATATTAGAAACATCAAAATGAGAATAGAATATCTTTAATTTTTTAACTGCAACAGTTAAAGAAGGGATTATGAACCATCAGCATCACCAATAGGACAAAAGACAAAGCTGGTGTTCACTTTAAATTTCATCAGTAATGTTACATTTAAGGCCTTCAGCTTGAGAGATATTTATTACAGAAGTAATGTTACACAGGCCTTTAGCTTTACATGTACTTATTTGGATTTTGTTTTTCACATAGACAATTCTAAACACTGACAATTTATCAAAAGGAAGATGATTTTAATTTTGTCCATAAAAGACTTTAAAAAAATTATATCAAAATACAGGAACGTTTCAAAAAATACCTCTGTAAAGAAATATGTCAAACAAATGGTTCATTCTTCAACACTCCAAAGACATCTCACTGAATTTGGGTATAAAGTATACAGTTTCTTTAATAAAAACAGTTACATGTAGTTGTTATATTAAAAATAAATACGAAATAGATTCTATAATGTAAGCTTAAGATTTGTTCATTAAAATTAAATAATTATGTAACACAGTTTAGTACATAAAACTGACTGGATTTTATATAAAGCAAACTGAATATGAAATGTGGTCCTCTGCAGGAGATAACTCCAAAATAATTAATCTTTTGGTTAACCAAAGGGTATTCAATGCCTTAACATTATCATATCCAAATATACACCTTTATTTGGGTATTAAACCATCAATTAAAAAATGAGATGATGCAAGTGACAACTAACATGACAGACCCAGTATAAAGACAGGTCTGGTATTACATATAGAGTGACATAACATTATAACATTTATACCATTCTGACATGGCTCAAAAAGTTGCTTGATTGTATATATATCATGTATATGAAGTTCTAAATTAAAATGTTTGATTCAACAAACTTGTACATGTACTTAAAAATGTACTTTAAAGGTAAACAAAACTAAATAGCTCTTTTTAGTTATATTTGTTTTAGTTTTGATTTTCTGACGGAACCATCTCAGATTGAAACGAAAAAAAACAGACCATACTGTTACTACTTGATGCCAATATGGCAATGGTGTCGTATGTAAACCTATTAAATAAATTAATTTAATGTTTGCATATTTCAGCTATATTCAGGATAAAACCAAGTTAAGAAACAACAAACCTACAAGGAAAAAGGATATACCAACAAGAACAAAATTTTGAATGCCTAGAGAAAGTATGGAGTAATGAGTAGGGAAGGAGAATTTAGCTTGTGTAGCAACTATAATAAGCCTACTATTTTTCAAGTATATCGTTCAAGGAATGTGGCACTCTTCAACCTAAACATGTTATCCACTGTGGCCCTTGATCAGGATTTCTGTATTTTAACCTGACAACCCCTCCGCCATGAGAGGAACTTCTCTAACTGCCACATGGGGACATGCTGGGCAGCTCTATGGGTTTAACACTGAGAACCCTCCCAGTATAGTCCCAGCTATTGAAAAAAAACTCAAATCAAGATCTCAAGTTGTATTAGAAAAATGTAAGAAATCACTGTACAATGTTTTCTTGGGAATTTCCTGATGTCTTTCCTACCAGTCAAAAAAAAACTTGTTGTTTTATTTTTTATATCTTCTTAAAAATAACTTCAGTGCCATTTTATTCAAAGTGAAAACTATAAAAATGGTACAATTATCATTGTACATCCTGGCAACTAATGACAATAAAAATTGTATATTAAAGTATTATTTTCCCAGAACATTAATTACAGAGAAAACCAGACAGATTTCTTTATCCTTGAAATTCAACTGTGTTGATTTGTAAACAATTTATTTGGTGTCATTCCATATGAAAATGAATTTTTCTCCATAACATTTCCTTTGTTTTTCTTTACAAATAATTCCCCAATAATAATATACAGGCGTTTCAACCAAGTTTACCCTCCAGTAAAGCAGACACCACGCTAACTACTATTGGGAACAAGATCTATCTTAAACTCTAACTGAAGTCAATGATGCATTAAAAGTAGGTCGGTGTGACTTAGATTTGTTTGGATGTTCACCTCCATGTTTGGATACATCTATATTGGAGTCAACTCGAAACTAAACTTTAACTGAAGGAACTGAATCATGAAAGGTAGCAATAATTGTAGCAAATTAAAAAATGTAGCTGAAATCTGTAATGACTCTAGTTCATATATCTGGCATAGACACCATCATTTCTGTCAAGATCAATTATATAGAAGTGCTTTGTCTAAAGTGTAAATTGTTCACATTTTAATTATAATATAACTGCCTAAATATAAAAAATAAAGGTCTATTTACTTATAAAAAAATTAATTTTAACATTTCAAATGTTTACAAATTTCAAAATGAAGGTTAAGTTTCTTGAACCTTATAACCATAAGGAATGTTTTCACATGTTAAAAATTATATTTAGAATGATGAATGGTGCAGAAAGAGTTGTTTTCATCTTCCAATATTGTGTTTATTATATAACACATCTCTGTTGATATTCGTTTCCTCTAGCTGTAAAAATGCAGTTATCTGACAAATGAATAAAATCCCCAAGGATTATGCCAAACAGTGTTTTTGCAAAACAATTTATGTAAAGGTTAGAAACTATTCAACAATTGGAATTTATAAATGGCACCTGTGCCAAAGCATGATAATAACAATTACAGACTGGCATGATATAACAAAGCCATAATGTTATCTCAGGAAGAAACACTATTAATGTCTCAAATACTTTTTACAACAAATCACAGTTTTATGTTTGTCAATTTTTCCCCCCAGAGAATGCTCAAGTTAAATTTGTTATAATTGACTTAGAGAGTATTTGCAAATATGCAACCAGATCTACATCAAGAATATGTAGATATCCTACATGTAAAATATATTGATAAAGCTTCTGACAAGTATAACATCAAAAAGGTCTCAAAACATGACTAAAATCCTGGTCCTTCAGATTTAAGTAAAATACATTAAGTAATTTGAAGCTTTATGTAAAAGGATATAGACCCTAGACTAAACTAGAGGCTCTTAAGAGGTTGTATTGCTCACTGACATACAAAAAAACTCTCCAGGAGACTTTTCTTGCAAGTTTTGATATAAAATGCTAAAGAATTTATGCAAAGCTGCTGTTTCTATGTAGGTTACCATGTTAAATCTCCAATCAGCAGCAACTTGTAAGATAGTTTCTGAGAAGAAGCTGTCTATATGTTTTTCCCATACAGTCCTATGTTAAGCTATGTTCTAAAGTGGCATACATGTTGGATTTTAAATCTGACCAAAATACTCCAACTTTGTATAGGACTATCAAAGGTCATTTCTGCAATATGACAAATCAATCTGTTTAGTGGTTTGACGGGAATTTTTTTTAGAAATTTCAGCAAATCAAAATGCATAAATGGCCCTGGCAGTCAAGTTGTATTTCCAATCATTTAAAAAAACTAAAACAATTAAGATAACTTCCAAGCTTCATTTCTGTATGGTTGATTAAAATGTATGAAATAGTTTCAGAAAAGAAGCTGAATGTTTTTCTGAAAGGATCCTATGTTAAGCAATGTTCCATGGTGGCAGCCATCTTGTATTTTTGACAGAAAAAAACAAACTCAAAATTGGTAGAGGACCATCTGAAGTACGTTTCTAATATCACAATTCCTTCTGCTAAGCTGTATGTGATGAAACAAATTATGAAATTTCAGCTAATCAGAACACATTAACAGCTCTGCAGCCATTAAATTGCCTTTCTGCTTGAAAAACTCAATATAATAAGATAAGTTTGGTTCCAATTTGTTGGTTATGGAGAAGACTGAAATATATAAAGTTTAGGGCCAACAACAGACGATAAGTGCTGAGGATAGCTCACACTGATCCTTTTGCTCAGGGGAACTAAAATTGGTTTATTATTGTCCTAAACTAGTACTAGGTCAGTCAAGGACTTATATAAAGCCCCCTAACTACACAACAGGTTTCATATCTACTAATCTTAAGTTGTGAAATACAAACAATTCTTGGCATTTGTTTTATGTTAGTATATTGGGAATAAGGAATTAACTCTAAACATATTTTGTCAAACAAATATACTGACTGCATGATATAATTTTTTTCACAGAATTAGAGGTTAACAAACATAAAATAGCATACACATAAGTTTATAAATACTGTATTAAGTCGAATCATTAAAGAAACAAAACTTCAGACAAAGTAACACAGTAAGTCTCATAATTTATCTGTTTCATTACCTTCTTCGTGTTCCTCCTCAGCAGCATCTATCTCCACCTCTCCCTCTCGTCCATGTTCATCCTCCACTCCAAAATGGATGTCCTCTTTTTTGTGATCAATGTCTGTCATCTTCCCGTCATCACCCACTTTCATAGATATCTGAACAGGTTTTCCAGTTTCTGAAGAAAACAAAAACATGTGATCATTAAATGTTAAAATGTCATGTATCCAGCATTGACATAAATCCTGAACCCTTTCATTAACAGAAATCATTTCCGCCTCTTCAATACAACTCTGTGAGGAATAGGTATGTACCACAAGCAATCTGTGTAAAAATTTAAACATAATTAGATTATTTCTGCTAAATAGTTAGAGAAATCTTAAATAGATGTTTACCTGTAGAAAGTTAATTAATGAGACTCAGGTGTGAATGACGTATTATTTTGTCATGTATAATAGAAGCCTGCCACTCATATAGAATAGGCATATTATAATATTACATCTTAATCCTGTCTTATCTGATGTACTTCATGTAATGAGTGACATTTAATGAATTAAATGGGTACTTGACACTGTTCAAATTTATTTAAACAACCATAAATTTGGTTTCCATCTGTTGTATACAACCATTTAATACAGGATAAAAGTATTGGTAAATATAGATAGTCATTAAAAGCTCTTAAATCGTTAACAAAAAGGAACCATCTTAAGTCATTGGAAAGTCATTATAAACTTGGCATAACTTGGAATAAATTTCTAATATAATATCATTCAACATTACTGTTCAATGCAATTCAATTGCTATTAAAAATCATTTAAACCTGGGACAGATTTTTAACTGATCTCCAGACCAAAGACTTGAATATTCACTCATATAAAATAAAAGTAATAAAAAGTAAAGAATCAGATCTATGATGATCTATAATATAGTTAATGCTATGACATCAACACTTCTATATATCCCAGTTGACATAAAATGTCAATTTCAATTTGTTTTCTATAAAGAACACAATAGCTGGGTAAAAAAATAATTTTTACATCTTTATCTTAATATTTATTTATATTGCTTTTGTCATAATTCATTCTACATGACAATCAAATAAGTAAATTTGGAATTATTTACCTAAAAAGGTTTACCTATATATATAACTTGTTAATACCACAATAACTGACCTAATTCTGCTTTATAAACCTGCTAAAGGTGATAATTATACTAATATAAAACCAATGCCTTACAGAACTAACACTGTAAACAGAAGTATTTTCTATGATTTAAATTAAAATTATTTGCATTTAATTATCGTTGATAAAGATATGCATTAACTGTGAAAACAATTAACACTTACATTGTAACATTTAGTCCAGCAGTATTTAAAATCCCACTAGGAAAAATACAACTGATTTCACTAATATTAGCCCTACCTTGAGTTACACCTCAACGAACTAGTTTTAAGTAAACTGGCTGTACTAGTATTTTGTGTTCAGGGTCTAACTTGATTGCATGAGTTGGTATTGGTCAGGAAATGCTTATAACTTTTTGGATGGTGAACTGTCCTATTGTTTAAATACAACAGCTATTGTTCTCTTTGCACACTTTAAATCTGACATGGAAAAGTCCATCATTTATTGATTAATTTTGTTACAGAAAATTAAAGTACATATGCCTGTCATTCATAATAAGATTCAAGGGAGAACAAGTGATTATTATTACAATCTGTTGTATGATAAACTTTTGAATAGGACTTATAACTTTATATCTCCATACATGCAAATCTTTTAATACATATTTCTTCCTGATATATTCCATAAAATATCAATGACAAAAGGGGATTTTTATTACAAATATTAGTATTTTACAAATGAAAAATAGTAAATAGATAATAAGTGAATATGTTAACACAATAATAATCAGGGGAGATAATTTTAACATAAATATGTTTGCAGTGTTTAAAAATGAGTTCTTCCATCAATAACACCATTCTAGAATGGATAAAGTGAACTGACTGTTTGATTGTAATATTTGTTTTATGTGAAAAGGCATATTTCAATTATCAAGCTGAAGGTGGTATGGGTGGGTCTGATACTTTAAGGCACCTCCACAGTTGTCCATCTGTCCTACCAAGGCATTTGTCAGGACATTAAAAACTCCCATAAGAATAATGATGTGTCACATGATACAGACAGTGCTTTTTGTAAATTGACCAGTTTCATATTGTTTATAGCAGTAACAAGTGTAGATAGTATTGTTCAGGTAACCAAGTCCCTACCAGGAAAATTAGACTCAAGTCATAATTACATTACAAAAATTGATCTATATCTCATAATAGTTGACTCACATACAAAAAAACAGTTCAATATCTGCAACAATTTGAAAAACTTTCATTTTTAAGAATTTTTCTAAGTCCATAGGACATAATATTGTCAAAAATCATTGGACAAGGGTGCACTTCAAGCACTCACATACCAAATATCAGCTCTAGCGTTTATGAAAAGAATTGAAAAATGTATATGACTGACGGACAGATGGAGTGCAAACTTTTAGTCACCATCTGTGATGTCAGTAGGTGAATAAAAATTTAAAATCCTGACCAACATCAACTCATGCACTGGAAAGGTTTGGTCCACAAATAACAAACCAGTTTTATGTAAACTGTACCTGTATTAAACTAGGTTAAGGTCTAACTAGACTGAAGACAAAATTGTTAATAATTAAAAAAAATAGTACAAAATAAAAATGTAAGTTATAAACTATGGACTTGTGTATTGAACAAAAAAGCTTACAAACAAAAAGTTAGTACTATAAAATATATAAGATTGAAACCAAATTAAAATTTTAGTAAACATTTTAAAACTAGACCTAGAATTCCTGTTGAGAAGAGGAAGAATACCCAAACCAAATGTCATTGTTTAATAATAGAAAATAACATAGGTTAGCATTCTGCTGGAACTTTAAATGTCAAAATTTTATTGCATTATCCATTCAGTGGAGAAATACCAGTGGAAATCATATAAGTCAAAAACACTACAACAAGGCAATAACAAGCTGGGAAAATGTGTCAGCATGGGTTTTTTATCAATAAAATTTAGATAAGACACATGAATGAAAATAGCATACTAAGCATAAACTATTTTGCTTGTAATGTGAAGAATTTGAAAGAACATTTCAACAGCAATGGCATGGGGATTATATCAGCTTTAGACAAGATATACAATTTATGTCAAAGAAAAGCTATTAAAAATCTAAAATATTTACTCTGTGAAAAATACATTTAAATTATTATAATAAGAAAATAATAAACATTATTCAAGGTTACAACAAAGAAATCTGCACAAAATTAAATAACCTTAAAAAAACAAAAACTTACATTACCCATAAATAATTTATTGTAGTGAAAAATACATCTTAACTTTGATAATACACATAATAACCTACAATATTAATAATTTCTTACCTCAAAGTAAACACAAAATCTGATTTATTTAACACACCTCTAACAGGTCGTAATATTCTGGCTCATGGGGAATTTACATTTTTCAATCTTGTTAATTATAAACCAGATAGAAAAAAATATAAGAAATAAGATAATGACAATACACCAGAGAGAAGACAGACGAAGATTTGATAACCTATCTGGAAAAATGAACAAATGGTAAAGTCACAAAGATTATTTCAGAAAACTGTTATTTTGCAACACATAATTTTAGGCATATCTCCCTTAACTTAATTTGCCATCAATAAAAAAAATCAATATTTCATTTAATATCATGGCAGATTCAATCAACGTAAAAACATGTGTGAATTGATTCAGATTTTGCTTCAATTTCATTTTGTTCTACAGTTAATTTGACGAAAAGCTATTTTCTGACTCTCAATTACATTTGATTTGAGATTTTTTCCTTAACTGTTGTCAAAAATTCTTCAAAACCCTAATCTAAAACACACCTATTTCAATTACTGTTAGACAATTCTGATTGTTTACTTGATAAGAATCAAAGCATTATAACAAGTAAATATTAACCCTCAGTACAGCCTTAGGCTTCTTATGTATAAACAAAGATTAACCCCCGGTACAGCCTTAGGCTTCTTATGTATAAATAAAGATTAACCCCCAGTACAGCCTTAGGCTTCTTATGTATAAACAAAGATTAACCCCCAGTACAGCCTTAGGCTTCTTATGTATAAACAAAGATTAACCCCTAGTACAGCCTTAGGCTTCTTATGTATAAACAAAGATTAACCACCAGTACAGCCTTAGGCTTCTTATGTATAAACAAAGATTAACCCCCAGTACAGCCTTAGGCTTCTTATGTATAAACAAAGATTAACCCCCAGTACAGCCTTAGGCTTCTTATGTATAAATAAAGATTAACCTCCAGTACAGCCTTAGGCTTCTTATGTATAAACAAAGATTAACCCCCAGTACAGCTTTAGGCTTCTTATGTATAAACAAAGATTAACCCCCAGTACAGCTTTAGGCTTCTTATGTATAAACAAAGATTAACCCCTCGTACAGCCTTAGGCTTCTTATGTATAAACAAGATTAACCCCCAGTACAGCCTTAGGCTTCTTATGTATAAACAAAGATTAACCACCAGTACAGCCTTAGGCTTCTTATGTATAAACAAAGATTAACCCCCAGTACAGCCTTAGGCTTCTTATGTATAAACAAAGATTTACCCCCAGTACAGCCTTAGGCTTCTTATGTATAAACAAAGATTAACCCCCAGTACAGGCTTAGGCTTCTTATGTATAAATAAAGATTAACCCCCAGTACAGCCTTAGGCTTCTTATGTATAAACAAAGATTAACCCCTAGTACAGCCTTAGGCTTCTTATGTATAAACAAAGATTAACCCCCAGTACAGGCTTAGGCTTCTTATGTATAAATAAAGATTAACCCCCAGTACAGCTCTAGGCCTCTTATTTGTATGTATAATAAGATTTTAATAATACAATATCTACTGTGTATAAGCTAACTGTAGTTATTATTCCAATAATAATCTTGTGAATTAATGTTATGAGGATATTGAGCTTGTATTTTTGGACTTAATGTGACATATCTCTCTCATTATGAAGAAATGTCTAGACCAATCACAATTTGTTTAAATAACAACCAGACTCAAACTGAGTAGAACAATAATAAAACACAAATTAGTAATGAATGATTTAGGCTGTTTTATTCTATTGTGGTCTGAATTTAACAAGCATGTACAAATATGGCAACATTAAAAAAAGTCCCAATTGTATTTTCTTTCTTTTTTTGCTTTTAATTGCTGGTGATGGGAAGTTGCTAATTAAAACTGTTCAACAAAAATATATTTATTTCATGTCTTCTTGAGTGTGGAATACCTTCCTAAAATTAAGACATATTTGAACACAGAAAAATGTCTAGATTTCATTCTGCATCAGTAGTAACAAAATTACTTCATAAATAACATGTAAAGAGCATTACATTGTCATTGTATACAATATATAATGAATGGTTACAGGGAAACTGACTCATTCAAAAACTATAATGTAGTCACTGGACCATGAAATTTAGAACATGGTAAGGGGACACCTACCAGGCTGTCATGCAACTTTCATCATTAACCTATACACCAAATATTGTCTTCCTACCATGCATAGTTTCTGAGGAAGTGACTTAATCCAATAACTTGAACATATTCCCTGACTGAAATTGGATTGGGTCAAGATCAGGTGGCAGTTAACTCATCAAAAGCAACCATTGGTTGAGAAAATGATGAAGATCCTAGAAAAACTGTTTCAGATTGGAGGCAGCCACAACATGCCAACTCACAACCTTCCATGACCAATATCAAATTTTCAATATTTCTTAAATCTATACATTTGTTATTACAAATTTATCTAAATTAAAAAATAATAACAAATTGATTAATTTAATGTCATTATGTAATAATCCATAAAAGTGCATTCAAAATAATAGAAAGCACTTGTAAATATCATTCCTGATAATTGCTAAGTCAAACATTTTAATCCAAAACCACTTGAAAGATACAAAGCCTTGAACCTAATGTTACTGTATCTGACTTTGCATCATAGAGATAAAACAAAAACATCAATGTCTGTTTTGCCTCTGTCCACACACAGTTACTTTTAAAAACAGGCATCCCAACACAATTAGTTGACAAAACTGTCAAATAGATATTTTTTTGTTTCAGGATTTATTCCATATTCAGCTTTATCATTGTGTCCAGTGTGAAAGGAACATTGAGTATCTGTGAAAACCCCCTTAATTTGGGACGAAAACTGGCAACCTTGTTAATTAAGGTCGAAGTTGTGCATAATTTTCATTTTAATTTTTTAAATTTTTAATTTTGAACTTCTAATTTTTATACAAATAAAGTAGTTATTATTAACATGAGTTTATATATTATAATTTGACACAACTAATAACTCCAGAATTACTGCTAGGTAAAATTGACAAAAAAGATGTAAAATATTGTCTTTCCACATAGCACAAGCATAATAAAAACAAGAGATGTTACCACAGATGTATTCTTTATAGGATAATTAATTGGGCGGAGTGAATATCCAAAATATGATCATTAGTGCCGCATAACGAATCTGATTAAACGAGTGCGCTGAACTTATTCACGATGCCCAATTGATTATCCTATTTATTAGTTAGATGAAAATTGTTTTCGTAAAATTTTATTGCTTAATCCTGTATTTTATGAACGGCGGATGAATATCTGTATAGTACAAAACCAACTGCAACTTTGGCGGGAAAAAACCTGAGGGTGAAAATAAACGATAATTTTCACATGTGATTTACCGTGATTTCTGTCACTCGTAGTTTCATCTCTCTCTATATAATAATAAGGTATAACTTACATCAGTATACCAACAGGTTGACATGTTCCAGCTCAATTTGCTGGTTAGGAACAAAGGGTAAAAGGAATAAAATGTACAAAAATAGATTACTGACATGGAATTTTATGACATTTACTCCCACATTTTCTTAAAATGACATCATCTAAGATACAGCTGAAATAATTTCTCCCTAGGCAGGAAAGCTTCCTGTCTGTCTAACCTTAATTAACTGTTGTATCTTATAGTCTTAATACCTTTAGTGAGACAATTCAATACATAATGTAATTATATACTTAATTGTTAAGACACATGTTATTAAGTTTCCAAATGGAAAAGAAACCTCAATCATGCATTAAATTTTTGTTTATTATATGTCCCTCAGCAAGACAACCCTTCTGAGCAATAATTTAATTTTTAATTATCTTAGTCTCATGATAGATTTTTTGTTATCTGACATAATCAGGAACACTTAACATCACTTTAGATCTTTTGTGTTGCATTTTCATGGATATTACTGTAGAATCAATTTCTGAAAATGTCACAAAATAATTTAATTTATCACATTTTAATATGGCTGTCAAAGGTACTCTGATTTTCTTCATTTAATTTTTCATTTTTTTTATTTAATAAATGGTTAGCACTCAAATTCAATCACATGTCAAATAAAACATGTTGTCTTAAACAGTAAACAACTTTACCTTGATGCAAATGGCTTCTCCTCAAAAGAAAAATCTGGGTCCAAGAAATTCTTCAAACAAGCACTAAGAATGTTTTATTACAAACCAATTTCTTGATTAGGAAGTTTTTTGTAGACTATAATAATCCCTTGTTATTTACCCACAGAAATGACGTCAATGTTATACAGCCAGGAATTATAACTGTTTGCTTTATCACACGGCAAACAATACAACACTATAAATGGACATTCACTTTTTATATTAATTAAAGTGTCCTTTTATTGACAATAAATTGGCTAAAATAAAAATAGGATATAATAAGGCTTAACTTTCTGTAGTCTTCACGTTCCACAAATCGATAACCCTCCTTTCAGATTTATAACTGAAGATTTATCTTTTAGAGACTTCAGAAAAAATCTATAGCTGTTAGGGTGAAAATTTTCTTTTGAAACAGAAATACCCTGTGTTTTAATCAGACATCTTCTGTCACTCAAAGTAAATGATCATTATAAAACCATCTAAAGAAAATTACATAGCTGAGGAAGTACACAGTAAATTTGATGAGATTTATGGTTCTGTCAATATCATAAAGAAAAACAAAGTCTGATACTTAATCCATTTCTTTCATGTAATAATTGTCAAAAATAAATCAATTATCTTTTTTGTTTCAGTCTTTAAAAGAATTTTGTTTGCTTCAATCTTGAAAACAATATTTTACAATGTAAACCTAGGTAGATTAATAGAACCATTGATTTTCCGAGTTAGACGATTCACAATACTATGGAAATAACTCATAACCCATGAAAATGTCACGTTTTTCACACATAAAATTGGTTAAAAATTATTTTTTCTTCTAATAAAACCTTATTTAGTAGCAACATAAATATAAAACAATTATTGCTGTGCCTATTTAAAGCCACATAACATCAAACACCATGTAATTCCACTATACATGTAAACTTTATAATACATGTATAAACAGAATTAAAGCACCAACAATTTTTTTCTAAAGGATTCTAGGAACATCCTGAATTTTAAAGTTGTCCAAAAAAAACCATTACAGCTTTGTGAAAGATTATACAAAAATTTGTTTTTTAAATTATTTCATCACAAATTCAATTAGATGCCAATGTACATGTATAGCCACAGTGTTATCTTTAACAACAAATCAACACAAGGTAAACTAGAGGCTCCCAGGAGCCTGTAATCGCTCACCTGGAATCCAAATGACTTAAACTATATTAAAATTTTTGAAATTAACAGTTTCAGTCTAGTTGTTATAGCTTTTAAGTTACTGTGCAAAAACTAAACATTTCTTCAAAAAATTTGTTAAATACAATAACTCCTATAAGGTGCCATCCACAATTTCTGAAAATTAAATGATTTTTAGGCATTGTCCTTTAGGGTACTTTAGAAATTTACAGTTTTACTCTACTAATAGGTGTGTTATAGACTAATTTATAATTAAAAAACTGTTCATATGTCCAAATTCATAATGAAAGGGCAATAACTCCTATAAAGAGTCATCTTGCAATTTTTGGACTAAGCAATCATTTGTAGGGCTTCTATTGCTGATCATTTGTGCAATTTACAGTTTTAATCTAGCTACTATAGTTTTCAAGTTACAGGACAAAAATGGAAAATTTCTTAACAAAATTGTCATTTAAGGGCAATAACCCCTATAAGGAGTCATCTGACAATTTCAGACCAATTAAATGAATTTTAGGGCTTTTTTGCTGATCATTTTTGCAATTTATTATTTCACTCTAGCTGCTATGGTTTTTAAGTTACAGGACAAAAACGGAAAATTTCATAAAAAATTGCAATTTAAGGGCAATAACTCCTATAAGGAGTCATCTGACAATTTCAGACCAATCAAGTGAATTGTAGGGTCTTTATTGCTGATCATTTGTGCAATTTACAGTTTCAATCTAGCTGCTATAGTTTTCAAGTTACAGGACAAAAATGGAAAATTTCTTAACAAAATTGTCATTTAAGGGCAATAACCCCTATAAGGAGTCATCTGACAATTTCAGACCAATTAAATGAATTGTAGGGCTTTTTTGCTGATCATTTTTGCAATTTATTATTTCACTCTAGCTGCTATGGTTTTTAAGTTACAGGACAAAAACGGAAAATTTCATAAAAAATTGCAATTTAAGGGCAACAACTCCTATAAGGAGTCATCTGACAATTTCAGACCAATCAAGTGAATTGTAGAGTCTTTATTGCTGATCATTTGTGCAATTTACAGTTTCAATCTAGCTGCTATAGTTTTCAAGTTACAGGACAAAAACGGAAAATTTCATAAAAAATTGCCATTTAAGGGCAATAACTCCTATAAGGAGTCATCTGACAATTTCAGACTAATACAGTGAATTGTAGGGCTTGTATTGTTGATCATTTTTGCTATTTACAGTTTTACTCTAGCTGTTATAGTTTTAAAGTTACAGGACAAAAACGGAAAATTTCATAAAAAATTACCATTTAAGGGCAATAACTCATATAAGGAGTCATCTGACAATTTCAGACCAATCAAGTGAATTGTAGGGTCTTTATTGCTGATCATTTGTGCAATTTACAGTTTCAATCTAGCTGCTATAGTTTTCAAGTTACAGGACAAAAACGAAAAATTTCATAAAAAATTGCCATTTAAGGGCAATAACTCCTATAAGGAGTCATCTGACAATTTCAGACTAATATAGTGAATTGTAGGGCTTGTATTGTTGATCATTTTTGCTATTTACAGTTTTACTCTAGCTGTTATAGTTTTAAAGTTACAGGACAAAAACAGAAAATTTCATAAAAAATTACCATTTAAGGGCAATAACTCATATAAAGAGTCATCTGACAATTTCAGACCAATCAAGTGAATTGTAGGGCTTTTATTGCTGATCATTTTTGCCATTTACAGTTTCACTCTACCTCGTATATTTTTCAGGTTATATTGTAAATACCAAAAATTTTGTCAAAAATCGTCAAAAAAGGGCAATAACTCCTACAAGAAGCCAATACACAACTTCGCACTAATAGCAACTATTGTAGAACTTAATGTGCTGATCAATTTGAAGTAACGGTTTTCTCTATAGCTATTATAGTTTTTTAGATAATGATCAAAAACCTGTGTTGACCCCCATGTTCTATTTTTAGTAACAGCGGCCATATTTGTCTGTTGATCAACACCCTGGGTACAAACTTGAAACTAGGAACCCTAAGGATGATTGTGGCCAAGTTTGAAAAAAATTGGCCCAGTGGTTTCAGAGGAGAAGATTTTTGAAAAAGTTTACGACGGACGACAGACGACGGACGACGGACGACAGACGATGGACGACGGACGCCAAGTGATAGCAATAGCTCACATGGACCTTCGGTCCAGGTGAGCTAAAAAGGTTAAATGACATGATACAAATATAGTACACTGATATGGAAGGACCAAAACATAAACTCAAACATCAATCACAGAAAACAGGATGGTCAACAAACCCACTAAAACTGAGGGGTGGTCCAGAATGGATGCAGTTCCTGGTTTACACACAGAACCTTTTGTGTTTCCCAATCATAAAGGAGATAAAAGTACATGTGATTTATCCTTTGGCTTATATTATTATACATGACAGGTTTGACTATATCAATGTTACATCTAATAATAGCCTAATTATATACTGTATCATGATTGATAAAACTACAGAGTTTTCTTATGGAACTAATATCAACTTTGTATTATTGGACCAGATAGATTGTTAATATTCTGAGTATTTATGTTTGTAGTTATGTCTGTTATAGATCTAATAAACCTAATTTATCATTTTTATTCAGGTCAATAAATTGCTACTGAATTCATTTTACATTCGTTACTTAACATCCATAAAAGTTTATGCGCCAGTTTTGGAATTCCCATTTAATAAACTTTTTTTGTTTGTCAATATTCGGGTCTTCCTTCAAAATATATTTCAGAGATTTTAGTGTAAATGTAAAAGTATTCTGGATTGTTTTTTCCTTTCTATCACAATGCAGCAGTTAAATTAATCGGGTTATTTGTATGATGACAATTATATTTGTTAATCACTCATACATGACAAGATATTCTAAAAAGCCCATAACACACTATGATGTAACTAACACATGGAGTGATTTACTTTCCTATTGTCCAATGGCTTGAATAAAAATGATGTCACACAATTCAGGTTAGAGCCCCTTTACCTCTAATGTTTATTATGCAACCAAAAAAGGAAGTACAGAAAAGAAAGAAAAAGGACAACTGTTTGTGGTCTGAATGGTGTGTATAGTCCATTTCAGTAATTTTTCAGCTTTATCATGGATTTCAGTTTTTTATTGGGGAGGAAGCAGAAGTATTGGGGAAAACCCCAGACCTGCGGTAGGAAAACTGGCAATCCTTTTGTCAATTAAAGTTGGAGTAGAGTACACCCTGCCCAATATGAGACTTGACCCTGTAAACCTTAGTGTTGGAGTAGAGTACACCCTGCTCAATATGAGACTTGACCCTGTAAACCGTAGTGTCGACAGAAAGACAGTGTAATCAATTGTACATGACTAACTACCTTAAACACTTGGCCACAAAGGACACACAAAGAAGAAAGAACAAAATGCTGAATTAGTGATAAACAGAATAAAAGATACTTTCTATTTGAGCCTAACAATATGGAATACCGTATTTGACCTAATAAACGCCCCGGGGGGGGGTTGCATTTTTCCGAAAGGGGGGCGTCTATTAAGTCAAAATAAAACAACTCAAGTCCGTATATTGAAACAGACAATACAGAATAAAACTACCATTAGGTATGTGAAACAGACTATATTTCACAAAAAAAGAATGTGACAGTGTAATTAAATATCTAAAAATAGAATGGTCAGTCGCTGTATCTGAGTTCCAATTGATTACCGGTAACACAAAAAACAGTATAATCGAGAAGTGTTATGCAATGGAACTGGATTTTTCAAGTTCCATAAGAGGATACCACATTTACAGGAGTTGTTGGCAATACCAAATTGGAGATTTATTAAATTTCAAAGTTGAAGAAAATAACGCTAACGATAGTCCGAGAATCCTCTGCCGTCCAACGTTTTTTTTTTGTGTGGACACACGGAAAAAAAACAAAAAAGTTGGACAGCAGAGGATTCTCTGACTACCCTAACGACAAATTTTCTGTGCAGCTGAATCTTCAACGAGGGAATCCGAACCAATGTGTCGGCCACATACCAATTGAGTTTAGTAAAAATTTTCATTTTTTTCTGAAGAGAGGTGGTCAGATATCTGCAAAAGTAACAGGAGAAAAGTATTTTGGAAATGGTTTAGAAATACCATGTGTTGAACGTGACATTACAAATTAAACAAATTTAGTAATGCTCGACAATATCGGCAATACGCCAGTAATCACAAATGAAATAAGCGAGAGTGAAGGTCATGTCTCCGATGAAGATGAAGAGTCATCAGATTCTGACTATGACAGTCCGGGTCACTAAACAATTACCTGTGTAATGTAACCTTCTGTAAATATTAATCATATATAATTCGTAGTATAATGACTTTTGTGTATAGTTTTGATAAAATTTCAATTTTTCTGTGTGTTGGATTATACAAGTTTCCGTTAGTTGTTTGTATATAAGTTTTTTTTTTTTTTTTTGGTGTGGGGGGGGGGGGGGGCATCAATTAAGGAGGGGGCGTTTATTAGGTCAAATATGGTATCTAAACTTACACTGACAAGCTCAACTAGATACTCTACATGATACTGTTCAGTCTCAAAATAAATGTTACTTTTTTTTTTTTTTAAACAAAAATGGTCATCATCTGTTTTACACAAAAAGAAGATTAAATCAGGATAAATTGATGTCTGGTTCCTCTATACAACTTGGACATAAATGTTGGAAACCACAAGAATGTCAAAGAAATATTACAGAATCTAATTTAATCAATCCAGTGCACCTTGAAAGTGGAATTACTGATTGAAACTTCAAAATCAGAAAAGCCATTGTATGGGAATAACAAGATTATTCCAGTATTGACGACAAATCCTACGATTTACTTGTGAACAGATTAGGTTGTGCAGCAATGTTAATGTCTATCATTCTATATAAAACTTGTCATTACTGCCTTTAATTAAAACTTGTCCCTAATAAATCCCTTAATTAGATTACATCTATATAATTCAAAGGTTTTCCAGTATTCTACAAAAAATACTTAATGTTTGTTCTGAAGTCTAAGTCTATTGAAACCCAGTAAAATTACATCTCTTTCCAGAGTAATAAGAAGATATATGTAAACTATGGAGCCTTGGACTTGTATTACATTATATCCTACTTCTAGCTCAACTACTTTAAAAATCCATAACTATTAAAGACTTAACTTAAGAAATGATAAAAAAAAACAATGTTGTAAAAAAATCTCCTTTCTGCACAAATTCAAAAAATAAATTCAATGTTGGTAGGACTTTAAATGAAATCTATGATAAAAAAAAACCACTTTATACTAGGGGCCCAAAGAGGGGCAAAAGAAAATACTACGATTATTCACTCATGGTAAGCTACCAGGAATAAAAAAAAACTGAATTCATCAAAATGTCTGTTTCAGGATTGCAGTGATCCCTTATTAATTCTCTATACCATCAAACACTGACTCTGCAATTAAAGCTTCTTAAAGTTTTTAACATAATTTTATGTATGTTAGATTTCCCTCATAAACAGTCTACCCAATTCAAGAATGGTGAGTTTTTGTATGGTATTTGGTGTATGTCAGATTTCCCTCATAAACTGTCTGTCCAATTCAAGAATGAAATCTTTGTATGGCATCTGGTGTACCGTCATATACAGTCAGTCAAGAGTGGAATTTTATTGTTATATATATCATGCTTGTAGGTGGTACTTGCTTGATAGACCAGACTCAAAAGCAGTATTTTTTGGCAAATACCACTCACTAGTATAATATATATTTAATTCCACTGAGTATTTTCACGTTTATGTAATAAACAGTATAGTTGAAGCACTAAGATTTCCAAAAATTATTGTTAATCCAAAAGCAGGTCTTCCATACTGATGAATCTTTATAAAATCTATGACAAAGTTGTAATAAATATTTTTGGACTACCAGATATATAACTGAATTGAGTATTAACATACTTCTGACTTTGTAAAGTTTGTTTTTGAATTTTTTATTTTGTTTCAGTGGTATTTTTTGTACCAAAAAATTGATCCGTCATGTGGATGCCGCCATCTTTGATGTTAATGTTTAATTTATCACCATTTTCCACCTACTATTGTCTATTTGAAATAAACCTTGAAAGGCAGGAAAAAATATATCAAAACACATTGTGGAGAAAAATTTTAAAGTCATGAAATTTGCAGAAAAATATCATTGCTATTATCTCATGAAAATCCAGCAGTTTTATATAAGATGAAATTATGTATGGTAACTTGCATATGTGTGATATACCATTCAAGTTTGAAGTTTCTGTACAGTATCAGGTATTGAGCAATCAAAGATGTCCTGCACAAAACAATTTTCATACATCATGTTACTAGAATATTTCTACAACCTCACCATACAGGTTTATACACTGATGAGAACACATTATTGCTGTCAATATAGTTAAAATTGTTTAAAGTTAATGACATTTATGTGAAAGGAAAGAACTGTTTTTAGAATAAATAATAAAATTAACATTTTAATCTCCACTCCTTTTAGAATTTTACTATGTTACTAAAGAAAAACTGTATTTTTAAACAGTGTCAATACAATCAATTCACAAATTATTTATATAGTTGTTATGTTCAACTTAATTTTTCTTTTAAAAACACACACCATTAAAGCTTTCCCAAAAAGATGTATGAAACAAATCTATACTACCTATAAATAGAACCTGACCCCATTACCTACGGTCTATATATAGTTACCTTCCTACCTTACCCCATTACCTATGGTCTGTACATATTTACCTCAATACCTGACCCCATTACCTATGGTCTGTACATAGTTACCATACCTGACCCCATTACCTACAGTCTATATATAGTAACCTCCATACCTGACCCCATTACCTATGGTCTGTACATAGTTACCTCCATACCTGACCCCATTACCTATGGTCTATATATAGTTACCTCCATACCTGACCCCATTACCTATGGTCTGTACATAGTTACCTCCATACCTGACCCATTACCTATGGTCTATATATAGTTACCTCCATACCTTACCCAATTACCTATGGTCTATATATAGTTACCTCCATACCTGACCCCATTACCTATGGTCTATATATAGTTACCTCCATACCTAACCCAATTACATATGGTCTATATTTAGTTACCTCCATGCCTGACCCCATTACCTATGGTCTATATTTAGTTACCTCCATACCTGACCCCATTACCAATGGTCAATATATAGTAACCTCCATACCTGACCCCATTACCTAGGGTCTAAATATAGTTACTTCCTTACCTGACCCCATTACTTACGGTCTTTATATAGTTACCTCCAGACCTGACCCCATTACCTACGGTCTACATATAGTTACCTTCATACCTGACCCCATTACCTATGGTCGATATATAGTTACCTCCATAACTGACCCATTACCTATGGTCTATATATAGTTACTTCCATACCTGACCCGATTTCCTATGGTCTATATATAGTTACTTCCATACCTGACCCCATTACCTATGGTCTATATATAGTTACCTCTATACCTGACCCCATTACCTATGGTCTATATATATAGTTACCTCTATACCTGACCCCTTACCTATGGTCTATATATAGTTACCTCCATAACTGACCCATTACCTATGGTCTATATATAGTTACTTCCATACCTGACCCCATTTTCTAAGGTCTATATATAGTTACTTCCATACCTGACCCCATTACCTATGGTCTATATATAGTTACTTCCATACCTGACCCCATTTTCTAAGGTCTATATATAGTTACTTCCATACCTGACCCCATTACCTATGGTCTATATATAGTTACTTCCATACCTGACCCCATTACCTATGGTCTATATATAGTTACCTCCATACCTGACCCCATTACCTATGGTTTATATATAGTTACCTCCATTACTGACCCCATTTCCTACGGTCTATATATAGTTACCTCCATCAATGTATTGCAGTACATAATCATTATGTATTTCACTGTACAAAACTGAAGCAGACAAATAGATATTTGCTAATGTATACAAGTAAAACTTTTCTCTTTTTCTGTCGACTTTTCAGTTTAAATGAAAAGTAATAGTGTGCTAATAGGCTGACATCAACGTTGATATAAGTCAATGGTTACAGGGAGAATCCATTGCATTCTTATATTCAGTATTTGAATTAACCACAAAATTAGATTTGAGAAGTGACAACATAAATCAATATCTGACAAAGATTGTAAATGAATTCTTGAAGAATGGCAAACATTTTAGTAAAGCCAATTTATCGATGTTCTTATATTTTATGTCTTTAAATTTCAAGTCAACAAAATTCCAGTGAAATGTGATCCATCACTCAATCAGATATATATGAATATATATTTAATGTGTTTAGATGTCCATATATGGCATCTACTCATTCAAGTAATAGATACGTTTAATAACAGTGTATTGAAATATACCTTAAAATCTAGGTTTTAAGCTCAAAATAGAAAGTCAGTCAAGTAAGGCTGCCTAGGGGTTTGGGAAAATTTTATTAATCTATCAAAAATCTATGGCAATCTGTAGATTAAAATGTATGATGTTTGTTTGATGATAAATGCCAATTTCAGCAATTTTTCATCATGATGCCCAGTTTTTATTGAGGAAGTTGGAGTACCCTGGGAAAAGCCCAGACCTGTGGCAGGAAAACTGCCAATCCTCTTCAAATAAGAGTCAAGTACACCCTGCATGCAGTGAGACTTGAACCTGCAATCTGAGTTTTTACAGACCATGGTCATCACTAGTAGACGAACAACCTTAACCACTCGGCCACCGAGGCAGCATAAAATGTATGAATAATCTATATTTTTTTAATGTTTCAATAGAACAGTTATTAAATAATAATTATAAAAATCAGTTCAATTACCATTAGGTAACCCCAAAAGTTTTCACAAAAGATTGACAGTACTGTAAAGGCTGAGGATACAGATATACACTTAAAGTCTGATTTAATAAGCAGCTGTAGTATGACAGTAACTGTTGTCAAAGTATTTCTAAAAAAAGATGAAGGTCATTGTAGGTTGGTGAGTCCTTCACCAACAACCTTAATTTATGCCCTTGGTGGGATGGTACTGGTCATTGTATAGGGAATGTGCTAATGCTTCTTTACAACATTAGTTGAAAAGTTTATTTTACTGAAATAATACATTTGAATATTAATGAAACATGAGTTTGACCTGGAACTAAACCAAAATCAAGTCATCTATTGAATCTAAGAAAGGTTTTAACTGTATTGTATTTGAAATATTTGGAATGTTAATTAATAATAATAATAATAATAATAATTTATTGTCAAATAAATCATATTTAAATGATTCATGACAGAAAATAAAATAAACAGCAAACAAATAAAGTCTATGAGTCTCCTATCCTCAGTTCTGATGACCGTTTTATAAAGGAGGCAAGACTCTGAGTTTGCCGAAAATTTGTTGGATAGACTATTTGTATTAAGTTGTCTTGATCAGAGGTATTACTAGTTTGATTTACAATATTAAAATCTATCAATAGTTTATTTCTAAATATGAGATTATGATCGCAATCTAAAAAGAAGTGGCATTCATCGTCAATCCTATTTGATTTCCAAAAGTACAAATATGTTGTTCATGAGGAATCTTTCTATATCTTGCTTGCTCTATTTCTAAAAAAGTGGTCTGATATTCTCAATTTTGCAATATTTTTATGAGTTTCAAAATCAAAATGAGATAAACATAATTCTTTCCCAAGTTCCTTCTTTAATGATTTGTAAAACAAATGAAAAAAATAAACATGTAAACATAGTGAATTTTAATACCAAGAGTATAAAAAGGTCTTCCTTATACCTACTCATTTACTGTAGTATAATTGAAAAAACAACAAATTGTATCATAGTTACACCTTCAGATTCTTAGGATTTAACTCCTGTTACTCTCAATAAACTTAATAGGAAACTAAAGGCATATTTTACCTTATGCATCAATGAAACTGACAAAAACCAGCAAAATTGAAAATTACAACAAACATATATTTTACAGTTTTCACTAAAAAAGTTCTTTTGATATTGTCTTAATAGAATTAAAATAACAATTATCATCCTCATTTGACATTTACCCAGATTAAAATGCCTTATCAAGTAAGAAACATTATCTCTCGTCACGTAAAATAAGCGATGATTAGGGAAAAATCTATACAACACAAGCTATTGAATTGGGTAATAAACACTTATATTTTATATTGCCCTAAAATAGACATCATGAATCAAAGAAGGAAATATGCTGTTTTAGTTCCATTCATCCAATTTAACCATTTTCAACTCAATATATGACAAATTTCTGAATCTCTACAATAATGACAAGGAAATTAATGGAAAATGCCACCTACCTTGCACTGAATCTTCATCTTTATTATCTCTTGGCGTACCCTGTAAATATATAGATTATCTTGTCAATAAAAAGGGATAAAAAATGTCCTGATCAATAGACGAATGTAGATCTCACAGAAACGTACCATTAAATGACAGCAAAACTTTTTCATCAACCATGAATTAAACCTTTGCATTTAAATTTTCATTGACACAAAATCTCCAGGAATAGTGTAGTGTTTTATTTCCACTGGTTGACGATAAGGACGTTCTTCAAACAAGTGATCGTTAATTGTAATTTCCTCTATGGTATTCTTTGCATCTCAATACTGCTGACCGAACAGTTCATTAACTGGTTAATGTCACATATCCATTACAAACTAAACTAAATGAGCTACAATGCTATAACAGAGGAATTAGCCTGGAATTCTATAACTGTCCACAACAGTTTGCCACACGTCACCTCTATGTGTTATTGGAAACCTAGCAACTCTTTGTAAGAAAAACATACATTGAAAAAAAAGGTTTTTTTTATTAATTTTATTTCCTTGAATAGACAAATTCAGAAGAAAATGATTAATTTGATATGGATGTTTCTCCTTTCAGGAAATTATTCCCACACACCTTTTGATGTTCAAGGGCAGTTAACATTTTAAATGTTTTTTGCCATTATTTCTCAGCAAGACATCAAATAATTGACTAGTAGAATTTTATTAATATACACTTACAATACTGAACGAGTTCTTTAACTTATCGATCTGCATCCCTACAACTTATTGAAGTCCATAATACTTTGCATGATGGAGGACTTTATATTAGATCATTTGTCAATGATTGTGTCATGAAGGATAATGATAAACAAAGAACATTCTGTTAAGCTAAAATATCTTTTATTAATTTGTTGGAACCTGACTCTTTTCTTAATATATATTCTTTTCTCCATTATGTAAATTAAATGCAGGGATATCAAAGACATTAGTTCTAAACACAAATGATAGGTCTGTCTGTAGACCCAAGACATTAGTTCTAAACACAAATAATAGGTCTGTCTGTAGACCTAAGACATTAGTACTAAACACAAATGATGGGTCTGTCTGTAGACCTAAGACATAAGTACTGTACACTAATGGCTGGTCTGTCTGTAGACCTAAGACACTGGTAGTGTACACTGTTGGTAGGTCTGTCTGCAGACCAAAGACACTGGTAGTGTACACTAATGGTAGGTCTGTCTGCAGACCTAAGACAAGTACTTTACACTAATGGTACGTCTGTCTGTAGACCTAAGACATTAGTACTAAACACAAATGATGGGTCTGTCTGTAGACCTAAGACATAAGTACTGTACACTAATGGTAGGTCTGTCTGTAGACCTAAGACACTGGTAGTGTACACTGACTGGTGGTAGGTCTGTCTGCAGACCTAAGACACTGGTAGTGTACACTAATGGTAGGTCTGTCTGCAGACCTAAGACATTAGTACTGTACACCAATGGTAGGTCTGTCTGTTGACCTAAGACATTACGGTAGTTCTAAACACAAATGGTAGGTCTGTCTGTCTGTAGATATTAGTTCTTTAATACACCAATGGTAGGTCCGTCTGTAGACCTAAGACACTGGTAGTGTACACTAATGGAAGGTCTATCTGTAGATCTAAATCATAAGTACTTCACACTAATGGTAGGTCTGTCTGTTTGTAGATCTAAGACATGGGTACTGTACACCAATGGTAGGTATGTCTGTAGACTAAGACATTAGTTCTAAACACAAATGGTAGGTCTGCCTGTCTGTAGACCTAAGATATTAGTTCTTTAATACGCCAATGGTAGGTCTGTCTGTAGACCTAAGACACTGGTAGTGTACACTAATGGAAGGTCTATCTGTAGATCTAAAACATAGGTACTTTACACTAATGGTAGGTCTGTCTGTAGACCTAAGACATAAGTACTGTACACTAATGGTAGGTCTGTCTGTAGACCTAAGACACTGTAGTGTACACTAATGGTAGGTCTGTCTGTAGACCTAAGACATAAGTACTATACACTAATGGTAGGTCTGTCTGTAGACCTAAGACACTGGTAGTGTACACTAATGGAAGGTATGTCTGAAGACCTAAGACATAAGTACTATACACTAATGGTAGGTCTGTCTGTAGACCTAAGACACTGGTAGTGTACACTAATGGTAGGTCTGTCTGTAGACCTAAGACATAAGTACTATACACTAATGGTAGGTCTGTCTGTAGACCTAAGACACTGGTAGTGTACACTAATGGTAGGTCTGTCTGTAGACCTAAGACATAAGTACTATACACTAATGGTAGGTCTGTCTGTAGACCTAAGACACTGGTAGTGTACACTGACTGGTGGTAGGTCTGTCTGCAGACCAAAGACACTGGTAGTGTACACTAATGGTAGGTATGTCTTTAGACCTAAGACACTGGTAGTGTACACTAATGGTAGGTATGTCTGTTTGTAGATCTAAGACATGGGTACTGTACAACAATGGTAGGTCTTTCTGTAGACCTAAGACATTAGCATTGTACAAAAATTGTAGATCTGTCTGTAGACCTAAGACATTGGTATTGTACACCAATGGTAGGTGTCAGTCTGTACTTCTAAAACCTGACAAATGTATTCCAAATGGTAGTAATGAATAACAGATGGAAGATCTGTCTGTCTGTAGTCTTTAATTATCAAAACATCAAAACTCTAGCTAGTAGGTTTGTCTGTAATCCTAAAACATAAGTATTGTACAGCAATGCATTAGAAATGGTATATGTGTCCTAAGGTAATGTTTAATATACTCAAACTGGTAGATCTTACTGTCTGTAGTCCTAATAAATAACTGATGTACAATGTACTACAAATAGTAGGTGTGTCTGTCTGTTTGTAGTCCTAAAACATGAGTGATGTACTCCAAATGGAAGGTCTGTGTCTGCAGTCCTTAAACATGACGTTCTCCAACTGGTAGGTCTGTGTCTGCAGTCCTTAAACATAAGTGATGTTCTCCAACTGGTAGGTCTGTCTGTCTGTAGTCCTAAAACATGAGTGATGTACTCCAAATGGTAGGTCTGTGTCTGCAGTCCTTAAACATAAGTGATGTTCTCCAACTGGTAGGTCTGTCTGTCTGTAGTCCTAAAACATGAGTGATGTACTCCAACTGGTAGGTCTGTCTGTCTGTTTGTAGTCCTAAAACATGAGTGATGTACTCCAACTGGTAGGTCTGTCTGTCTGTAGTCCTAAAACATGAGTGATGTACTCCAAATGGTAGGTCTGTGTCTGCAGTCCTTAAACATAAGTGATGTACTCCAACTGGTAGGTCTGTCTGTCTGTAGTCCTAAAACATGAGTGATGTACTCCAACTGGTGGGTCTGTCTGTCTTGTCTGTCTTAAGTTCTAAATCATGAGTAAAGTACTCCATCTGGTGGGTCTGAATTAAAATACATGAGTTCGGTACTGCAAATGGTAGGTCTGTCTGTCTGAACTTAGTCCTAAAACATGAGTAATGTACTCCAACTGGTAGGTCTGTCTGTCCTTAGTCCTAAAACATGAGTAATGTACTCCAACTGGTAAGTCTGTCTGTCTGTCCTTAGTCCTAAAACATGAGTGATGAACTCCAACTGGTAGGGTTTGTCTGTCTGTAGTCCTAAAACATGAGTAATGTACTCCAACTGAAAAGTCTGTCTGTCTGTCCTTAGTCCTAAAACATGAGTGATGAACTCCAACTGGTAGGGTTTGTCTGTCTGTCCGTAGTCCTTAAACATGAGTGATGAACTCCAACTGGTAGGGTTTGTCTGTCTGTCCGTAGTCCTAAAACATGAGTACTGTACTCCAACTGGTAAGTCTGTCTGTCTGTCCTTAGTCCTAAAACATGAGTGATGAACACCAACTGATAGGTCTGTCTGTCTGTAGTCCTAAAACATGAGTGATGTACTCCAACTGGTAGGTTTGTCTGTCAGTAGTTCTAAAACATGAGTACATGTAATGTACTCCAACTGGTAGGTCTGTCTGTCTGTAGTCTTAAAACATGAGTAATGTACTCCAACTGGTAGGTCTGTCTGTCTGTCTGTAGTTCTTAAACATGAGTAATGTACTCCAACTGGTAGGTCTGTTGGTCTGTAGTCCTAAAACATGAGTGGGGTACTCCAACTGGTAGGTCTGTCTGTCTGTCCTTAGTCCTAAAACATGAGTAATGTACTCCAACTGGTAGGTCTGTCTGTCTGTCCGTAGTCCTAAAACATGAGTGGGGTACTCCAACTGGTAGGTCTGTCCGTCTGTCTGTAGTCCTAAAACATGAGTGGGGTACTCCAAATGGTAGGTCTGTCTGTAGTCCTAAAACATAAGTGATGTTCTCCAACTGGTAGGTCTGTCTGTCTGTCTGTAGTCCTAAAACATGAGTGGGGTACTCCAACTGGTAGGTCTGTCTGTCTGTCTGTAGTTCTTAAACATAAGTAATGTACTCCAACTGGTAGGTCTATCTGTCTGTAGTCCTAAAACATGAGTGGGGTACTCCAACTGGTAGGTCTGTCTGTCTGTCCGTAGTCCTTAAACATGAGTAATGTACTCCAACTGGTAGGTCTGTCTGTCTGTCTGTAGTCCTAAAACATGAGTGATGTACTCCAAATGGTAGGTCTGTCTGTCTGTAGTCCTAAAACATGAGTAATGTACTCCAACTGGTGGGTCTGTCTGTCTTGTCTGTCTTAAGTTGTAAATCATGAGTAAAGTACTCCATCTGGTGGGTCTGAGTTAAAAACACTTGAGTTTTGTACTGCAAATGGTAGGTCTGTCTGTCTGTTGCCTTAACATATAATCTGTAATAAGCTAGCAATTGTAATAGGTTTGCAATAATCAATGTCTGGTTTGTTACTGAAGTCCAATACTCATCAGAGATCTAATTAATACTACACTCACACATTTCTCCCATTTAATGACTTTTCTATATATCCCAATTGGAGAAGCTACTTCTGATTATGGTCAGAAAAACTTGACTATTTTAAAAACAGCTCAAGGCAAATGGTTGTAATTGAAAATCTAAAGCTATAAAAATATCACAGCTAAAAATCTGCAAATTCTGTTAACAATATACAATTAATTACTTTGATATGTGGTCGCTATCCAGATTTCTCCACCAGAGAAAATGTAATATTATAATATGAATATGAATATACATTTTTGAGGGTTGAGAAATCTTGATGGTGACCACATATCAAAGTCAATAATTGTTTTATTACATGAAAAAAACCAACATATCCTTGTGTATGTTAGCAAATCTATTATCTGCAAGATTTTAGTGTTACAAACATGTATAGGAATCAGATACATTGATTAGATGATTGAGATTAAGACAGCTTTTCTGATTGGCTACTGAAAAATTGTACCTTTCTATCGATTTTTAAAACAAGTTAATACTAGAATCCACTTGACTGCTTGTACATCGAACAAAACTAACCATATTTTGATGTAATCTTAGCACTGTTGGGACTTAACATGACACAAAAAATTTTGGACCAATGAAAAACACACAAAATTCTATTAATTTAATTATTCATGTTTGGGTACAATCAATCCAGAATATATATATTTTTTTAGACAGTTCTTCATAAAATGCAAAAAAAGAAAACACTTTAAGTGTGTATGGCATTGTTCTTGTAGGGGACAGTAAAGTACAATACAACCCTTTCATTGAAAATTCAATATAAAGCTTAATATAAATGTCTGCAAAAATACATAACAAATGTTCAAATGATTAGATATTTAATATGGAAAATATTACTTTTTAAGTGTTTTTAATGTTTCCTGTCCAGTAATAAAAAAGTGTAAATGCATTTTGTTCAAAGTTCTTTACAAAATTAAATATTTTAAACAAAGAATAAGGTTCTAAACATAAATTGGACAGATTTCACAAAGCTATCATCTCTGATATTGACCTTGACATTTAATCACTTTAACTGTATCTACCATGTTTAGGATAAGTAGACCAATCTTGTAAAGAACTACAAAAAATGTCTAAATACTCAAATGTCTAAATACTCAAACGTCTAAATACTCAATTTTTTTTCAGTTTCTTTGATCTTTTGCATATAGACACCAATACCAGGCATTTTACAGGGTGGTTACATATACATCTGGGTAATCCTGACCTTTGACAAACACAATGTCAAGATGTCCTACTCATTTGTAAAGATCAGTCAAGTACAGAAAAAGTCAATTTCCAGTAACCATCTGACAATGGCTCTGAAGGTTTCGGAGGTAAATTTTTCTTGATTGAATATATGCATTTTCCTGCTAAAAGCTGTAGAATAAACAGTCAATTTATTATTCAGAATTCGAATATTGAAGCTATATTTAGGAAGTCCTGTTTTACTGAATGGTTTATTTAGCTGACAACGGCTCTGTAGATGACCTTTGACCAAGGGAGAGGAAATTAGTTCTTATTTTGATATGTGGCTAAGCCGAGCTTTAGCATGGACAGTGGATTTATTATTCAATGGAATTTTGATATTAGAGCTGTATTTAAAAAGCAGTTTCATACAGAATTTATAAATAAATATATTTACATAGTTTGTTAAATGTATTGGTTATTTTTCAGCTGATTGTGCAAAGCCCATTTATGGACTATTTTATGGGTGTTTGTGAGTTTCCTGGAGTACCCTTCAGAGTTTCTAAATTTGCGAAAATTTTTATCTGACATGACACCCGGAAAATTTAATGTGATATAGCTGAAATTATTTCGCTCGTTTTGAGGGGTCTCTCATTACTCAATGAAACTTGGTGTCCAAGTCAGAGGAAAAATGTTAATAGTTTCCCCTATATGCAAATAAGTAAGAGGCCGTTGTCAGCTCATTATAAACAAAACATTTCTCAATCTTTTTAAGGGTAACCATGTTTCCATGGGGATCCTTTATGATACCTCAAAATTCATTTGTAACTAGAGGCTCCCAGGAGCCTGTATCGCTCACCTGAACCTGAAACCAAACAACCCTTTTTTATCCAGCTTTGTATCTGTCTGTAGTCTTAAAACATGAGTAATGTACTCCAACTGGTAGGTCTGTCTGTCTGTCTGTAGTTCTAAAACATGAGTAATGTACTCCAACTGGTAGGTCTGTTGGTCTGTAGTCCTAAAACATGAGTGGGGTACTCCAACTGGTAGGTCTGTCTGTCTGTCCTTAGTCCTAAAACATGAGTAATGTACTCCAACTGGTAGGTCTGTCTGTCTGTCCGTAGTCCTAAAACATGAGTGGGGTACTCCAACTGGTAGGTCTGTCTGTCTGTCTGTAGTCCTAAAACATGAGTGGGGTACTCCAAATGGTAGGTCTGTCTGTAGTCCTAAAACATAAGTGATGTTCTCCAACTGGTAGGTCTGTCTGTCTGTCTGTAGTCCTAAAACATGAGTGGGGTACTCCAACTGGTAGGTCTGTCTGTCTGTCTGTAGTTCTTAAACATGAGTAATGTACTCCAACTGGTAGGTCTATCTGTCTGTAGTCCTAAAACATGAGTGGGGTACTCCAACTGGTAGGTCTGTCTGTCTGTCTGTAGTCCTAAAACATGAGTGGGGTACTCCAAATGGTAGGTCTGTCTGTAGTCCTAAAACATAAGTGATGTTCTCCAACTGGTAGGTCTGTCTGTCTGTCTGTAGTCCTAAAACATGAGTGGGGTACTCCAACTGGTAGGTCTGTCTGTCTGTCTGTAGTTCTTAAACATGAGTAATGTACTCCAACTGGTAGGTCTATCTGTCTGTAGTCCTAAAACATGAGTGGGGTACTCCAACTGGTAGGTCTGTCTGTCTGTCCGTAGTCCTTAAACATGAGTAATGTACTCCAACTGGTAGGTCTGTCTGTCTGTCTGTAGTCCTAAAACATGAGTGATGTACTCCAAATGGTAGGTCTGTCTGTCTGTAGTCCTAAAACATGAGTAATGTACTCCAACTGGTGGGTCTGTCTGTCTTGTCTGTCTTAAGTTGTAAATCATGAGTAAAGTACTCCATCTGGTGGGTCTGAGTTAAAAACACTTGAGTTTTGTACTGCAAATGGTAGGTCTGTCTGTCTGTTGCCTTAACATATAATCTGTAATAAGCTAGCAATTGTAATAGGTTTGCAATAATCAATGTCTGGTTTGTTACTGAAGTCCAATACTCATCAGAGATCTAATTAATACTACACTCACACATTTCTCCCATTTAATGACTTTTCTATATATCCCAATTGGAGAAGCTACTTCTGATTATGGTCAGAAAAACTTGACTATTTTAAAAACAGCTCAAGGCAAATGGTTGTAATTGAAAATCTAAAGCTATAAAAATATCACAGCTAAAAATCTGCAAATTCTGTTAACAATATACAATTAATTACTTTGATATGTGGTCGCTATCCAGATTTCTCCACCAGAGAAAATGTAATATTATAATATGAATATGAATATACATTTTTGAGGGTTGAGAAATCTTGATGGTGACCACATATCAAAGTCAATAATTGTTTTATTACATGAAAAAAACCAACATATCCTTGTGTATGTTAGCAAATCTATTATCTGCAAGATTTTAGTGTTACAAACATGTATAGGAATCAGATACATTGATTAGATGATTGAGATTAAGACAGCTTTTCTGATTGGCTACTGAAAAATTGTACCTTTCTATCGATTTTTAAAACAAGTTAATACTAGAATCCACTTGACTGCTTGTACATCGAACAAAACTAACCATATTTTGATGTAATCTTAGCACTGTTGGGACTTAACATGACACAAAAAATTTTGGACCAATGAAAAACACACAAAATTCTATTAATTTAATTATTCATGTTTGGGTACAATCAATCCAGAATATATATATTTTTTTAGACAGTTCTTCATAAAATGCAAAAAAAGAAAACACTTTAAGTGTGTATGGCATTGTTCTTGTAGGGGACAGTAAAGTACAATACAACCCTTTCATTGAAAATTCAATATAAAGCTTAATATAAATGTCTGCAAAAATACATAACAAATGTTCAAATGATTAGATATTTAATATGGAAAATATTACTTTTTAAGTGTTTTTAATGTTTCCTGTCCAGTAATAAAAAAGTGTAAATGCATTTTGTCCAAAGTTCTTTACAAAATTAAATATTTTAAACAAAGAATAAGGTTCTAAACATAAATTGGACAGATTTCACAAAGCTATCATCTCTGATATTGACCTTGACATTTAATCACTTTAACTGTATCTACCTTGTTTAGGATAAGTAGACCAATCTTGTAAAGAACTACAAAAAATGTCTAAATACTCAAATGTCTAAATACTCAAATGTCTAAATACTCAAATGTCTAAATACTCAATTTTTTTTTCAGTTTCTTTGATCTTTTGCATATAGACACCAATACCAGGCATTTTACAGGGTGGTTACATATACATCTGGGTAATCCTGACCTTTGACAAACACAATGTCAAGATGTCCTACTCATTTGTAAAGATCAGTCAAGTACAGAAAAAGTCAATTTCCAGTAACCATCTGACAATGGCTCTGAAGGTTTCGGAGGTAAATTTTTCTTGATTGAATATATGCATTTTCCTGCTAAAAGCTGTAGAATAAACAGTCAATTTATTATTCAGAATTCGAATATTGAAGCTATATTTAGGAAGTCCTGTTTTACTGAATGGTTTATTTAGCTGACAACGGCTCTGTAGATGACCTTTGACCGAGGGAGAGGAAATTAGTTCTTATTTTGATATGTGGCTAAGCCGAGCTTTAGCATGGACAGTGGATTTATTATTCAATGGAATTTTGATATTAGAGCTGTATTTAAAAAGCAGTTTCATACAGAATTTATAAATAAATATATTTACATAGTTTGTTAAATGTATTGGTTATTTTTCAGCTGATTGTGCAAAGCCCATTTATGGACTATTTTATGGGTGTTTGTGAGTTTCCTGGAGTACCCTTCAGAGTTTCTAAATTTGCGAAAATTTTTATCTGACATGACACCCGGAAAATTTAATGTGATATAGCTGAAATTATTTCGCTCGTTTTGAGGGGTCTCTCATTACTCAATGAAACTTGGTGTCCAAGTCAGAGGAAAAATGTTAATAGTTTCCCCTATATGCAAATAAGTAAGAGGCCGTTGTCAGCTCATTATAAACAAAACATTTCTCAATCTTTTTAAGGGTAACCATGTTTCCATGGGGATCCTTTATGATACCTCAAAATTCATTTGTAACTAGAGGCTCCCAGGAGCCTGTATCGCTCACCTGAACCTGAAACCAAACAACCCTTTTTTATCCAGCTTTGTATCTGTCTGTAGTCTTAAAACATGAGTAATGTACTCCAACTGGTAGGTCTGTCTGTCTGTCTGTAGTTCTTAAACATGAGTAATGTACTCCAACTGGTAGGTCTGTTGGTCTGTAGTCCTAAAACATGAGTGGGGTACTCCAACTGGTAGGTCTGTCTGTCTGTCCTTAGTCCTAAAACATGAGTAATGTACTCCAACTGGTAGGTCTGTCTGTCTGTCCGTAGTCCTAAAACATGAGTGGGGTACTCCAACTGGTAGGTCTGTCTGTCTGTCTGTAGTCCTAAAACATGAGTGGGGTACTCCAAATGGTAGGTCTGTCTGTAGTCCTAAAACATAAGTGATGTTCTCCAACTGGTAGGTCTGTCTGTCTGTCTGTAGTCCTAAAACATGAGTGGGGTACTCCAACTGGTAGGTCTGTCTGTCTGTCTGTAGTTCTTAAACATGAGTAATGTACTCCAACTGGTAGGTCTATCTGTCTGTAGTCCTAAAACATGAGTGGGGTACTCCAACTGGTAGGTCTGTCTGTCTGTCCGTAGTCCTTAAACATGAGTAATGTACTCCAACTGGTAGGTCTGTCTTTCTGTCTGTAGTCCTAAAACATGAGTGATGTACTCCAAATGGTAGGTCTGTCTGTCTGTAGTCCTAAAACATGAGTAATGTACTCCAACTGGTGGGTCTGTCTGTCTTGTCTGTCTTAAGTTGTAAATCATGAGTAAAGTACTCCATCTGGTGGGTCTGAGTTAAAAACACTTGAGTTTTGTACTGCAAATGGTAGGTCTGTCTGTCTGTTGCCTTAACATATAATCTGTAATAAGCTAGCAATTGTAATAGGTTTGCAATAATCAATGTCTGGTTTGTTACTGAAGTCCAATACTCATCAGAGATCTAATTAATACTACACTCACACATTTCTCCCATTTAATGACTTTTCTATATATCCCAATTGGAGAAGCTACTTCTGATTATGGTCAGAAAAACTTGACTATTTTAAAAACAGCTCAAGGCAAATGGTTGTAATTGAAAATCTAAAGCTATAAAAATATCACAGCTAAAAATCTGCAAATTCTGTTAACAATATACAATTAATTACTTTGATATGTGGTCGCTATCCAGATTTCTCCACCAGAGAAAATGTAATATTATAATATGAATATGAATATACATTTTTGAGGGTTGAGAAATCTTGATGGTGACCACATATCAAAGTCAATAATTGTTTTATTACATGAAAAAAACCAACATATCCTTGTGTATGTTAGCAAATCTATTATCTGCAAGATTTTAGTGTTACAAACATGTATAGGAATCAGATACATTGATTAGATGATTGAGATTAAGACAGCTTTTCTGATTGGCTACTGAAAAATTGTACCTTTCTATCGATTTTTAAAACAAGTTAATACTAGAATCCACTTGACTGCTTGTACATCGAACAAAACTAACCATATTTTGATGTAATCTTAGCACTGTTGGGACTTAACATGACACAAAAAATTTTGGACCAATGAAAAACACACAAAATTCTATTAATTTAATTATTCATGTTTGGGTACAATCAATCCAGAATATATATATTTTTTTAGACAGTTCTTCATAAAATGCAAAAAAAGAAAACACTTTAAGTGTGTATGGCATTGTTCTTGTAGGGGACAGTAAAGTACAATACAACCCTTTCATTGAAAATTCAATATAAAGCTTAATATAAATGTCTGCAAAAATACATAACAAATGTTCAAATGATTAGATATTTAATATGGAAAATATTACTTTTTAAGTGTTTTTAATGTTTCCTGTCCAGTAATAAAAAAGTGTAAATGCATTTTGTCCAAAGTTCTTTACAAAATTAAATATTTTAAACAAAGAATAAGGTTCTAAACATAAATTGGACAGATTTCACAAAGCTATCATCTCTGATATTGACCTTGACATTTAATCACTTTAACTGTATCTACCTTGTTTAGGATAAGTAGACCAATCTTGTAAAGAACTACAAAAAATGTCTAAATACTCAAATGTCTAAATACTCAAATGTCTAAATACTCAAATGTCTAAATACTCAATTTTTTTTCAGTTTCTTTGATCTTTTGCATATAGACACCAATACCAGGCATTTTACAGGGTGGTTACATATACATCTGGGTAATCCTGACCTTTGACAAACACAATGTCAAGATGTCCTACTCATTTGTAAAGATCAGTCAAGTACAGAAAAAGTCAATTTCCAGTAACCATCTGACAATGGCTCTGAAGGTTTCGGAGGTAAATTTTTCTTGATTGAATATATGCATTTTCCTGCTAAAAGCTGTAGAATAAACAGTCAATTTATTATTCAGAATTCGAATATTGAAGCTATATTTAGGAAGTCCTGTTTTACTGAATGGTTTATTTAGCTGACAACGGCTCTGTAGATGACCTTTGACCGAGGGAGAGGAAATTAGTTCTTATTTTGATATGTGGCTAAGCCGAGCTTTAGCATGGACAGTGGATTTATTATTCAATGGAATTTTGATATTAGAGCTGTATTTAAAAAGCAGTTTCATACAGAATTTATAAATAAATATATTTACATAGTTTGTTAAATGTATTGGTTATTTTTCAGCTGATTGTGCAAAGCCCATTTATGGACTATTTTATGGGTGTTTGTGAGTTTCCTGGAGTACCCTTCAGAGTTTCTAAATTTGCGAAAATTTTTATCTGACATGACACCCGGAAAATTTAATGTGATATAGCTGAAATTATTTCGCTCGTTTTGAGGGGTCTCTCATTACTCAATGAAACTTGGTGTCCAAGTCAGAGGAAAAATGTTAATAGTTTCCCCTATATGCAAATAAGTAAGAGGCCGTTGTCAGCTCATTATAAACAAAACATTTCTCAATCTTTTTAAGGGTAACCATGTTTCCATGGGGATCCTTTATGATACCTCAAAATTCATTTGTAACTAGAGGCTCCCAGGAGCCTGTATCGCTCACCTGAACCTGAAACCAAACAACCCTTTTTTATCCAGCTTTGTATCTGTCTGTAGTCTTAAAACATGAGTAATGTACTCCAACTGGTAGGTCTGTCTGTCTGTCTGTAGTTCTTAAACATGAGTAATGTACTCCAACTGGTAGGTCTGTTGGTCTGTAGTCCTAAAACATGAGTGGGGTACTCCAACTGGTAGGTCTGTCTGTCTGTCCTTAGTCCTAAAACATGAGTAATGTACTCCAACTGGTAGGTCTGTCTGTCTGTCCGTAGTCCTAAAACATGAGTGGGGTACTCCAACTGGTAGGTCTGTCTGTCTGTCTGTAGTCCTAAAACATGAGTGGGGTACTCCAACTGGTAGGTCTGTCTGTAGTCCTAAAACATGAGTGGGGTACTCCAACTGGTAGGTCTGTCTGTCTGTCTGTAGTCCTAAAACATGAGTGGGGTACTCCAACTGGTAGGTCTGTCTGTCTGTCTGTAGTTCTTAAACATGAGTAATGTACTCCAACTGGTAGGTCTATCTGTCTGTAGTCCTAAAACATGAGTGGGGTACTCCAACTGGTAGGTCTGTCTGTCTGTCCGTAGTCCTTAAACATGAGTAATGTACTCCAACTGGTAGGTCTGTCTTTCTGTCTGTAGTCCTAAAACATGAGTGATGTACTCCAAATGGTAGGTCTGTCTGTCTGTAGTCCTAAAACATGAGTAATGTACTCCAACTGGTGGGTCTGTCTGTCTTGTCTGTCTTAAGTTGTAAATCATGAGTAAAGTACTCCATCTGGTGGGTCTGAGTTAAAAACACTTGAGTTTTGTACTGCAAATGGTAGGTCTGTCTGTCTGTTGCCTTAACATATAATCTGTAATAAGCTAGCAATTGTAATAGGTTTGCAATAATCAATGTCTGGTTTGTTACTGAAGTCCAATACTCATCAGAGATCTAATTAATACTACACTCACACATTTCTCCCATTTAATGACTTTTCTATATATCCCAATTGGAGAAGCTACTTCTGATTATGGTCAGAAAAACTTGACTATTTTAAAAACAGCTCAAGGCAAATGGTTGTAATTGAAAATCTAAAGCTATAAAAATATCACAGCTAAAAATCTGCAAATTCTGTTAACAATATACAATTAATTACTCTGATATGTGGTCGCTATCCAGATTTCTCCACCAGAGAAAATGTAATATTATAATATGAATATGAATATACATTTTTGAGGGTTGAGAAATCTTGATGGTGACCACATATCAAAGTCAATAATTGTTTTATTACATGAAAAAAACCAACATATCCTTGTGTATGTTAGCAAATCTATTATCTGCAAGATTTTAGTGTTACAAACATGTATAGGAATCAGATACATTGATTAGATGATTGAGATTAAGACAGCTTTTCTGATTGGCTACTGAAAAATTGTACCTTTCTATCGATTTTTAAAACAAGTTAATACTAGAATCCACTTGACTGCTTGTACATCGAACAAAACTAACCATATTTTGATGTAATCTTAGCACTGTTGGGACTTAACATGACACAAAAAATTTTGGACCAATGAAAAACACACAAAATTCTATTAATTTAATTATTCATATTTGGGTACAATCAATCCAGAATATATATATTTTTTTAGACAGTTCTTCATAAAATGCAAAAAAAGAAAACACTTTAAGTGTGTATGGCATTGTTCTTGTAGGGGACAGTAAAGTACAATACAACCCTTTCATTGAAAATTCAATATAAAGCTTAATATAAATGTCTGCAAAAATACATAACAAATGTTCAAATGATTAGATATTTAATATGGAAAATATTACTTTTTAAGTGTTTTTAATGTTTCCTGTCCAGTAATAAAAAAGTGTAAATGCATTTTGTCCAAAGTTCTTTACAAAATTAAATATTTTAAACAAAGAATAAGGTTCTAAACATAAATTGGACAGATTTCACAAAGCTATCATCTCTGATATTGACCTTGACATTTAATCACTTTAACTGTATCTACCTTGTTTAGGATAAGTAGACCAATCTTGTAAAGAACTACAAAAAATGTCTAAATACTCAAATGTCTAAATACTCAAATGTCTAAATACTCAAATGTCTAAATACTCAATTTTTTTTCAGTTTCTTTGATCTTTTGCATATAGACACCAATACCAGGCATTTTACAGGGTGGTTACATATACATCTGGGTAATCCTGACCTTTGACAAACACAATGTCAAGATGTCCTACTCATTTGTAAAGATCAGTCAAGTACAGAAAAAGTCAATTTCCAGTAACCATCTGACAATGGCTCTGAAGGTTTCGGAGGTAAATTTTTCTTGATTGAATATATGCATTTTCCTGCTAAAAGCTGTAGAATAAACAGTCAATTTATTATTCAGAATTCGAATATTGAAGCTATATTTAGGAAGTCCTGTTTTACTGAATGGTTTATTTAGCTGACAACGGCTCTGTAGATGACCTTTGACCGAGGGAGAGGAAATTAGTTCTTATTTTGATATGTGGCTAAGCCGAGCTTTAGCATGGACAGTGGATTTATTATTCAATGGAATTTTGATATTAGAGCTGTATTTAAAAAGCAGTTTCATACAGAATTTATAAATAAATATATTTACATAGTTTGTTAAATGTATTGGTTATTTTTCAGCTGATTGTGCAAAGCCCATTTATGGACTATTTTATGGGTGTTTGTGAGTTTCCTGGAGTACCCTTCAGAGTTTCTAAATTTGCGAAAATTTTTATCTGACATGACACCCGGAAAATTTAATGTGATATAGCTGAAATTATTTCGCTCGTTTTGAGGGGTCTCTCATTACTCAATGAAACTTGGTGTCCAAGTCAGAGGAAAAATGTTAATAGTTTCCCCTATATGCAAATAAGTAAGAGGCCGTTGTCAGCTCATTATAAACAAAACATTTCTCAATCTTTTTAAGGGTAACCATGTTTCCATGGGGATCCTTTATGATACCTCAAAATTCATTTGTAACTAGAGGCTCCCAGGAGCCTGTATCGCTCACCTGAACCTGAAACCAAACAACCCTTTTTTATCCAGCTTTACTTTGCTATCAGGAATTGCCCAACACTTCTGCAAAAATCATTAATTTTGACCTTTAAGGGAAATAACTCCTATAATGAGGATATTTTGATGGTTAGAGGGAGAAGGGAGGTTCACTTCAAATTTGCTGTACCTGTTGTACTTTTTTTACTATCAGTCGAAAACTCTCTCGACCCCCCCCCCCCCTTTTTCATTTTTTCTATTTTAATCCAACGTAGCTATGTAGGTAGTCAGGTGTCATGATTTGCACAATTTTGGTAGAGGACATCCTAAAGATGATGTGTGCAATGTTTCAAAGCAGTCCTTTCATTGGTTTAAGAGGAGAAGATTTTTTAAAATCAAGTAAAATTGATTAAAAAAATGTTCAAGGAGAATAATTTTTAAAGGGTTCATCAGACAATCTTGACCCTAAAGTCATTTTTGTAGCCCTCATAATGCAGAACAATTAAGCAATGCTAACTTTTTCTCTAGTTCTAATAAGTTTCAAGATTTTGATGCAAAAATGTCAAAAATAATCAATTTCGACAATTAAAGGGCAATAACTCCTATAAGGAGTCATCATACAACTTCAACCCAATGGAGTGTTTCGTAGAGCTTTTGATGCAGATGAAGGCATGTCTCTTCAGTTTTTCTGTATCTGTTACACTTTTTTAAATATAAGCCAAAAACTGTATTTTACCGCCCCCCCCCCCCCATCTTATTTTTAGCCATGGTGGCCATGTTGGTTAATCTGCAGCCATGGTTGGTGCAAACTTGGTTGAGGACATTTGACAGATGTGTACAAAGTTTCAAAGCAGTACTTTCAGTTGTTTCAGAGGAGAAGATTTTAAAAAATCAATTAAAACCGATTAAAAAAAACAGTTCAAGGGGAATAACTCTTAAACGGTTAATCAGACAATCTTGACCCTGAAGTCATTTTTGTAGCCCTCATAGAGCAGAACAATTAAGCAATGCTAACTTTTTCTCTAGTTCTAATAATTTTCAAGATTTTGAGGCAAAAATGGCAAAAATCATCAATTTTGACAATTAAAGGGCAATAACTCCTACAAGGAGTCATCATACAACATTGACCCAATAGAGTGTTTTGTAGAGCTTTAGATGCTGAAGAAGGAAGGTCTCATCAGTTTTCCTGTATCTGTTATACTTTTTGAACTATAAGCAAAAAACTGTATTTTGACCCCTCTGTTCTATTTTTAGCCATGGCGGCCATGTTGGTTGGTCTGAGGCCATGATTTGGGCAAACTTGGTAGAGGGCATTTTACTGATGATGTATGCAAAGTTTCAAAGTAATCCCTTCAGTGGTTTTGGAGGAGAAGATTTTTTAAGAAAAGTTAACGACGACAACGACGGCGGACGACGACGGACGCCAAGTGATGGCAATAGCTAACATGACCCTTCGGGTCAGGTGAGCTAATAAAGCTGTGTTGATTTCAGTGGTTCTATCATTACACAATGAACAAAATCTGCAACTATTACTGACAGTAATTGGCGATTCTGACAGCTAAATGCATAGTCTTCTGCTCTGCTGTTCATAATGATTCATTTGTTGAATTTGTACTTACTTCTTGCTGTCACTTGCATGAAAAAGGAATGAATACTTGCTGTACAACTTTTACCAAAATAAAATCAACTACAGGTAGATAGAAAATATCACTAATGGCTATTTGAAAATAGAATGTATGTAAAAGGATGGCAAACATGTGCATATGACCTTTCAAGATAACTGTATATACTTATTTCAATTCTTATTTAAAACTTTGTCTTGATATATTAAGTTAAAGTTTCCAATCAGCATCAAAAACTTAATAGATAAACTCTGTCTTTATTTCAGCATGTTCAGGTTTATGTATTTCTCAGAGGGTCCTATGTTAAGTATTTATCTTAAATTTAGAATAACTCATAATTAGTAGTGGACCATATGAGGTACATTTCTACAAATTGCAGTAGCCTTAATTCAATCTGCCAAGTGGTTTTCATAAGAAGATTAAAATAAGTCAATCAAAATGCATAAATTGCCTTGGCAGCCATTTTGAATTTCCAATCATCACATATTACTAAAATTAATAGAGCATGGCATTACCTCGCCATGATTTGAATTTAATGTGTGATGATTTCTGAAAAAAGGTGTTTGCTCAACTTCTCATAGTTTCTATGTTATGTTCTAGGGTGGCAATCACCATGGATAATGAAAGCAAAAAACACTTAAAATTAGTAGAAGCCATCTAAGGTATGCCAGGAAGTTTGTCAGAAATTTATATATTATATTTACAATCAGCACCAAAAAAGTATAAGCAAAAATGAGAAAAATAGAAATAGTTTGACTCCAAATGTCATTTGATTTATTTAGACAGGTTGTACTGTATAACAGTTATCTTAAAGGAGTGAAAGAATATACAGGAAAAATGGTAAAAGGAAAAAAAAATAAAAATATCCACCAATAATACCTCTGGATTCTGTACTCTCTCAAACAGTCCTTGTCCCTGTTATAGGAATATATTTGTATTTAACATTCATTTTTAAGCAGGATACACTGAATGCCCATTAACATTTAAACTGTATTTAATTATAATGAATTATATAAATTTTAAGTCATCTCTTATCTTATTAAGATAAGAGACACTGTTGGCTTCATCCTACATAAAATCAATCAACATATTATGTGTACCTGGATTATTTATGAACAGGGCCATGAGATATACTTTAGTATGAGCCCTTTTAAGAATGATTCATACCAAATTAGAAATATTTATTATTTGCATACTAAGCCTTATTTCCAGCCAAGCAGATGAATGTTTCAACTATTAGAACAAATATAACACAATTTAAATTTCTTCTTCATAAGACAACAGTTTTAAGTTGAATTAAAAAGCAGAAACAACAATGTTAATGTATTATCCCGGTAATGCAGGGTAAGCCAGACAACAGCTGACAAAGGCTTTGCTGGGTACGCTAGACATCAGATGATATAGCATATGCAAACTATGGTAGACATCATATGACAATGCCTTTTGAAAGTTTGCCAGACTGAGCTGAGAAGGCTTATGCAGGGTATGCTAGACATCAGCTGACAAGGCTTATACAGGACATGCCAGACAACAGCTGACTAGGACAATGCAGGATATGCCAGACAACAGCTGACTAGGACAATGCAGGATATGCCAGACAACAGCTGACTAGGACAATGCAGGATATGCCAGACAACAGCTGACTAGGACAATGCAGGATATGCCAGACAACAGCTGACTAGGACAATGCAGGATATGCCAGACAACAACTGACTAGGACAATGCAGGATATGCCAGACAACAGCTGACTAGGACAATGCAGGATATGCCAGAAAACAACTGACTAGGACAATGCAGAATATGCCAGACAACAACTGACTAGGACAATGCAGGATATGCCAGACAACAACTGACAAGGCCTATGCAGGTTGTTCTAGACACCAGCTGACAAAGCCGATGCAGGGTATGCCAAACAACAGCTGACAATGCTTATGCAGGGTATGCTAGACATCAGCTGACAAAGCCAATCAGAGTATGCTAGACAATGGCTGAAAAAGCCAATCAGAGTATGCTAGACAACAGCTGACAAAGCTTATGCAGGGTATGCTAGACATCAAGTGACAATGCCTTTGCAGGGTATGCCAGACAACAGCTGACAAAGCCAATCAGGGTATGCCAGACATCAGCTGACAAGGCATATGCAGGGTATGCTAGACAACAGCTGACAAGACCTATGCAGGGTATGCCAGACAACAGCTGACAAGGCCTATGCAGGGTATGCCAGACATCAGCTGACAAGGCGAATGCAGAATTATGCTACACAACAGTTGACAAGGCCTTTAGAAGTCTATACCCAACAACAGCTGAAAGGACCTTTGCAGGGTATACCAGCTTGACAACAGTTTATAAGAGCTTAGGCAGCTACAGAAACACATAAACAGCATTAATTGATACTTTATAAAACAAGTATATGTAAATCTGTTTATAATGTCCTCTATTTTTTGTTATTGTCTGTATAAACAAACTTAGGGGATGGTTTTACAAATTTAATGCAAAATATCCTTAGAATGTAATCTGCTGCATTTCATGAATTAGGTTTTCATTGAATTAAAATGTCACAAGAATTATTTTAATTTAAAATAGTTACAATGTGAATATCATGGGTTCATTCTCTTTTTCCTATGTCAATGACACTCTGAGGTTATTTTTCAATCATTACCTTGATAATTACAACAAGTAAAGGATTATAGACAACATTCTAGACACATCATTTTATTGATTTTTACATAAGAAAACTTTTTTACAGAATTATTTTCTGATGCTGTGTAAACATATTAATCAATCTTAAGGGTTCTAAGGTTTACAATCTAGATCTTCTCCAAATGAAGCCGAACAAGATACAAATCTGGCATGAATACAAATAGCTAACATCCCATTTGCAAAACTTACTTTTGTATTTTATTTCTGTCTCTGTGTCTATAGTTTTTTTTAAATCTTGCAGTGAATTTTGCATAAAAAACATGTTTGCCCCTGGTTGTGTAATACTTAGTTATAAGTTCAATACTATTTTATAGCTTTAAAAAACAATTCTATTTACAGTATAAAATACAGATCTCCCCATTATAAAAGAACTTGGGTAGCAGTACTGGTGTTTTTAGAACTTCTATTAATAATAATTATACATGGGTGACAGTGTCATTGACAACTGGAAATTGCAAGGTGAAAAAAAAAGTTAATATAGCCATGACGACTGTTTTTCATCGATTGTCTTTTTTTAATAATTGGTCGCATTACTGCTGTACTTTTCTTTCTGGTTTACAACTACTTAACAATCCCTGAAGAATCAAACAGATTGACAATGTTGATTATTCAGTCAGCTCGAAACACTTCATGTAACAATCAATCATAAATATCAAAAAAGAAATTATTTAATTTTACCTTTGAATCAAGTTTTCATCAATATATAAAGAGTTTCTGGTTATTAGCGAAGACTAATCATGGAAATGCCGTTTCATTGATTTCTGACAATGAACAGAGAAGATAGCATCATTCTGATCACACAGCAGTTACATCACTGACTTTATTACACAGAACACAATTTTTACATGTTACATAACAGCTCATGAAAAAGATCATAAATGTTGCTTTCTGCTACAATAAACTGTTTTACCCATTTATTGCCTAAACAAATAATATTCTGAGAAAACTGTGCCTCTTCATAAAAATTTGGAAGGAAGTTAAGGAACTATCTTGTAAAGATATTTTGTACTATGGATGCATATGACATTAGGATTTTGCAGTTCATTATTGCAGACCTAACTATTTTTCACAAAAAAGCTCATGTGCAGATAAACTTTGCAACCATAACAATGAAAGTTGTTCCAAAATGATCAGGAATGAATTTTGACACTTTGTTTGTTACATGTCCTGTAAAAAAATTTAAAGACTACTGATAGTGTTTCAAAATGATCAGTGATGAATTGTGACACTTTGTTAATGTCCTGCAAAGAAATTTAAAGACAAAGACTCCTTATCAAAGATTTTTCCTTTCTTTAACACAAATCAAATTTGCATTATTGTAACTCATTAACAAATGTGACGCAACTTGGGTTCATCATTTACCTTGAACTTGAAAAAGGTCACAAGGTCAAAGGTAAAGTCATCATCTTATTTTTGATTATGTGTTGTGTGCAGATCCTTTCATTAACCATAAGAAATTCAGAAGTAAAAGCTGGACAAAAAAGTCGATATGTGTTGAGGTCTTTAACAGTTTATCATTGCTGATCTTCAACATGGTCAAGACCACAATATTAGAGATCAAGGTCCAATCCTATTTATTTTTTTTAATTTCTCTTAGTCCCTAAGTATGAAATGCTTATTTTAAATAAATGCTAAGTTTTATATGTATAATATATGCAAAAATCAAAAGGTCACAATATATGAAGGTTATGTCTTTAAACATCTTACTTTATGACCTTTTTTATTTAATAAAATATTGGAATGGTTTTTTTCTTGCAGTTTTAATTTTTTTTAAATAGATTCAATTTCAGTATAAAGAAGCTTAATTCACGGAAATAATGCTCAATAATTTTCCCTTTCCTATTGATGTCTAGATAGTTTTAGATTAAAGTTGCTAATTTCTAAAAAGACATTGTTTCTATGTAAAATTTCAAGGTCAATAAAGGTAATTTCTTAGTAGTAGTTCCAGTTTGCCGATTCCCAGATTTCAGCACCCAATTTGCCGATTTCCAGATGTCTGTGTCCAATTTGCCGATTCCCTATTATTCAACCAATTAAGAACAATCAAGAAGGTGAATAAAAGAATTTTATTGAGAATTGTGTGTGTGTGTTTGGCAAAATTATGTAGATTAATTATATTAATTAATAAATAATAACTTTACTGACCTTTAATATGTTATATGGACGTTATTTGTTTTACATCCATAATTTTTATTTAATAAAAATCAAGTTAATTTAAGTCGCTGAACTTTACTGACAATTATGGATGCTTTGGAAAATTTAGAAAATTAATCACAAAACTTTAAAGTGATCTTTCACAATTGTAAATTATCAGCTTGGGCCATTATTTGTTTTGAATTATTATCAAAAGATTAAGTAGCGATTTAGTAAAATTAGTTTATACAAACAGAAAATTTAAAAAAGAATTGCATTTAAGTTACTAAACTTAACCAACAATTTCACATCTTTCCCATCAATATTACGGAGGATGCATACAAAAAAAATACAATCATTCCTGTATACGCCTTGTAGATTGTTCTTAAATGGTCAAATATCAGGGAATCAGCAAATTTGAAAGCATATAATTTGTTGCATTAAAAGAAACATATAAAATTGTAAGCCAGGTTTAACATTGCTCAAATAAGACAAATTAATTACAGTCAAAGAACAACATTTAAATTTAGTAAATGACCCTATATAAAACAGCTCTCCTTGTTCTAAATGGAGGAGTTTTTTATAGACAGGTGACTGTTGAGCATTACTCCCAATTGAATAATTAAATTGCTAACACCTAGAGTAGAAGGGCACTTGTTACCAATGAAGAAGTGTTCTAATTTTACATGATCCAGTTAGATGGTACATAGACCAATGACTGTACATTGTTTCCGTTAAGCTATGTTTAACTATAAATGTTTCAGTTTACATTCCAACATTCAGCCCTTTCCATAATCATATTCAATTATAACAAAAGGATCTCAATTCTATATCTTACTTCGAATACTGGCCAAAGGCCATTGTATGATTAAAATTTTAAATTAATGTGACTCCAGTAAGCCTTAATTCTATGTACATCAAATCGAAGTTCCAACTTAAATTGAGTCTTATTCAAGCCATTTGTAACTAATTTTCAAATGGCTTTTCATGAACTTAACAAAGTAAATAATTTATTAGCAGTATGTTAATTGTTTCCATTTCAATCTTCACTCTATAAATAAAATGTTCTCAAATAACAAATCAACAACAATCATCTTAATCAAAGGTTTAAAAGACATGAAATATATATCCTAAAAATGTAATCATCAAATTTTTCTTCAAATTAAGATTTTGATTCCAAAATGTTATTTTAAGAATCATTGTACCAAGCCCCCAGTACAAATTACTGTAATTTAAACCATTTACTCTGGTATTTATTGCTGTAATTTGAAAGATCAAACTTTTAACTAGCAAATCAGAACTTTTTTAACTATATTGTAAAATCTTAAAATTTATTTGTGCAAGCTTTCAAAACAGAAAAAAAGACCAGAGGCTCTCAAAAGATTCACCTGATTCGACAGACTTTTCAGTAGACATGATGTTGAATACTAATTTTGTTTTTAAATGCTTAACTGTGATCACTGAACATTTTAAAACACATTCTACATAAGTTCCTAAAATTTCCAATCAGCACCGTAAACTCAAATGAGTAGAGAACCTCAATAGTTTTATTTCTGTTATGATCTGTTTTATGAGTGAGACGGTTTCTAATAAGAAGCTGTTTGTTTGCATTTCTCATACGGTTCTATGTTATTCCTTGTTGCACATTGGTGGTCATCTTGGATTTAGGATCAACATCAAATAATCTAACTTTGAGAAGATCATCTGTGGTTTTTATGCACACAAATTTCTATAATATTACAAATCAATCAGCCAACTGAAAATTATTGATACAATTGGTTTTGAAGAAAATTAGAATGTAAAAAGTTTCCTGCTGCACTGGCTGTGTACTAGTTATGGCCATTTGTTATGGAAATGTTGTCTTTATGCAGAAATAATTAACCAGTAGGGACACCAGAATATTAATGATGACCCCAAGACACACCTATAATACTGTCAGTAAACGATTCCACAGCACAGATATATGCCACCATAAGTATACATTTTTTGAAATATAATATAGTTATATGCTTCTAAGATTGAAATTGGCAACTAATGTTAAAAGCCTTCAAAATTATTTATTTGTATGGTGGCATATATCTGCCCCTACTTGTCACATAACTTAGTCTACATAATTTGTGAAATAAGTCTACTTGTCACAGTGTTCCAGCTAGAATTTAAAAATAGAGGGGCGCATGAGAAAGGCACTTTTTCATGTATTTTCATATTTTTAAGTATGATTGCGGTTGTTGCACTTTTGTTTTTATTGTTATTTGAATAAGTGTTCTGTTGCTGTTTTGCACCTTTGTTTTCATTTTAAAGTAAATTTTTAAATATATGTGTACATTTAATTAACTGAAAAGTGACTGCCAAAATACTATTTGTTACTGTGTTTCAATCTTTGTGGTTGTAACTTCAACACAAGCAGCATTGTATTTGCAAGTTCCTGAACTAATTCATATCCGCTCCGGAGATTTAGTTGGTTTGTAATGGTTGCCACGAGTATTTTTACTTAACGCTATTTGAACATAGAAAAGGCAGTCGGGTACCAGCTTTCACTTTTTGTTTTTAAAAAATGGCGTGTTCAATGATAAACATGGCGCGGTGACAAATATTCGAAGATATCTATCGCAAATTGCAATAAAAACGGTTTTAGCTATTTTCGGTCTGGATCATAATTAAGCCAAATGACCAAAAACAGTGACCGCACAATTTTTTAAGGTAATAAGTTCTTTGAAGTCACTGTGTCAAAACTTGAAATGTAACCTGTGTACCAGTCCCCACTGTCTACCACTAATTATATAATCAAAATTATAAGGAAACGAGAATAGTCTAATGAGTTAATTAGCTATAAAAACACTATAATTACTATTAATTTTAGAACAGATAATTAATTGGAGCAATAGAGTGATAAGTGGCACCAAGCGCGGTAATTTTAGGGCGGGGCACCGCGCCCCTCTATTTCCCCCTAGTTGGAACACTGTGTCACATATTAAGGTAAATTTTTAACATAATAAAGTGCTAATATTTTTAAGAAAAGAAAGACGTTTTTTGAGTTTTTGCCGTTTTCATGCCATACACAAGTTGACTTATTTATCTGACAAGTAGACTTAATTATCTGACAAGTTGACATAATTATCTGACATGTGAACTTAGTTATCTGACAAGTAGTCTTTTTTTATCTGCATGTTGACATAATTATCTGACATGTGAACTTAGTTTTCTGACAAGTAGACTTATTTATCTGAATGTTGAAATAATTATCTGACAAGTTGACTTGTTAGATAAATAAGTCTACTTGTCAGATAGTTATGTCAACTTATGTATGGCATGTAAAGGGCTAAAAGGCAAAATACTGTTAATTTTTCTTAAAATATTATAATTTTATTATCTGACAAATTTACTTAAATATGTGACAAGTAGACTTAATTTAAGTGACAAGTCGACTTATTTCACAAAATATGTAGACTTAGTTATGTGACAAGTAGAGGCAGATATATGCCACCATATGTTTGTTTGTTTGAATGGTGTTTTAACGCCACTTACAGCAATTTTTCAGCTATATCATTGCGTCCAGTTTTTATTGGGGGACGAAGCCAAAGTACCCAGAGAAAACCCCAGACCTGCGGTAGGAAAACTGGCAATCCCTTCAAAATTACCAAGTCTGAAATAGCCAGGTGGCAAAGCACATGCCTTTTACAAATGGAGTTGACGAGACAAAACAGGTACCATATACTGTAAAGTTTGTTGAAAAATGACTGTCCCAATAATAAGAAAAAATTCTTTAAACAATCTAATAATTGTGTGAATAAATTTGTCAAGTTTTAATGGTCTAGGTTGAAAACTGTAGTAAAAGTTGATTACATTAAATAAGTACCATATTTTCCTTGCTTGTCAACAATACTAAAACCTGGATTGCACTTTGAGCAAACTGGCTTACAATTCAATTGAAAGTGTATGTATGCAAAGTTAATATAATCAGGAGACCAAAAAAGTATACATTTTGCCTTGAACTGTTAAGCAAACACGGTTTATATTCATTGGTATTTAATACAGTCATAACATACACAGGCACCTTACTTTCTAAAAAATGGTGGCACACAAACACCTGGTGGGGTCGTTTAGTTAATATTTAGATTGGTTTGATATATATAATGAAAAGTAGGGATCGATAAGCTCTTTGAAAAACCGTCAAATATTGAGCCAAGACTCAAAAACAGAAGACCAAATTGACTCGAACTGTAAAAATATAAGCAGCCAATCAGTATGAACAAAACATAATAAAATACTATGTATTATCAATTAATTTTGTAAGAATGTTTGTGCAATTTCCATGTTTTAGTCCATAAACTTGCTTTTGAATAGCATTTAGTTTCAAAATCTGAGGAAAAGTGTTTTAAACAATGTAACTCAGAAATCTTGCACTGAAAAAAATTTCCCACAACCTATAGGGAGGAATCTTTAATGTGAACACCTGATTTAGAAAAAATTATTTATGTAAAATATGGTCCATTTCTTAGACTTTATTTTATTATAAATAACATATAAATATTAGTATTCTTTGTAAATGCTGGCAGCCTAAGTGATCAAATAGGCTTAGTAGTTAATTATTGACTACTGATCACTGGCAAGTCAAAAGTGTGGTCACGAGTCTTAATGTGTTCAAGGTGTGCTAGACTCCAACCTTTAGTATTGCTAGTTTTCATGCTTGTGATAACAATTTTTATTCCAGCTGCATCAACTAATAAAAACTTTATATTATGATATTGCTAAAAAAAATTGCTGATTTTGGCATAAAAATTCAAACAGAATACATAGTTTTATGTGAGCACAACACATGTACAAGCATTCCCAAAAAATGTGCAGAACATTCCACTTACACCAATCAATACAACGTGAACCCAAACATCAAGAAATCAACTTGCATGTCATATAGGAACAATAGTGCACAAAATTGTCTCCCCTACACCTAACACTGTAAAATTTGAAGTGAATAGTTTCCCTTATACCATACTGCACACAATGCATGCTTTTAAAAACTCACTTTTTTAAAACAGGGAGGAATGTGGTCTGAGCTGTTTTCTCTGAATTAACTACAAGTATTTATATTATTTCAACAAACTGTTTACATTCTTGCAGTGCTTATCAGTTTAACATGCTTTAACTGATTCTGTAGCAACAAGTAACTAATTTGTTGTTACAACAGTTGGACAAGAAGGTTAATATCCTTACCCAAACATTTTTTATACTAAAACATATGTCAGCTGGTTAATAACTATGAAAGAATTCCTTACTGCTGTTTAAAATTAAAAAGTATATATAAGACTACATGCCTAAAGGAAAATCCTCAGTAAGGATATGGAAGAAACAAGTCTTATTAGAAACATGTCCATGACACCTGTTAAACTAGCTTCAAGCATACTAGATCAAAATATAATAATCTGTGTCAGACAAAAAGTTCTCAACTGTATTATACAAGTTTAATTTGTCTTAATATACAAGACATATTTGGAACTATTCAATTATTCTGAAATTTAGGAACACTTACATGTAATTTTCCATGCAATTTAAAGTCACTTTCACTCCATGCTGCCCTGGATTTAATTGATCGAGACAGAGCACCTGCACCATGAGCTGCCATTACTTTTGAGGTACCATTTAGTGATTGAAACTGGTCTGTAAAATACATACACAAATAATAACTAACTTTTTGTTGAAACATGTATTTGAGATAAAAGAAACCTGCACCTTTTTACACCCGAATTGATAGGCTTGATTCAATAACTGAAATAAAGGCATGTGACAAAAACAGTGAAAACATCAATCAAAGAAATTAATACAGAAATTAAATCTCTATTATGAATAATAATATTTCTTTTAACACCTAAATAAAACAAAGTTTGCAGTGATGACAGTCAATTTATACAAGTTTGATCTTAAATGACATGATACAAATTGAAAACCAAAGGTCAGTTGTCACAATTTTTTTTGGATAATTTTATACATAATGAAAAAGGCAAAATTATTTGTTGGAACCGTCAACACATTTCTGGAAGGCAGACTGACAGAAAAAAAAATTTTTCTATGATAAACCTCAATAAAAATTTTATGCATCCTGCAATACAGCAAAACATGTATATTTTGTGCTAGCACATGGCAGCAGATTCTGTCATTTTTAACTTTCTTACCTATATACCTCTGTAATTGTACTGTAGTTCACAGTGTGGGACCCACAGAGCTGCCCAGCCTGACCCCAGGTGGCAGAAAGGGGATTCCCTCGTCATGGGGGGTTGTCAGGTCAAAATTGGAAAGCTTGACCACATTGGTTCTTTGCACGATAAAGAACCCTTTTGTAGATGTCAAATAAGCGTAGGCTCGTTGAAGCCACAACAATAGGCTAAACTTCCTGCAATTAACCCATATCCTAAACTTGTTTGCACTTTGGTCCATTTTTCCCGAATTGATTTATTGTTTGTTAACTTCTTCTCATCCTGAATATAGCTGAAATACAGTTTGCTGGACATAATGCAAACATGCAATCCATCAATCAAACATATATAATTACTACAATAATTATTTCCCTTTAATTCTTAAGTCAAGGTTCACTGTGGCCCAAAAAATAAACCAAAATGAATATAGAGTTCCAAAACAATTACGTTCACAATTTAGTATGGCCATAAAGTAAAGATTTGTTGTATGATATCAGAATACTTACGTTCAAATTTAGCACTGGTCGTACCATTTCTAGTAGACTTGGCACTTAGTGAAAATTTGTTGTATGGATTACTGTAATATCTGAAGAAGTAGGGACTTGGCACTAGAGGGCGACTTGGTTGGGAAGGCACAGTCTTTGGACGTTCAGATTGATTAAAGTTTGCCATTATTTCTGCCCTATTTGGATTTCTATAACTCCTGATAAAAAAGAGACAATTATTTATACACATTCATACAACAATATTAAACCTGTTTAAAATAATCCCAGAAAGACTTTACTTTAGTTTCAAAAATGATAATCAAAAATGAAGCATACCTCTAAATATCTTGTTCTTTAAATCAGTTCTTATACATGTATATGCTTCAATTCCTAAATTTCACAAAATTTAACTTTACAGTAGTATTCATAATGCAGAGTTACAGACAAAAATATCTTACCTTACAGTAAAACCTGTACTAGCAAATGGAGTTTGTGATCTGAATTGTGGCCTCCTAAATGGTAAAAGTGTCTGTAAGCTTTCTACTTTACCCTGAAAAACACACATCTGAATTGTTCTTATTGTTACAGAATTAGATATCTTAGGAACAACATTTTTGAAGAGTACATCAATTTATTCAATGTGCTGTTTTCTGTATTTTTAGTGAAATATAGAATCTCATATTACAAAATAGTGCAAAAAAAAGGTCAATGTTTGTCTGAATGGTGTTTAATGCCATTTTCAGCTATATCATGCATCCTATTTTTATTGCAGTCATCTTTCAGTCGATATAAACTTGTATTGACTAAGAGAAAAGCTGTATTTGTATATTATACCTATAAAAAAGACTATTCAAGCAAGAAATTCTATACTGTAATAATTTTCACCTTGCAGACATGTTTAAAACATTCTTCAAGGGCAGAATCATCTGCATCTCGTGTGGAGATTTTTGTGACTTCATCAGCCAAAGCCTCTGCATAAACACCACTATCATTTATATAGTCTTCATAACTTGACAAGCCAGATAAATTCTCTGACCGTGTTACACCATTGTTTACAACAACCGTGAAATTTCTAGGATTTGTCCTGAAAATATAAAAAAAATATATCACTTTAATCCTTATACAAATCATTTCTATTTTGTTCATATTTTAGCTGGAGATGTTACAGTCAGTATTGTATTGTCTTGAATACCATTAAAGTAATTGAAGTTGGTATGAATGTCTCAATAAATATGTTGGTACAGATATATGAAAAGACTATATCAGTAATGCCTGTTCTGAAACAATAAAATTGATTTTTATGAATATTTGAATCTCTTTAACTTATTGCTAAGCAGATTTGTTTTACTTAATACAAGATTTTCTTTGAAGGGATAATAGGTAAAATGTCTTTGTAACTATATTTTCAAGACTTCATTCTTATGAATATCATGAACTATCAGATATTATATTAACAACATAAAACAATAAAAAAAAATTCCAATAACAATTGATCACAAAATATGAAAAGATTACTATCTGAGAAGAAGTCTCTATTATCTATAATTATACCTAATGAGATCATTGAAGTCATTTCTATTAGCATGCTTAGCTGGTCCCCATTTCTTTGCTACCTGGGAACGAGGAGATAAACTACTATGAGAATCTTCTGGACTTATCACAGCTTGTTTCCTCTGAAACAGACATTAAATGTCATGTTAACACATTAACATTTATGCAATAAATACAGTTCTGACCACATAACAACTTTATTGTAAGGTCTAATGTTAGGGAAGAACATGGCAAAATTAAAAGAAACAATAATTAAATGAATTTGGAACCTCACAGAAACAAATGACTGTCAAAATATAGTGTGAATCACAACTTTAATCCTGATAATTGAATCTTTTCAATGAGAATTCAATGACAAAATTATTCCACAAGGAATAATGTGATTAAAATTATCTATGCTACAGTGATAAATTTTCAATAAGATTTTTGTTGAATAGACTTTGACAGGAAATGTACTTCATTGCCTGTAATTCTGAAGATTGAAGGAATAAACCATTCTTTTTTATTTTTAATTTATCTGGTGTGTCCAATTAAATAAAGTATTTTAAAATTTATTTAAGGGACCTCCAAGGATGGTTGGTTAGGGTAGTTAGTCATCTTCTATTGATCACAAGCATGTCAACACTGTCAGGGGCTGTGAGTTTGAATCCTGCCCAAGGTTACGGTTGTTTACCAACTTTCTCTCCCAACAGAAACTGGACACCAAAATTTATGTGAAAAATTTTGATAGTAGTGTTAACCCCCAAACAAGCAAACATATATTCAAAATTGTTGTAAATTTGCAATAATCATTAAGTGGGAAATAGGTCCCAACAATAACTATGTAAGGTCTGTACTAAAGAGACCATGTCATTGTTCACACGTTTCTTGATTTATCATAGATCTGATTATTAGGAATATGTAAAACAAGCACAAAATCATAGTATTTTACACTTATGACATTATTACATATATTGTTAACATATTTCCACATGCAAAAAATATCAGATCAGTTGGTTGGTGACCTAACATTAATGCCAGTGAATTTGTGATGAACTATTAATCAATGTAAAATAATGAACTGATGCAAAGGGTAGGGTCAAAGTTCTGTCAAATATTTACATAAAAATTTGGATGAAGATGATTACTAATCAATAAAGAAATATATAAAGCACCTGCAATATGTGACAAGTAGGTTACAGTTATTTTATTCATAATTACATGTATATAAGACAGAATTTCCTGGGTTTCTGTTTTGATAGAACATCAAACCATTAATATAAAAGTCTAGAACACGTGGGTTCAAATTTGATGGACACAATTTTCCTCCACAAGACATTTTTATTTTATAATAATTTGTAACATTGTTGTCATCATAACATTAAGTAGTTATTAAATAAATTAGAACCAATAATTGTACCCTTGCTTTTTTTTTTCGGCGAGGGTACGAATTTAGTCTCATTACTTGTAATCTAGCAGATCGGGAGTGAATCACTCCCAGCACTTTGATGTCCAAAAGAAGTTGCATATAAAATCAGACGCGATCAATCTTGATATCTTTCAACAGTGTCACCATTTTTTTATCAGTTTCGTGTTTAAAAACGATCATTATTGATACGTGATGATAGTTATTGTCGTTTTTAATAACCTGCTGTGCGTTGTGTATTAATTGACATTCGTGTCTCTTTTTAATTTCATTCACTACATGAAAAACCTTTAGAAACCTGAAACTGAATAGGGTTTGTTGCATCTTGGCTAATACATATGTAAATTACTGGATTCTTACTACAGAATGGTTGTTATAGTATGCAAATTAGCACATTTATAATAGAATTAGGGCACATTATCCATATATGGAAAGATGATCAAATAGCAATTTCCACGTGCATCTTCAAAGATGAAAAAAAAATGTCTTCAATAAAGATCGTTTCCCATCCAATGTCTAAAACTTTAATAATGTAAAGAAGATGAATATTATGTTTCAATTTTGTATAAATAGACCGAAGTTAGAATTTTTTATTTGCTACATTATGAGCAATAGGACTGAATTCTGCCGTTAATCTGACAAATCACAAAACTAACTTCGGATTATAATGGCAGTAAAATTCGGCCTAGAAATAAATTAAATACTGTAGCAAAGGAAATAAAATCCATAAAATTAGCCCAATCGGTAAAACATTTCAATTTTAACTTGTAAACTGAATGAGCCACACAGACAATCTTTTCAAATAAAAGAAAGACAACTCAAATCTAATATCTTATTTGGCTTACACAGCATTACTGGAAGACAATTTTTTAATTGGTAATTGGTTTGCATCATATACAGGATAATGACTTGTTTTAAGTGACTATAATTTTAGTCCCACCCCTTTACCTTAGGATATAATAAGACAGGTTTCAATGTATGTTTTCAATGTGTTACTAGCAACAGATTACCTTCACAGGTTGTCCAATAAATCCTCTGCTTTCCTCTTTGATTCTAAGTTGCTCAACAAGTTTCTGTAAAGAAATAAAAACATGTTTTATTCTGTATATCAACATTTTTATACATACCCACCCATATAGCTTCCATATTATGCATTGTATAATTCATATTTATGTTTTGGGGTAAAAAGTCCTTCCTTTTTGCTTTCATTGAAGTTTTATTGGCATGCAACATTTCTGCTTCTTCAAGTGTTTAAAATATTTGACAACAAAAAGATTTCAATTATTTGAACAAAATTATCAATTGATCCATATTGACCTTGAAAGAAAATCATAACCATCCATTTTTATGTGTCGATATATAGATGCAATCTTTCTGCTGTATCATAGCAACCAGTTATATTGTCCCTGTAGACAGAATATCTTGGTGGAACAGTCAACCATGGACAAGTCAATGGACGTCTTATAACATGAGATTTTAAGATCTTATTTAAATTGTACATCAAAAAAATTCAAAGAGAAAAGTGTTCATGAGCAATACCTTCTAAAAGTCTAATTACATAAATGAGATTATTCTGAAAATAAATATAATACAAATCTGAAATTATCAGAAAAGAAAACCCAACAAACTAAACAAAATAATTAAATGAAAATAATCTGATTTTATAAAAATCCAATACAGTTTATAGTAACAGTGGTATGGAAAAATAGCTGCAAGAAGGTTTCTTAACTATTGACGAAAATTAAAAGGTGCAAAAATTTCTTTATTAACCGGCTTACAAAATAAGATACACAAGAAAGATGTCATCTCATTGTTATATTTAAACTAGAGTAAAAAAACCTGTGAGCAATGCTCACTATTGATACCCCCGCTTCACAATTACTTTGAAAATACAGGTGTTCTTAATTATGAAATTGAAACTTTATCTAGTTAAACGTGAAGATAAAACATGTAACCCTCCCCAATCCCCCAAAGAATGGCATCCCCTATGTCAATGAAAAAGTCCATGTTTTTCTATGGGAAACCTCCAATAATATTCTGATCAAAATGTTTAATATCCAGCGCACAATGGCAATATGTGACCAAGATTCTGTGTAAGTTTCAACAAATTCCATTCAGTGGTGCAAATAAAAGATGGGTATCCCTTAATGTCCATGCTTTTCTATGGGAAACCCCAAATATCATTCCGATTAAAATGTTAAATATCTCCTGCAAAATGGCACCATGTGACATGGATTCTGTGTAAGTTTAAACAAATTCCATTTAGTGGTGTTGGAGGAGTCGAACATAAGAAATGGGTATCCCCTTATGTCAATGACAGTCCGTGTTTTTCTATGGGAAACCCCAAATATCATTCCGATCATTCAAAATAATAAATATCTCCTGCACAATGGCACTATGTGAAAAGGATTCTGTGTAAGTTTCAACAAATTCCATTCAGTGGTGTAGGAGGAGTTGCACATAAGAGATGAGTACCCCTTAGGTCAATGACAATGTCCATGTTTTTCTATGGGAAACCCCAAATATCCTTCCGATCAAAATGTTAAATATCTCCTGCACAATTTCACTATGTGACAAAGATTTTGTGTAAATTTCATCAAATTCCATTCAGTGGTGTAGGAGGAGTTGCAAATAAGAGAAAGTGTAACGGACGGACAGACGGATGGACGGACGGAAGGAAGGACGGACGGACAGACACCATGAACACTATATTACCCCCCGCTTTTCAAGCGGGGGGTATAAAAAAATTGTTCTTAAAAACTTGGTCTCATTGTTACATTTTCACAAAGAAACAAATGAGTATTCATATCTTCCATCTAGTCTGCAGACATATCAGACACCACCCAAGCTCTTTTAAATATGTGTTTTATATAAAGCTGAACTTATATAATAAACAGATTTAAAAGGATAGAAACCTGTCATTGTCAATATTTGATATAAATATTTATTTTTTCTTTGCAGAATAAAGTAAAAATATGAATAGAAATAGTTGTAAAGAGAAACCAGTTTTATTCTACCATGCAACAGTTCAAGTCTGATTAGAACTATTAAATGGAGTTTTACAAATATGCATACTAGATTCTCCAAAAAAGTGCATGCCTAAGGATTTAACTTGATTGTTACATGATTAACAATTCCAATACTATTTAATTTAAATAATATCATATAGACATGTTAGGCCTTGCTAAAAGAGAGTGTATCATGTGTTTTTTTCAAAACGTCATTCTGATTGACACAACACTTCTTACAATAACATAGACATATACTAGTATCCTAGTTTATTCAATAATATATAAAACATTTTATATAAAATTAATGTGACTGAAAAATTTGAATAAAAAAGGATATTCACTAAAAATAAAATGGTTATTCACCGCGGGAAAATGCATGCGATTGTTATTTATAGAATCCCGGTTATTCCCTTTTTTAATTAACAATCGCATGCATTTTCCCGCGGTGAATATCCATTTTATTTTTAGTGAATATCCTTTTTTATTGAATAAAACAATAACTGTCTTTTGATTCGGTAAATGTGTGGAGTTATTGACTTTTGAAAAAACTCTTTATTATTCACCGAGCCCAGCGGGCGAGGTGAATAACAGTTTTTTCAAAAGTCAATAACTCCACACATTTACCTCATCAAAAGACAGTAATTGTATAGTATTGTTATTAATACATGTATATTTCGCACACCTAATCCAAAACAATTTTGAATACCAGAACAAAGGATTATCACAGCGATATATAATATTCAATCTATCAAAAGTTTTTTAGCTAATGACTAAATGAGCAGTGGCCATCAAAGACTTCCTTAACCAGATTTAGACATGTTGAATGTGGTGAAGATCAAAAACCAAGTGTTATTTTATTTTTACTAAGTGTATACGTGTATGAACTGTTAACCCTGGAGTACATCTGTCCTTGTGCTATTACATGTGTGTATGAACTGTTAACCCTGGAGTACATCTGTCCTTGTGCTATTACATGTGTGTATGAACTGTTAACCCTGGAGTACATCTGTCCATGTGCTATTACATGTGTGTATGAACTGTTAACCCTGGAGTACATCTGTCCTTGTGCTATTACATGTGCGTATGAACTGTTAACCCTGGAGTACATCTGTCCTTGTGCTATTACATGTGTGTATGAACTTCCATGTCAAATTTCATGTTATGTGCTCAATTTACATGATTTTTAAATTAAATAACCAAAAATGTTTGTTGTTAATACAGTATATTTCTAGCATATTTTCTCTCCTTTATTTATGAAAATAAAACTCTTATGACATTAAATCTCTGGTAAGTGCAGTGGTTTTATAGAGAATTTTATAGTATTTCTAAAGATGATGAAAGTTCTACTTCCAAGTACAACATGACACTTCATGCAAGTTTCTGTTTTTAATAGTTAGGTTTCTGCATGCTTATAAAAGGTATCAAATTACACAAAAATTTAAAATTCTAGATGAAAAATGTCTGTAGCTGGTTCTTGTACTACATGTAAAATAATACCACACTAAATTCTAAGAAAATAGCAAAATATGAAAATCAATTTCAAGTTTTACCTTCCTTTGTTCCTCCTTGCTCTAAAATAATGCATTATATAAAATGATGAAGATACTGCTGAATGAGACAAAATAGAGACTTGAGCATTAGGCCATTAGGCAAGAAATCCACAAATGATAGTCAGCCTATAATATTTCTGTATAGGATTCATGTGGTCAAATATATCTGTCCTACTTGTTCCATAATAAAGTCTACATAATTTGTGAAATAAGTCGACCTTTTTATTGTATATAGACAAATTAGTGTATAAGTCGACTTGTTAGATAAATAAGTCTATTTGGCAGAAAGTTGAGTTCACATTTCAGATAAGTAGTCAACTTGTTTGATACACCAGTCTACTTGTCAGATAATTATGTCAACTTGTGCATGGCACAAAAAGAAACAATGCAAAATAAGGTTTATTATGTTACAAGTTTAATTAAATATGTGACAAGTCAACTTATTTAACAAATTATGTAGACTTAATCATGTGACCAGTAGGGGCAGATATAAGTCACCATAATAGTACCTAATGTTGAAGGAGGATTGTTATTTGCTTTCTGAAAAAATTGATTTGTTTATAAACTAACAATTTTATTGTTTACAAACTGATCAATCTATTAAATATTATAGCACTAGGGAAATGCCAAAAATTAAAAAATATTATAGCACTGTGGAAATGTCAAAAATTTAAAAATATTATAGCACTGTGGAAATGTCAAATATAAAAAAATATTATACCACTGTGGAAATGCCAAAAATTAAAAAATATAATAGCACTGTGGAAATGTCAAAAATTAAAAAATATTATAGCACTGTGGAAATTGGCAAAAATTAGCAATTTTCATCACAAATGCTGCAAAACTATTTTTTTTAAATAGAACATGGATAAAAAAACTTCTTATCTTGTTTGTTTTGGTATTTAAAAGGTAATCTTTCATTTCATTATCAAAGGTGGATGACCTTGCAATGGCCCTGTCTACTAATACTTTGAAAATAACTTCCTTTAACAAATTTATATTACATACTTCAAAACTAAATAGTATAACACAAAAGAATTTAAACGGTATTCATCATACCAAGATCAAACACAACTGTCCATGAAGACATTTGAATCTCATCAAACATATTTTTGCTAAAAACAAAAGATTTTAAGAGAAGGAAGTCTTTTTCAGAAGAATCTACAGTAAAATAACATATATATAGACTTACATATCTTCTCTGTTCAGTTGGGGTACGTATTCTGTTTGAAATTCTTCGCCCCCTGGCAAGTGGAGAAATTCCAACAGTTCTAATGGAGGGTGGTTTCACATTGCCTTCCTATAAATACATGTATAACACACAGTTATGGTCAACGTGAAAGTATATGTCACTCAAACTTTAACTCCAAATCAAGTATTCTTGGATAACATAGCTTTTGTTAGTGCATGTTTGGCTTTACTGAAGGTTAAATACCATATACAGAGATAGAAATATCTCTAACTGAAGTCAGAATCAATGTTTGACATTTTGTCATCAACGAATCAAGGGGCCTCGGTGGCCGAGTGGTTAAGGTAGCTGTCTACTATTGATCACATGGCCTGTCAACACCAAGATTGTGGGTTCAATTCTCACTGCTGGCAGGGTGTACTCCACTCCAATCTTAATTTGCAATGCTTGCCAGTTTTCCTACCACAGATCAGGGGTTTACTCCTGGTACAGCGGCTTTTTCACCAATAAAAAAAACTGGACACCACAATATAGCTGAAAAATTGCTGAAAGTCACATTAAACACCATTCAAACAAACAATCAACAAATCAAAACAAAACAAAATAATGAAAACAAGTAAAATAAGCTCGGCTAAATTAGAAAAATGTTTAATTATATAATACTAAAATAAATTTACAGTCACATTTTCTGATTTTAAAAGAACTTACCAAACCAAGATAAATACCAGTCATATTCCTTGGCTGGTCTTTACTGGGAACACTTTTGGATGAAAATGGCATGTTTCGTGTGACTGGTAGCTCTGCCGTGTGTGGCGGCAGAGTTCTCATGATTGGTTTTTTCGTTGATCTACACCTCCATTAAAGTGTCATGTAACTAACCAACACAGATTATTTTCTTGCTATATTAAATCCATTTCCTTTTCATTCATTCTTTTTTACTTTGTCTCAGAATAACTACAATAAATTGCATTGAACAGTATAAATTTTAATCATAAATCAAAGTTTTTTTTTGTTGAACAACAATGCCAGACAAAAGTTGAAATTATAAAACTACTGAGTGTCAAATATTGCATTCATTTTAACACAGTTAAGTTTATTGACATGCTTTCATAAATACATGAACAAAACTTAGTTATTGAGAAATATTATATCATAATTATAAAGAATGAATTAAACCGTGACCCGGTATACCTTACAGTAAAAAAAATTCTTAATTACACACACACAAACTTAACCTTACTATAATTAATAAGATTTGAAATAAAAGTTCCTAGATGTAAACAAACCTAACACAACTCTGACAACTTACTAATGTTTAATAAAAATATGGTCAATAAAACATTGTCAAATTAAAGCTTTACATATATCAGTCGTTTAAACTACTATGTATAAATGGTCAAAGAAAATTTGACGTTATCTACAAATTTGATTGACTTACTATATGAAGTTTGGTGCTATCCAAACAAAAGGTGTACATGTTCTCACGAATATTTCACTTTTCCATGCTCAAATTCAGTAATTTTTTATTTATGATTTATATAAGATTTTACTATAAAATTCTGATTATATCGGGATTACAAGATCACGCTATGAGTAGCTGACACAGAATCTCTTTATTTAAACAAGTCAAATTCAAAGATATAGTGTTAAAACGCCAATGAAAATCTTATCTATAGGCTCTATCGAACATATATATTTGGCAGCACGCCACCATATATGATACCTAATAAGTTTACACATTTGAAGTGATCAATAATTCCTTTTGTCCATTGAAGCATTATATTGCAGTATATAACAAAACATTAATGGTTATTATGCATGTATGTTACCAACAAGTGTAAACTTAGACCTTCACAAGTTTATATAATGATTTGTTTTTCAATGTTTATATTCATATTTTATCAACTTTATTAGCAGATTTATGTGTCAAAGGGTAAACACAATTTTTTTTTAATTACAAGTTTTTAAAATGGTGGTATTAGGATATAACTGTATAAAGATTTTTTTTAAGTCAAAGAGTGATTTCTTAACATTGAGTAATTTCATTTATTTTCTGTATAATTATTAATGAACGGCAAAAATTTTGGCTCAGAATGCCACCCACAAAGCTACAGTTCAATTTTGAAGAAATATGCTTGATTGAAGATTTTTTTACTTAAATATCAATTTTTTTTATTTCTAATATTGGGGAGGGGGAAACAGAAAAGCCAAAGAACTTACCATGCCATGTTTACTTGCTACAGTAGTTTAGTTGTTAATAAGGCATAATTTACATTTTGTCATTATAATATATACTTATCTGCATTACAAAAGATCAAAGTGGACTCGGTGGCCGAGTAGTTAATGTAGTTAGTGATCTTATATTGATAACATGGTCTGACAATATTGAGGATGCGGGTTTGAGTCTCAATGCGGGCAAGATGTACATGACTCGGATCTTAATTGACAAGGATTGCCAGTTTTTCTATCAATAGTGGAGGGTTTTCTCCAGGTACTCTAGCTTCCTTCTTTATTAAAAACTGAAGCCTTGACATAGCGGAACAACTGCTGAAATAGACGTTCAAACACCATTTGAACAAACAATGAAAGATCAAATAGTATTCTAATTTTTCTTATTGATAATTTAAATCAATGTAATAATTTTTTAATGATTATTAAAAATGTAAGCTGTACCATCCTCAATACTTCTATCTTGTATTTTTTTGTCATTTTTAAGGGCAATTATACTCCATTTTATAACTACTGTGAGAGCAAATTGCACTGGAGTAAACTGAATTTGAGAAGTGACAGCACTAACACAAGACAAAACGGGGCCTCGGTGGCCCAGTGGTCAAGGTGGTTCGTCTGCTATTGATCACGTGGTCTGTCAACACCTAGATTGCGGGTTCGATTCTCACTGCTGGCAGGGTGTACTCGACTCAAATCTTAATTGACAAGGATTGCCAGTTTTCCTACTGCAGGTTGGGGGTTTTCTTCGGGTACTCTGGCTTCCTCCCCCAATAAAAACTGGACGCCATGATATAGCTGAAAAATTGCTGAAAGTGGCATTAAACACCATCAAACAAACAAACAAACAAGTCAAAACTATATGACCACAAACATTCGTTTTGTTAACTAGCTGAAACTCTATTAAACATTGTTGAAAATGTTCTTGGGTACGTGGATGTTATTTATGCTTTTTTTCTCAAAATAAGTCTGATTTGTATATTTAGCAAAAACAGCAAAAGTGTTAATTTCCTGATAAAAATCAATCCAACATGTTAAACTTAAATGATGCTACAGTTAAAATCATTATGATAAAATAATTCTATATTTACAGACCACTTGATATGACCACCACAAATTGACCACACTAATTGATACCATTGCAAGTCAATACAAGTGGATTAATTAGTACAGCAAACATGAAGACACTTTAGTCCTATATATATCTCTAAATCCATAAGTAACATGAAACAGAAATCTACAATGTCATAAAATTGACAAATACAAAGTATGGTATAAAAAAACTTACATCTTATATCTGAAAGAGAACTTCACTAACATGCTCCTCAAAACTTAATTAATAATGCATGAAATCCAATCAAAATCAAACAAAAACAAAATATTTACTCAACATAAAATTGGCTGTTTCACCCCCAATAAACCCTTATGTAACAGGTACAAGTCTGTCGACACATTACTCAAAACTCATTAAATAGGGAATCACATCATTGGTTATACATATGTAAATATTTACTAAAAGGGTGAATACAAATACAATTTATAACAATTATTATGGATATACTAGTTATTTGTTCTGTTTTCTATATCACAGACACAAAAGAAATAGGAGTAGTTCAATAATAATCACAATTTATGGACACAAAATGTGCTTACAAGCAAGTACATCTAATTACAGACCTAATATGTATAGAAATATGTTAGTTGTAAATATTTAATTTCATTTACTGAATTCAAATCAGACTATAGGAACAGCTAATCATGTTAACAATCCATCTAGTAAGTAGACAATTTTTACCTTGACCTTGGGTCTGTAAAAATAATTTCAAAAACTACAAATAGGATTGTGCTGAAAATGTTATTTTCATTTTATAGTATTTAACAGCTGTGCATAGTTTAAACAAAAATGTTGAACATTCAAGTTATCAACTGGAAACCACCAACTGATGACCAAAAAAAAATTGAATTGGCCTAGGTCGAAAACTACAAACTACAAATTGGACTGTGCTGAAAAATGAACTTGATCTTCATTTGTAGTACTTAATAGCTGTGCAAAGTTTAAACAAAATCTTTTGAAGCGTTTTCAAGTTATCATCTGGAAAGCACCAACTGTTGACCAAATTGGATTGTGCTGAAAATCGAACATGATCTTCATTTTATTGTATTGAACAGCTGTGCAAAGTTAAATAAAAATCTGTTGATGCTTTTCAATTTATAATCTGGAAACCACCCAGACACCAATGGACAGCCATTTGATATCTGTACGGAGGGTATAACATAATGCCACTTGTTGAGAGGTATAAAATATGATTGACTAAAAAAAATGGAGTAACTCATATTATACAACATAACGTGTTCATCACATGACCCTTTCTTAAGCCATTGAAATTCTAATAGTTGCATAACCTTATCACTGTCTTTAACACAGATGTGATATTACAGGAGGTAAAAAATGCACCACATAGAGTATGTGTGTTTGTTGGGATTTACATAAACACATTGCTTATCATATAAGACCTAAGTCTGCTGAAATGTTAAAATTGTCGAGATTTATAGTTAAAAGTAAATTATAAGTAATATATCAAATTTCTGAGGTTATACTCTATTGCTTAGATTGGGTCTGTTTACACCTTTCAACTGCTTCACAGTTTATTAGGCATAAACAGAACAAACCCTGTTATATTGTATAACCTGTTAAGAAATTTGAAATATTCATTAAATAATAATAAATAAATAATGGTGTTCAAGACACATGTATGAACTATGACCAGTGAAACTGTACATGGCACACGCTTCTAATTGTGAGCAATAACAATTAACGGCAAATGATAAATGAGATAAAACCAGAGGCTTTTAGAGCCTGTATCACTCACCTGATTTTATGAATTTTTTATTAAATAAGCAAACATAAATCATCCGATAAACATTCACATACAATATGTTTTGAATCAGCTTTGCAGTTTCAGAAAAGAAAAGATATAGCATTTGAAAATATAGTCCTCTGTTAAACCTGGTCTTACATAGTAATGGTGGCCATTTTACTGCCTTACTGGCATACACAAAACTTGTAGAGGACCATCCCATAAATATTCCTAATAACTAGAGGGTTTTGATTGATTTACTGGTTTCAGATATTATATTAAATAATTTTATTGAATAAACACAAGGATTGGATAACAGGCAAAGCCTATAAGGATCCTCTCCTATAAACTGATTGAGATAACAAGGCATGCAAAATAACATACATACACTTATAATTAATAATGAAAAGCACTATAATATAAACACTAGAAGAATAAATTGTAAGGCTGATTCTGGTTACAATGTGTAAAAATTTTGCTGATCAATACAATTATAGATATTGAATAATAGTAGTGTTTTTTATTAAACACTATAAGTACTTAAATAGCTTGTTATTTGATTAATGAAATAATTAAAAAATAAGAGTGGGAAAAGTATTGGTATAGTAATGGAAAAAAAATGAAAAAAAAGAAAAAACAGTACCAATATGGACAATGGTTATAAACCAGGAATGGAGCTTTAGAACCTGGAAGATTTAAAATTTGAAAACTAGTGGAATCTTTTTGTATCTTTGATAAATTCAAGCACTGCTTGTGCAATTTCTATGTTGTCATCTGGAGAGAGATTGGAATTGTTTCCAAGAAGGGTATCAACATCTAGATGAGGGTTAAATTTTGAAAGTTTATCTAGTAAGTAAGCTCGTTGACGCTTATATAATGGACATCGAAGAAAGAAGTGTGCGTTATCTTCGATGTTACAGCCACAGTCACATTCAGAACTTTCAGATAAGTGAGACTAATATAAGTGATGGTTTAAGTTACTAACTTCATTACGAAGACAACAGTATATTATATTGAAATGTCTTGGACCAATCAAGTAATGCGCAGGGGGACTCACCAGATCAGAACTTAACTTTTTCCTGAACATAGAGATAGATGGCAAGTTTTGAATGTCAGGATCCAATTTGTTCCAAGCATCTAGTGCAGATGGAAAAAAACTAGTTTTATAGGTCTGAGTACGAGCCCTGGGAACATTAAAAAATCTGGGGTTTCTCAGAGGATATTGTTCATCTAAGTTAATATTGGAGATAATATATTCAGATATATAACCAGGGAGGTTTCCATGCAAAGTCTTATATATATAAACTAATTTTTGATTTTTTCTTCTATTTTGCAGTGAATTCCAACCAAGTTCTTTGTAAAGTTTCAATCGGGAAGTACCCCTGCGCATACCAGTAATGATCCTTGCTGCTTCATATTGAACAGACTCTAGCATTTCTGACTCTTGCTTAGTGCAGTTATCCCAAACAATGCTACCATATTCAAGGATTGGTCTAATAAACACTATATATAACTTTTCTAGAGACTTACGGTCAATATCATATTTGAGAAGTCTCAAAATATTTAATCTAGCACAAGCTTTAGAGTAGATTTCGTTAATGTGATCTCTCCATAGGCCCTGATAGTGTAGATTCAAACCCAGGTGCTTATGGTTATAAGTATTTTCTAGTTCAATATCATTCATAAATAAAGAGGCAACATTTTCATGATTTTTCTTGTAAAAAGCATAGATTTAGTCTTGGTAGCATTAAAGGACACACCCAACTCATTGGCCCAGATAGAAAGTTCTTCTAGGTCGTTATTTAATGATTCTGTGGCTATATCAAGATCATCAACTACACAGTAGAGACAAGTATCATCTGCAAAAAGTTTGATCTTGTTAGATACAACTCCTACAATATCATTTACATATAGTAAGAATAAATAGGGCCCTAAGATAGAACCTTGGGGTACACCGGCATGTATAGCTTTCCATGTTGAGTGGTAGCCATCCATGCATACTCGTTGTTGGCGATCATGCAGATAATTTTCAAACCACTTAAGGGGTCATCCATAATTGTCAACATTTTTCAGAAGTTTGCAAAGAGCACTCTTTTTGAAAACCCCCTCCCTCCCTCCAAAAGAGTACGTCAACATTTTTTGCAAGTCTGCACATCCACATTACGGAAGTTAAAGAACGTACCGAAAAAATGTTGAAATTGAAACCCCTCCCCCCTATAGTGCTCTTTGCAAACTCGTGAAAAATGTTGACAATTATGGATGACCCTTAAGTAGGTTGCCTTTGACTCCATATTTTTGTAATTTGTATAAGAGTCCTTTGTGCCATACCCTATCAAAAGCCTTGGAGACATCACAGAATACAAATCTAATGTCTTTGCCTATGTCTAAATTTTTCATAATAACATCATAAATAATCAATAGTTGGTTAAAGTGGAGTCCTTGTGACGGAAACCTGATTGGTCATCAGTAATAATACTATTTTGGATCAGGTAGTTGTGAAGATGCTTGAAAATAATCCTTTCTAATATCTTGCCAAAGCAGGCAGTGACAGATATTGGTCTGTAATTAGAAACATCCTCACAACCACCTTTTCCTTTATATATAGCAGAAACATTAGCCATCTTCCAACTGTTAGGAACTACCCCATAACATAAACTTTTATTAAAGAGAATAGTAATAGGTTTGACTAAAGACTGAAAGATGGATTTGATAAATTTAGGTGATAAGTTGTCTGGTCCACCAGGCTTATTAGTATTTAATATCTCAAAATGGTCAATGACCTCCTTTTCAATGATAACAAAATCTGTAAGAACAAATGGTGACAGTGGTGGTATTTCAGGCAGGTTGGGTTCTCTCTCCAGTGATGAGACAGATGCAAAATAGTTGTTAATTGCAGAGGCTTTTTCAACTGGGTGGAAAAAAATGTCACCCTGCACTTTTATGGGACTTTTAACTGTAGTCTTATTTTTAAATTTAGTTACAATTTTAGCAATTCTCCACCATTTACCAGGTGGTATATTTTTATCTACAAGAGAGTTGTGAAGGTCAACCATATACTTTTTGTTAGCTTTACGTACCATATCAATAACTTCATTACGTAATTTTCTAAATTTCTCCCAGTCAGATGCAAGGTTTCTAGATTTTGCTTTTTTATGAAGACGATCCCTTTTTCGCATTTTGCATTTTATTTCATTTTTTATCCATGGCTTGTCTTTTGGCCTTACTAGAATCGTTTTTTGGGGGATAAATCTATCCATGACTAAAGATATTTCACTATAAATATTATCAGAAATCAAATTAACATCAGAAGAATTTTCAAATCCACTTTCCCAGTCAATACCTTGCAAGTGCTGGTTGATACCTAAATAATTTGCATTATCATAGTCGAAGAGTACCTTTTGGTATGATTTTTCACGTGTAGTAGAAAAATTTACATAAAAATTTACTGGGCAATGATCACTACAGAAATTGGGTAATACATGACAATCTTTTATCATACTACAATTGTTGGTAAGAAGGACATCTATCAATGTAGAGGACGTTGGTGTAATTCTAGTTGGTTCAGAAACAACATTCTTTAGACCATATTGTTCACATAAAATATTAAATCTGTGATTTTTACTTATCTTCAACATATCAACATTAATATCACCAAGAAAGATTACATTTTCTGTACCTGTGTCTATACATTTATTGAAAGTAGCGTCAAAATTATCCCACACAGACATTCTAGCGTCAGGAGGTCTATAAAAACAGCACAGAATTAGTGTTTTGTTATTTATTGAAATTTCTGCACATACTGATTCAAGAAGGTGGTCTTCGAGATCAGCTCTACGTTTAGCTAGTAAATTGTTTCTAATATATAGAACAATACCACCACCTTTATTACATAGTCTATCTTTTCTGAAGGTAGCAGGACTATGAAAATTATTTATAAAAATATCAGAACTAGATACTGTGTGGTCTAACTTGGACTCAGTAATACAAATAATATCATGATCGCCCAATTCATTATACACTATATCAGTCTTATTACGTATAGAGTTGACATTGAGATTTATAATAGAGATGCTTCTTTGTTCTAGTCGAGACTCAGTAACAGACCCTGGGTTTTTATGAATATCATTGCCAAGCATAAGTATAAGTATTGAAACATAGAAACAGAAAACTATGTTGTTCAGATTAAAAATATTTGATTTATAAACACATATAAATTCAAGGGTAAATGTATCTGCAATTGACAGCTGGTTAGCCATAGTCAGAAATGTAGAAGAGGACATCTAAAACAAGATAATACCCTTGAATGATTTTACACTGATTTTCAATCAAAGTAAAATTTCTTTTATATGCTCCAAATATTGGGCTTACTCTATTCCTTGATTGAGAATTGTCACATATAAAAAAAAGGGGAGGGAAAATATAAGGGGTTTGTAAAAACAAAAACAAATTGAAAGTAAGAAAAAAAAATACATTGCATGAAACTAAGTTCAACATTGAGATTCGCTAGGAGAGCTTATTTATGATTCATTTCAAAATAAATCTATAGCCTTAATATTGGGCTGTTGGATGTCTTGATGGTAATGACATTTCGATTTAGCCAGTAAGGCTAAGTTATATCGGTTTTAATATGACTTTATCAGATTTAGGTATTAAATAATTAATATAAAGATCAGAAAAAAATAAATTCAAGGGTAAATGTATCTGCAATTGACAGCTGGTTAGCCATAGTCAGAAATGTAGAAGAGGACATCTAAAACAAGATAATACCCTTGAATGATTTTACACTGATTTTCAATCAAAGTAAAATTTCTTTTATATGCTCCAAATATTGGGCTTACTCTATTCCTTGATTGAGAATTGTCACATATAAAAAAAAGGGGAGGGAAAATATAAGGGGTTTGTAAAAACAAAAACAAATTGAAAGTAAGAAAAAAAAATACATTGCATGAAACTAAGTTCAACATTGAGATTCGCTAGGAGAGCTTATTTATGATTCATTTCAAAATAAATCTATAGCCTTAATATTGGGCTGTTGGATGTCTTGATGGTAATGACATTTCGATTTAGCCAGTAAGGCAAAGTTATATCGGTTTTAATATGACTTTATCAGATTTAGGTATTAAATAATTAATATAAAGATCAGAAAAAAATATAAAGGTTTACCAATATTTATCTCTGGTAATCATCGAGGTGCTAGTAATTGGAAAATGTGGATATCAGGGCTCCGGAAGTCAAAAACAATAACATACACAATAAATAAAAAAAACGGTAACGGGGAAGGAATAGTATAATCCGAGAATATATCAGCAGCACTGTACATTATATGTATTAATAGAAAGTTTATAAAAAAACTAAACTAATAGATAATCAATACAAAGAGTGTCATACATTGTAGCTATGTATCTCGAATATAGTTTGTTCATTTTAGTACCACATTAGGAGTAGATGTAATAGCATCAGAGTCACGTTGAGATAGAAACTCGGCAGCATTGGCATTGAGGGTAGATGTTTCAGCCAGAGTGAAACCTCTAGTTACGGCCCTAGATCTCGGATTTGTGACTTGAGCACGGCCATCGTTGTCATGGATGATTCTGAGATTAATTAACTGAGATAGATCTGCTTCAGATTTGATATGAATAGTTTGTTTATTATCCTGGTTTCAGATGGGAAGCCTTTTAAAAATTTATCCCATAGGGTCCAATGTTCCACTAAGAGGTGGCTGCCATTGTCAATTTCCGATTGGCATAAAAAAAACAGACACTTTATAGAGGACTACGTTATGAATACTTGTAATAAGTTTTCTTTCTATTGTTTAACCAGTTTTAGAGAAGAGACCTTTTGAAAATTTTTTACCAAAGAGGACTATATTAAACTCAGTCCTGTGGTGGTGGCCATTTTGAATTTCCAATTGGCATAAAAAACTTAACTTTATAGAGGACCATCCAAGCAATATTGCTTATAAGTTTTGTTTCCATTGGTTTACCATCTTTCAGAGAAGAAGCCATTTAACAATTTTCCCCATGGGGTCAAATGTTAAACAAAGTCCTGTGGTGAACATTCTGACCAAGTTTGGTTTGAATTGTCTAAGTGGTTTCAGAGAAGAAGATTAAAATGTAAAAATTTTACAAACACCCAAGACGACAATGATGGATGCTAAGTGATAACAATCGCTACACCTGACCCTTCTGGTCGGTTAGCCAAAAAGTTTATTTTTTTAGTTTTAGAATAATAGAAAGGCACAGAATTTCACTGTTGAGGACTATTGTATTTAAAGTGTATGTAAAGAATTCCATGAACAAGCTAAATTTTATTTTAATTTAAGCACTAGTTCCTGAATACCAAATAAGCTCTAAACATGTATTGGGAGATAAAACCAATCCTACAATTATTAAATTCAAACAAAAAAAACCCTATACAATCATTTGTAATTCGCCATGTAAACACAATATGAATGTCAGATACAAACAAACTACAATGTAATTAGATGGATTATAATTCTGTCTAGGGTTTTAAAGGAGTGATGCAGATTAAAAAGCTAGACTTCAGCTAGACCAAAGTGCATAGAGTTCCACATATCTCTGAACAACTGACAAAGTCAGAAAAATGTTTAAATTTTTATTATCATAAAAATCCTCAACACAATAATTTTTACTGAAACAACAACTAGTACAGTGTATAGAAGATTATAGTATTCCTTAAATAGCTAATCTAGAAACATGTTATAAATGTTAACAAAAATTAATCACATGTCATTTGTTTTGCAGAGGGCTTAGCTCAATATATTTTTTATTTACCTTTGTCACTACAAGGACAATTTTATACATGTGACAGCACAAGTCATTATCTTTACATGTACTCAAGGATCTACTTGGGAGTTATATGAATAATGTGCTATGTATGTTCAACTCATGGTACACGGTACAGTTGCACTTTTGTTCCTATTTATACATGTACCTATCAAGTTTTGGGATTACGATTTGAATGATACCAATTTCCAGATAAAAGTTCATTTATTTTGGTGTCCAGATTATGGTTCAATAAATATTTATCTATCAATAACATGTATAGGTTCATGTACTGAACTGTTCTGTAGATATAAAGCCAAAAAAATAACTATTCAGATATCCAAATACATCAAAATTTCCAAAATATGGGACATTTTTTGCAAAACTAATTTGCCTGACCATTTTCATAAGGAATCTTCTTTAGTTCTTATAATGTGTTCATGAAATGTTTATATGTTACTGCCATTCCTTTCTAACTGTAAATTTAATATCAAGGAAATCTCTTTTCTGCTTAATAGCAAAACTGAAATTGTCAAATTAACAGCCAGATTTATTAAAAGTTGCTTAAACATAAGATCAGAATGATTCTTTTTTTTTTTAACTGTATTACCACTGTCACACCATGAATATCATATAGATTATAACTTGAATATATAACTATATGTTTATTGTAAAAGTGACAGTCTTGTTTCATGCCTTAACCATTTATTGTAAATGTGTTTGCGGAAATAAATATTGTCTATGTTGTATCATTGTCTTTGCATATTCTTGCATGTCAGTAATAAAAGCTCTTCAGGGATTGTGATTCTTGTATACAAAATAATGATTTGTATTAATTTCATACATTACAATGATTTAAACTTAATGTATTTTCAAGTTTTTATTGAAATATTTGAAAGTTTATTTCTCAAAAAATAAGTCATAAAATTACTAAGGCAATCTAATTTCATGTTCCTGTCAAATCCTCCCCAGGACTGGGCACATTTTTTTATTAATTCCAATGTTAAATGAACTTACAGTGTGTATTCACTCTTTTGGTAGCCAGTCTGGCATGCCTTGTGCAATATTGCCCCCCCCCCCCCCCAAAGTATAATTAATACCTCTATAATAGTAAGGCATGGCAGGCTGATTTCAAAACAGTCAAAACAAACTGTAAATTTTTCATTAAACATTTTCCTGAAACTTATAGTATCCAGTCAGTTCATCCCTAATCATGTCTAGTCACTCATGTCATTTTGTAACTATATCTATTCATCCAAAGTTGATTCAGTCCTATTACCATTCTCCATGTGTTATTCTGCTCAGGTAAAATAAATAATGACACATATTGTGTTTTTATGATTTATGCCAGTGAAGTATAACTCACTGGTTAAAATAAACATAGGTCAATTACCAAAACTTTTATTTATAGCATTTAAAATTAAAAACAGTGTTTTTATATAAATTAACAACTTGAAAATGTGTTTATTACTTTATTTTTAATGCATTTACCATTCTGCTCTTTCAGAGCAAAATGTCCCTGCTTTAGCAAGCCGGGGCATACAAATAATCAGTACGAAAAGACCCAGAACCTTCCCCAATGCCAAGGGCAAGTGCCTAGCTGTGGTCATATCCTCTCATGTTGTTATTATCAACTCTGTAGAGCTATTATGTCTAATTCTATTTCCGCTTTTACTTTTACAACGAACGAAATTAATGTATTGTTGATGTCACATTCAAACGTGTAAATGTTGAACATAAATTTAATATGCGTTTGTTGAACACACTTCGACAAACTGCGAGTGAGAATATTGTTTTGTTTCTCACACTATCAGTTGTTTCACTGAATCCAAGCTGTCAATTAAACCAGCTCGTTGTACACACATAGAATAAGGCAATACATTTTTTAGTTATCTGTCAAACTCAAATTAAAGCCTTTTTACCTACTAATTTCTCAAAATTTCTGCACGTGACGTCAGCTAGCAACATCAAGCCTTGAGTTCATTTGAAGAAAGTGTCAGAGGAGTATCGATTGTAATAAGAGTAATGTCCCTTGCTTTGAAGTGCGCGGTTTTTTTTTATTCGAGTTTCGACTAAGTACCGACAAAACCAAACCCGTATATTACGGCGTGTACACTATAGAGGGCCCTTCGTTGAGATTCTGTTGTTATCTTTTTTTTTAGATTTTTGAACTCACTGTTTTCTGTTTCCTCATGTAAATTGCAGTTATCTCTTATCATTATATTAAATGTACTGTAATCGTTTTGGGACAATAAAAAAATGTAAGCCTGTTAATGGACCCCTCTCCGCCCCAGTCCGAAAATTGTAAACCTGTTAATGGACCCCTCTCCGCCCCCCCCCCCCCCGGCTATACTATATTTCACTATAGGTGTACTTCATAGAACTACATAGAACTACTGGTTTTGTGTATATTTTAAGTTCCATATCATAATCAGAAAATCAAGACAAACTAAAGTGTTTTTACATAATAGCTACCGTGTATGTTCATCTCTTGGAAATAGTGTTTGAACTGACTGACGCCACTTTCTGCAATTTTTCAGCTATATCATGGGGTCCAGTTTTTATTGCAGGAGTAAGTTCACATTCCAGGAGAAAACCTTATACATTCGTACATTACAATTCTTTCCAATTAAGAAGAGAGTCGAGCACTTCCTGCAGTTATAGCTTGAAACCGCATCCTCAGTGTCCTCAGTGTTGGCAGGCACGCGTGATCACTTGGAGCCTTAAGATTGTATAAGAAAAAGTAAACTAACGCACATGACGGCTTGTCACATAAATTTTCCAAATACACACGCGTTTTGTAACATAAGACATAATTCGTGTATTGCCTACAATTAGTGTGTTTTGCTTTTACGTATTTTAGTTACTGGGAACAGTTTAAATTTATTTATAGGTTCCTAGATATTAGTATGGTGGCTCGATGATTTATTTCTCGTTTTTTCTTTTTTACTGTACAATATATTATAAGCGAACACGCAAACAAAAATCAAGGCTAAAACTAAACAAACATATGAAAGCACTATAAGCTGCAAAGCCCGTTTTCAGCATTATACATGTACGTGTATTTATAATTGTTATTGTTGTTATTATATGCCAGGACATTGTGAATTTGTTCCCGGTTCATCCTTGAATGTATCATACCAGTCCAATGGATTTACTAGTATCACGATATTAAACTTTAATATATATCAACAGAATAGTTAAAAAAAATAAAAGATTGTTAAATATAAAATGGGGTTTCGCATGGACATCTCAAATAGTATAGAAATTAACTGAGAATCGCATGTTCGCTCCTGATATTGCATAAAGCAAAATGCACAAAGGTCACACACACACACAAAGGTCACACTCGTCCGATTGATTGATTGATTTATTCACATTTAGCGAACAATATTTGAGGTATGTTCAGGGCGAGAACAAGTAAACAACCAATAAATTAACACGAAAAAGGGATAAAACAAAGGAAACAAAAATTTAACTGTAGAATTAATGAGTATATGCGCAGAATTTAGCCTTTTGCAGCGCTATACTATGGTTCCTCTTTTGGAATCTGCAAAAGGGTCTTTATTGTGCAAAGAGCATTCTCTTCAAACACATTACAAACAAAGGTCCGCGGTCAGATTTCCTTATTATTACCCGACAACCACCAACGAGTGGGCTTCCCTTATCCCCCCATTAAAAGACGCACTGGACAGTTTTGTGTCTCAAGCAAAGGAAACCCTCCAAGGATAATCCTAGCAGCGGGGCATACACTTTGTATCAAAACAACCAACCTAACGTACTCCACGTTGGATATATTTACGTATGGATGTATATATAAACCTAGACGACCGCGTTATCATATTAATTATACATGTAGTTTACACGTGCATGTAGGCTTGTTTCATTTGTGTTTAAGTCTAGCTTTTATTTGTCCTTCTACTTAAATTTACAAAATTAGTTTTATTGTTTTCTTTAACCTTAGTTCAAGGTCGTTAAACTGACGGAAATAATTGATCGATGGTCATGTTAGAGCACACAGGAATTGTTTTTCGCAACATACTAGTCAGTGTTGATTGTTGCGTACTAAGAGTTTAGAATGAGTGTAAAATCAAGAGAAGGGATTAGAAAAATGGACGAGGAGATGAGGGTTGGTGTTCGACTTCATAAAAGACTATTTGGACTTAACGATATATTGGACAATGAACTGAATCACAAGGTGAACAAAATATCAAAGGAACAGAAACGAGCACGTTCACAATTAGAGATGGACATGGAATGTCTTAAGAAACAATTATCAAAGACTTCTGTCAGTTCTAGAGAAAACAATGATGACACAAGTGGTGGTTCTAACGACAAAAATGTGTGGGACAAACCATCATCTACTGTTCTAAAAGCCAGAATGCTGCTGAAGTCATCAAAAACTATTAAAAAGGATAATGTGAAACAAAATGGGAGACCGAAAACATGCATTCCGAAAAATGTTATTCCTTTACATGACTTGGCAAGAATTCGATATGAGGAAAAGCTGAAGAAAAGTACACCGCAGTCGACAAGTACTCCCGAGGCAGTGTCGGATTACAACACAACAGATGACGACGAGTTTGTAGAGGAGCTTTTCCCAAAACGTCTGACCAACAGACGAAGTTCTGTAGCGCAAGACAAATTCGAAGAAATGTCGTTTTTAAATAATGAACGTCAATCTCTACATGTTGGACGACGTTCGTCAATACATGTTGACCGAGGACTTGACATGCTGTATTTACAAATGAAAATACCGTCACTAACCGACCGTCGTCGTTCCATGCCTAATGTTTGTGTCCGAAATTATAATGAGTTAAATAAAGCATGTCCGAAAGTTTTGCAAGCACCTGACTGGAATAGGTTGAACTATCTGGATTTGAAAATTAAAAACGTTGTTCCTAGTAATGCGGAAAGGAGAGTTCAAATGAAGAAAAGTAGCGTTTTTCAGATTTATAAATATCTTTCTGATGCCATTCCCAATATGTCCAATCAAACGCTAGCAGACATGCAAAGAAACAGGGAGGAATATATCGCAGACAAGTTTAAACTATAAAATGCACAAAAACATGTAAAGATTTCTTAGCATGCAACAGTAACATGGTAAATGTGTCGATGGAAGTAAAATGTTTTTAAAATACTTTTTGAAAGCAAAATGTAGGAGTAATTTTGCTTTAGTATGATCTACTGTTAACTGATTTTAAACAGGAGTTGGTACAGTCGTTACCTACAACGTACTTTAGGATACTTTAGCTGCATGGACATAAAAAAAGTTTTGTTAAAACAAAGGAACGATATTGCGGTTATAATGCAGACTATGCGCTGGTTTACAATGAGGGAAACGGGGACGCATCAACTGTTTTAAATAGTTATAACAAATAGATTAAACAAAATGCATCATAATAAGATGCGCGCGTGCGATTGTATAACGTGAATTTAACATATAATATGCAATTTTATATCATGTCTGAACTTAATTTTAACAGTAATTTTACTTATCCTATAAGATTTGCAAACTATTGACATAAAGAGACAGTTACGACGTTCCATAAAACTATACGATTTTAATGGGTGTTTTCGTGTTAACGATTAAAATGCAGGAAAAATATTAAATTTACGTTCATACGTCGTGTATATTTAAGGAACGACAAGGCATTAACTTGTGTATCAACATGCATGCATCATATCAACATTGTAACATACAATTTGTTCAAATTAACATTAAAATGATGGTTCATAGACTTTTTTGGTGAGTCTCGAAAGAGAGTCCACTTCCTTCAGTATAGTTTGGCTCCGTTGTATTATAAGTTCAGTTTCACGTATTCGTTTGTTCATGTCTTCTTTTATGGTAGCTAACTCGGAATGTCTTATTGGAACATAATCAGATCTTGTGTTGTTTCTGTCTTCGTCGGCCATTGGCGTTTTGGAAACCGCGAACGCCCATCTATATCGACTTGCATAATTTTTTATAAATTCGTTTACCCTATTAGCAGCACGTGATGTTTTTTTCCTGTCTGAACCTCGCTCTGTGGGAAGGATGTCACGAAGACGAAGTTTATTTGATCCCTCGTTTTCCCATGATTCGATAAGTTGTTTGAACTTCGCAGCCCAAAATTTCGCCTGTAATTCTGAAAAATTTGGTTGATACCGTATATCTTTTTTCAGTGGTTGAATAAAAGCATAGTCCGGCGATTTATAAACGTTTGTTTTCTTTATAAGTCTGGATTTAGGTCTACCGCTCTCAATTTGAATACCACCTGTTATACTCTGAACAATTGTTATTTTCTGAAATGCACTTCCCCAGGCTCGTTTAGATTGTTCCGAGCGAGGTCGAGCATGTTCACTGCTCTTACTAGGCGCCATCTCCATAACAGTTTTTGGTCTGCCCGGTAGACTAGAACGGTTTTGATTGGTTGACGTTTTTCCTGGTGCTGTGACTGGCCTTATGTCCACTCGGACAGTGGGAAGGCTGTCGGGGTGCATCATTCGAGCGTCATTAGACTCAATTCTCTCAGTTATTATTTTCTCGCGCTCTTTTTCTGCCTGTAACATTGTGTACGTGCTATAAACAGTTTCTCCCGTTTCTTCCTTAATCTTGGATAACTGATTTTGGATTTTCTTCGGGTTTGGAAGAAGTTTTTGAGTCATGTCTTCTAACTGACGTATAGTTTTAATCTTAGCCGTCATGATGAGGACTGAAAATAAAGAATCAGATTAAACTATACTTCCTATTGTTTGTGTGTATGCTGTTCTTTTGCCTATACTGGGATAACTTTACTATAGACACGCTCAGAGTATAAAAAAACGCTCTATGCCCCATCAAATATAAAAAAAGCGTTGGACGGCAGAGGATTCTTGTACTATTTAGAAATATGCCATGAACGAGATAAGACCATGACACAGTTTGCTCTGATTTGAGAAAGCCATTTGTGACTTTGATAATTAAAAAATACTCATGACGGTTTGTCTGTCTTTCGGATTGTGAGTTACTGTTTAATCCATTGCTTAACTTGTTATCAGTCTGCTACGTGGTCTATTATGCGTGTCTTATCTGATGCAAAATAATTAAAACTTCACATAGTTATTTAATGTACCACCACTATAATTTATCACCATTATGACCAACTAGGACAAGCTTACCATCAGAATAAGGTCATGTGATATAGTCAAAATGCCAGAATAACAGAAATCTACACCACTGACCGTTGGTCTAGTGCAGGCGCGGATTGAGGCGGGGGCTTACCCGCCACCCACCCCCCTTTTTTTACAAAAAAACCAACAATTTTCCGTAAGACAGAAAGAAAGCCGTCATAATTTTACGAATCCCCGGTTATAGATGGTAACAGTTTTTTTTTCATTTTCTTTGATGAAAAACAATGAACAAATATATCCTTACAGTAAATGTTTCAATATTTTCATCGAACGAACGGCACTATATTTAGTAAACTAATATACATAAAAATATAGAACGAATAATCCTACCCTCGGTTTTTTGTTTTTTTATTTAATCCGACAAATCACAAAACTTCGGATTATAACGGCAGTAAAATTCGGCCTAATAAAAATAGTACTAACAAGTATTGAACTATAAAATCGAAAGAATATTTATGAAGACCATGTACCTAGAATGTTCAAATAAGAAGCATCTGACAAGAAAAAATACCCGTCCTATCACTATCTAAAATGACCCATTATAGAGGCCATTTCTTCAGAGCTTCCTTGACCTGCTGGGCCTTAGGCGCCCCGAGACCCCTCGTCCATTTGGTGCGCCTCTTCTAACTGAAAATCCTGTATCCACGTAAACGAAACCATGTACAAAAAATTATTCTGTTGTTGCAATTATAAGTCACAAGAGACGTAGTCAACGGACACTAGAAATTACAACACCATCGAAAATATAAAAAAACAGGAGGCGAGTGGTTAAGATAGGCTTCTCTCGATCACGTGGTCTGTCAACACGTCTCACTGCGGGTAGTGTGTACTCGCCTTATATCTTAATTGACAAGGATTGCCAGTTTTCCCACTGAAGATCCGGGGTTTTCTCCGGGTAATCCGGCTTCCTCCCCAATAAAAACTCTGCGAGTAGCAGAGCGCACTTTGCACCCACGTTTATGCCAACTCTTTTTCAACAATCCCCAACCCACCCTACAAACATGATAAATATCTTGTTGATTCACGAAACCAACTTTTTTTATTAACGTTTTCACACTGCAGTAGAATTTACAAAAAACACGCGAATTCAAGAATTCCATCCTCCCAAGTCATAGTTTCAGATTCCATTCAGAAATCATAACACTGGCGTGGGATGATGAAGAATTCCAACAGATCTAGTTAGCAATATCCACACTTGAACTACACCACATGAGTCTGTATCCGTTTGTAGACCTACAATCAGATCAACTTATTATTGCTTTTTTCATATGGGTCTCTTTACTTAAGAAAAATGTTGGTCTGCACTGGACATGAGGAGGAGTGTGTGCACATCACTGAGTACCCAATGCAGACCATCGTTTACCACGATTATGATGAATAAAATATACTTTCAAATCTGTGTGATCTAAAGATTTTTGTGTTGTGCTGAAGTAATAAACATACAAAATTCTTACACTTACGTTTTGATTTTGCACTAAATTTTATTCATTGCTTTTCTACCAGTATATTTGTCATAGTTATTGCCTATATATACTTCTTTTCAATGTTTAAAACGCGAAACTCTATATTCAACAATAAACATTTTCACTTGAACAATTTTTTAAAACAATAATCTAAAGATCTCGTCGTCAAGAGTCATTGACCCTCGAATACATACAGATACACACGCGCCGTGATAGCACAACAATCAGTGTACGACATTAAAAAAAAATTGAAAAAAGAATATGGATGTGTTATTCTTGGAATGCACTTATAAATTTGAGAATATAACAAATACTAAGGAATGCTTCTGATTTTTTTCTCAAAATAATTTAATGATACAATGTACATACTACACGTGACATATTATTAGTGTTTAATTCAATCAGTATGTATATATACGTCTTAATGGACAATTAGTGCAATTTTTTTCCTCTCGCCAAAAATGCATTTTCCAATCAGAATACTAATAAGTATACATTTCTGTGGAATACATCAATAACTATATATTTAGACCTGTCATATTAGTTGGTTTAGATTTCTCTGATTTATCTCCTCTTCATAGACGTATCAGTATACATTCAATATACGTAAAAATACAGTTTCCACCGGAAAATAGTAAGCTAAACACAAGTCCGAAAATCCTCTGTCGTCCAACACTTTTTTAGACTTTGATGGCAGCGTGGGAGTCTAAAACGTTTACGGCAGATGATTCTCGGACTTGCTGAACACATTTTGTCTATATTCCTCATATGCTATGAAATAATAAAGTACAGTAGTTCTATATTATTAACTCCCATTGCAACATTTTTCAATCTGATTTTAGATACTTCATTATATCCTCAAAAATGGAACCATTCTTTTACCATTCCCATATTTAAAAGTGGTGATACATCTACTTTGGCAAACTACAGAGGCATATCACTCACAAATTGTCTGAGCAAATTATTTAACTCTATCATAAATATAAGACTTCTAAAAATATTTGAAAATAGGATTAATCCATCACAATTTGGTTTTCGAAAGAATCACAGAACATCAGACAGCATATTTGTTTTAAAAACTTTATTAAACAAATATGTTAACCATGAAAATAAGAAACTTTATGGATGCTTCGTAGACCTTCGAAAAGCCTTTGACTCCGTATGGAGAATAGGCCTTTTGTATAAACTAATAAAAAATAATGATTTAGGAAAAAAACTATACAATGTAATAAAGAATATGTATCACTGTTCTACTGCCTCTGTAAAATCTCAAAATTTTCTATCTGATACAGTTGAAATAGAAAGAGGTGTTAAACAGGGTGACAACTTAAGTTCACTCCTTTTTAACATTTATATAAATGACATTCCTGAATCATTTGATCAAGAATGCAAACCAGTTACCATTAAAAATATGTCACTTAATTGTCAAATGTTTGCTGATGACATATTATTACTTTCTGAAACCCCTAAAGGTCTCCAAAGATCAATAAATCAACTAAATGAATATTGCCTAAAATGGCAACTTACAATAAACATTAAAAAAACAAAAATTATGATTTTTCAACAAAAAAATTTAATTGACAAGAAGAATAATTTTTTCCTTGAAGGAGAACAATTAGAAAAAGTATTAAAATACAAATATTTAGGAAATATAATTGAATCTTCGGGTAAATTTCATTCCTCACATCTAGAACTATCAAAAAAAGGAAACAAAGTTATGTTTTCAATGTTTAAATATCTTAATCAACTATCAAATGTACCCTTGAATGTATACAAAAAACTCTTTGATTCTTTAGTTAGACCAATTTTAACTTATAACTCTGAAATTTGGTACATGGACTTTTATGAAAAAATCATTAAATCATCAAAAAGAAACAAAGAGAATCCAAACTTTGATATAATATCATTGACTGATAGTAGTTTTATTGAGAAAACAAACTTAAAATTCTGTAAATTCGTTTTGGGTCTTAGTAAACAGTCTGTAAATATTGCAGCTAGAGCTGAACTAGCTCAATATCCACTTGATACACATATCAAGACACAATCCATCAAATATCTAGTAAGACTTCTAAGTCATACTAGCAATACTTTACTAGAAGACGCACTCATTTTATCTAAAGATCTTCATGAAACTGGAACATATTCATGGTATTCATATTTATATGAAACATGTGAATCAAATGAAATAGACATAAAACAGTTAAAAAACATAAACTATATAAAAGATAAATCCAAACTTAATAATATTAAACAAAAATTAAAACATAAATATGAAAATACTTTCTTCAATAAATTAAAAACCTGTACAGATAACAGCAAAATTTTTTTATACAGTAAAATTAAAACTAAATATGAAATAAACAATTTTATAAAAAAATCTAATTTTGAAAATAGGAAAAATATTTGCAAAATGCGAATAAGTGACCATATTTTAGAAATTGAGAGAGGAAGATATAAAAAAATTAAAAGAGAAAACAGAATCTGTCAACACTGTAATTTAAATGAATTAGAAGACGAAAAACACTTTTTATTTAGATGTACAAAATACAACTCCATAAGAGTAGAATTTAAGAAACAAAATAATTATACTTTTCAAATAGATTATAAATCAAATGAAAATAATAAACTTTTTGAAATATTGACACTATCGGATCATTTACAATACGTTGCTCCATTTATTAAAAAGTCACTTATACTAAGAAAAATGGAAACTTCAATTGCATGATTCACCACTGACAGTAATTTTGATGGTATTGTTATATTCTTTATATAATTTACATGCTGTCTATATGTTTTGTGACCTTTTTGTATTTATATTTGTTTGTATGCTTTCAACCCTTCGGGGTATAAACTTGCATTAATAAACTTAGACTTAGATTATATTTGTACAAGAATTCTGCTGCTATTTCAAATACATATATACAGATATTTACTGTCAACTACTTCTATTCATTTCTTCAGTACCTCCAGCAAATCTCTCAATACTTTGCTGTATTCTTCTGCTTTTAATTACTATCATTTTAGTATTTTTTAATCGTCTAGAGGTTTCTGCATGGATACTTGCTAATTCTTGTTTAGAAAGATGGTAATTTGTTCTGTCCTTCTTTGACAATGCTTCCGTGGACGTAAGTGGTCGCATTTGCGTTCGATACTTAGATCCATAACGACGAACAAATGCCTGGAGTCTTTTCTCAGATTCTGTAAGAGCGTTTTTTTTTATCTGAGGTGTCAGTGGTCGACTCTTACTTGAAGTTTTATTTATTGGTTCATTATAAACATAGATATCCTCTTTGTCTTCTTGGTCCCATCGAGAAATAACTGCTCTGATTCTCCTTGACCAATATATTGATAACTCGCTTTCTGGTTGTCTCTTTCGATAAAAATCTGCGGTTTTTGGTCGTTTGGTAACATCGATATTAATAATTTCAGTTTCGTTATCACATGCAACATTTGTTGTATTCTTTATATCACTGGATGAATTTACAGAAATATTCTTCAGCTGTTTCTGTTTATCAATCTGTGTGACCTTACACCATTTATTTTTTGCATCGTATCCTTTATTTTCGTCATTTGATTGATTGTTCGTTTTTGTTTTTTCTGACAGTAAAGGATGAGCAGACGACGGTCGAGTTTGTCGATTCTTTGCCGTTCCATGGTTGGCCTGGGCAGTTTGCGGGCGAACACGCAGTTTGGTATTACCATCTGTATTCACATGCGTTTTGATTTCTTCGTCCAATATTGGTTTCGGTTTATTTTCAAAAATATGTTTATCTTTTAAACTCTCCGCTTCTTTTATTGTGGCTTCGTGCAAAAGTTGGTAAGTGAACTGTACACATCCTTCTGCGATATTCTGGACTTTTCGTTGAGAAAGTTTGCATTCCCTTTCCAAGCGTTTACAAGATCTTTCCAATTGTTTTTGCAATACAAAATTTCGGTCCAAGGCGCGTGTACACATGGAAATCCAGTATTCTGAAAGAAAATAGGTATGAAATTGTATCATTTACCATCGGAATGTCTTAGGGCTTTAATTCTTGATTTAGAAACAATTAAAGAATTCTTAATTATAACTAAGTCTTGGAAAATAGATTAATACATATTCCAAAAAAAATCTAAGAATGATCATGAAATATAGCAATAAAAACATCAAACATTCTGTTGCTATTGGATTTCTTTATAACTCGGGGAAAATAATGTAGTCTCCAATCTGTGAGTATTAAAAAATGAATGTCTACTTTAGTGTTTGGAACTTCAGTGGACGCTTGGTCAAGATAATAAGCCGCCTATTATTGTTACCATTGACTGAAATATAAGTTGATGCTTGACATAAGGTCCCAACCTTAATAGACAAGGATCGCCTGTTTTACTGCTAAACCTAGGGATATTTCACCGGGGAATGCGTCTTGCTCTCCCAATAAAATTGGATGGCATGACTCTGCCATGATACAGCTAAAATATTGCCGAAAATGGTGTAAAATCCCTATAAAAACAATCAAATTAGTGTCTTCTTTCATAGATGTACAATCGGCCATATTAGTTTGTTATTGTTTGTTTAATGGTAATTTAATAGCAGGGAACATGGTACATAAAATTTATCTTTTTAACATATTTTGAATATTTACGCGTTACTGTATTAACTGTACAACAACTAGACATAAACATAAACGTGTTTTGTCTTTTACGTAAATATAAAAGAATAGTATGGTGTTTGACTTACCTTTCAGTCTACTTATAGACTTGCTGAGAATCTGTAAATTTTGGTAAGGAATATGTATGATTGATGTTGTTATTAAAGCAAAACCAAAGGAACTAGTTTACTATATAAATCATATACAAAACAATGTATATTACCTCACTAATCCGATTTTACTTTTTAATCATTTGGGTTTGTATATACAAGTTTTAAAATATATAAGTAGTTTAATCCATTATTTGAGTATTATTTGCTGTCATATTCAGTTTAATACGGAACTACAGTTGTGTGTTAGTAGATTTCGTGTAAACATTACATATTTCCATGTATTAATGCTAAACTAAGCTCCTTAAGAATACTAACATCATGCATGAGTTACTGAAAGAAACTTACAATTTTCACAAGTTTATACACTCAGCAGCTTTTTCTTGTATAGTTCTAGCTGGTGCCTTCGGTGGCCAATTGGTTATGGTAGTCATATACTATTGATCACGTGCCTTTTCACACTGACGTTGCGGTTTCGAGCTTACGGGAAGTGTGTGATCGACTGCTATCTAAATAGATATGGATTACAAGTTTTCCTACAAAGGGTTATAGGTTTTTTTCCTCCCAATACAAACTGAACTTCTCGATATAGCTGAATAATTGTTCTGAAAATGGCGCTAGCACATTCAAGTATCATCTTGGATTACATTTTCCCTGCCCATGGAAATGAATGACGCGACGAATTAAAGGCACTCCTCACTAGTCCATAGCTACCGAGAGCACCCATGCTTTTGACATAAGGTCATCAGTATTTAGGTTCAGCAAAGTTTACATGTTAACTGAGTGAAGTACATATGTATGAAATTAAAGGCTGCTGATATAGAATGCTAGGTAAATTTAAACCTTTTGTGGAAAAGTGACTATTCCTTTGTTCATTAACCTCAGTTTAAAGACTCAACAGTGTTCCTCTTACGAATGTTACCAACAGACCTAAAAAGACTGTTATTAGATGCACCCTAGCGATAGCTTTAAATTAGGCCGAATTTTACTGCCGTTATAACCTGAAGTTAATTTTGTGATTTTTCGCCAAAAAAAACAAAAAACAAAACAGAACAAAAAATAACAAACAAACAAACAAAAATCAAAACAAAACAACAACAAAAATCCCCGCTAGGGTACGATTATTCTTTCTAGCTTCAAATATATCATGTATACATCTTCTGTAAATTAAATGTGCTTTGAAGTGTTTAAATAAGTGTATCAGATTCAAGAGATTTATCATATGTTCGATCTCTTCTTATTATCTCTTAATGATATTTAATTGTTTTCGGGTACGATTGGCCATTTATCGCTTTCCATACTCTACAATATAGTTCATGTTGTAAGTGATAAAATGGCTAATTTAATATTTTAAGAAAATATTTCATTTACAGTTTTTCGTATTTGTTAAATCCTTCAAGCTTTAAAATACATTTGTTTGTCCTGATCTAATAAGAAGTAAAGATGTACAAAATTGCATAATAATGCGCGCTTTACTAGTGTCTATCTCGGTAGTATGAATAGACCGCTTCAATTTTTATTTTTGGATTATTTTACTATCTATAGGGTAAGCCTAGTATTTTTATTAATGCATTCTATTCTTGACATAATAAAATTCATATACTTGCGTTTCTTTTATTAATTAGTTATTTAATTTGATAAGAAAAAAGCATTATAAAATTGTGTTATGTTATATTACGTAATGTATTTCATTGCTTCAATTGTATTTCTTGGATTATTTCATGATTTATATGGTAAGCTTCGTAATTTATTTTATGCATTTTTATTTTAACATGATAAAATGTTTTTTCTCTTTCTTTTATTAGTTACTTAGGTAATTTGATTATAAAAGTGCATTTTTAGATTTTGTTTAATGCGCTTGTGACCACTCATCCAGAAAGGTTGATCTTATTACTGGATTATTTCATAATTTATAAGGTACATTGAACATTAAATTTAATTTTCATGGGTTTTGTTTATTGACGGTTTCGAAATCCCAAACTCTCGTGAACGATTCGTGTGTGGTAGTGGTGGTTTTATTGGGGTGGGGGAGGGCAGAGATATTAGATGTGCCTTGTTTATTTGCTAATACTTATTTATAACCTGACACTGAACTTTGATGAAAGGTAAAAATGAAAGACCAATTAGACTCGTACCATAAGCCGCTAAAATGGTAATTTAGATTATTTATTTTTATACGAAAAATAAATTTTCAAACAGGCATCTTATTTCACAAAAATTGATGTTTGAATCAGTGAAAAATGTAGTCGAAATTAATAGGGAAAAGAAATTTCTCAATAATAAAAAAAGCACAAAAGATATAGATTTTTTAATTTAATTCAAGATTTCAAAATTTTCATGTTAAGCTATTTTAACGAAGCAAGTTATATATATAATAATACAAAAGAAAAAAAATCAGTTACGTACGAATAAAGGTCAGTTTATATTGTTGAAAATAATTGTAGAAGTTAATAATCTCATAAATTGTTTTGCAAAATAAGACTCTTCTTTTGATTGTTTTTTGTTTTTATTTTAATTTCTGAAAATTTTATTTCTTAGCAATGTTTATGGACATGAACTAGGAGATAACTGTATTGTATTTGAAGATTTGCCGGCACCAATTGATGCCGGCAAATCTCACAATACAGTTATCTCCATTCTAATGCTACGGCAGTAAAAAACACAATTAACTGATTAAAATTGGAATTTATTTATTTGCCGTGAATAACGTCTGCGCTTGCGTTAAAATCTGACGGCATCAATCGTGGAATTGATGCCATGAAATTATTCACGTTATCCAATCTGAATTGACGTTACATCATGAACAGCATTAGAATTATATGTTATAGTTGTATCTGATTTGGTTTAATTGTTTTTTTTCAATTTGTTTTATTTAAAATTTCATCATATGCTGTAAAGGGTTGCAAATATAGACGATTGTGAATGGCAAGAAATAATCATCTTGATTATAATATATCAGCTTTGAGTACTGTAATAAATAAGAGTTTTGGAAAGACAAATGTTTACCAATTAAAATACATTGACCATTGTCACGTGGTTCTATGGGGGGAAAATGTGAATGTAAGATCGGCAGTTATCGCGTCCACGGAAAATCAAAGAAAACATACCGACAAGTTACAATTTCTATTGATTTAATTTTACTGTAATTAAAATTGTTTCAAAAGATTTGCAATTAAATATATTTCAAACATCGAACTAGCATTCTAATGCAGTTCTTGATGTAACGTCAATTCTGATTGGATAACGTGAATAATTTCATGGCATCAATTCCACGATTGATGCCGTCAGATTTTAACGCAAGCGCAGACGTTATTTCCGGCAAATAAAAAATTCCACTTTTGATCAGTTAATTTAGTTTTTTATTGCCGTAGCATTAGAATGGAGATAACTGTATTGTATTTGAAGATTTGCAGGCATCAATTGGTGATTTGATGGTCGGAAATATCCGTTTACTGGCTCCGCTTACGCGTCGCCAATAAACTCAATTTCCGACCATCAAATCACCAATTGATGCCGGCAAATCTTCAAATACAATACAGTTATCTCCTAAATCGAACATCTCTGGATATGGGTTTAACCCATATCTTTTCTTGTTTACATGCTGTGAACGGACACAAAGAGAAACATCATGTATTGTAAGAGAGACTATATGCGTCGTGTAATCCTATTAAATAAATTCCTTATATTTTATAGAGAAAAACTACCATGTAGAATACTGTTATTTTATATCGATTTCGTCAGTAACTATTGATCACGTGGTCTGTGAGGTTTCGGGTTCGAGTCTCACTGCGGGCAGGGTGCGCTCGACTCCAATCCAAATTGACAAGGATAACCAGTTTTTCTAGGAATGTCGGGGATCTCTGGGTACTCCTGCTTCCTCTGCCAATAAAAATTAGAGGCCACGAGAGAAATAAACGCAAAAGACATAGACCTCTTGTCAACCGATAATAATATTTCACCTCTATGTTAATGAATCCATATTTTGCGACTCCCTTGCTAAGATTTGCCTTTCTTCTAACTTATAAAACTTGCCTTTTCACTACCTAACGCTTCCTAAATTTGTATCCTACATTTTACCTTCCGTAACTTTGAGCCAATGTATTGATTTATTTATATATACAACTCCCTTTAATTACATCAGTTTGTGTACTTCGGCCTTTCAGTTTTTTTCATGTGTGTACAGTGAATTTGGCAACTCAACCGTGATAGCTCTGGTTTGCCAGTCATTATTTTCACTGGCTTGTCAACACTGGGGTTGCGACTTCGAGCACGACTTAAGACTCACTTAAGGAAAGGTGAGTTCGATCAGTTTCTTGCCAAATCTAGGGGTTCAAAGTAACCCCTTTTAAACAAAAACCCCAACACTTTTAAGAAATGAGACCAGTAACAACATTTAAAATTCGTCCATAATGTCAGACCAAAATTTGTTCACTTTAAGCCAAATTTGGCTAGCTAGGCTTCCCAAATGTTTGTCTACTTTAAATAAATGTCATGTATCCTGGATACATAGACAACTGTAAAAAAGCGAAACGAAAATCCTTCGCGTTTTTTTCGTAATGTACAATTGTTTATAACTCTACGTGACGCATTCGGTCCGATAGACGTTTTGTTTCTCCTTTTAATAAGACATAAGGCATTCTATTCACTAAAGACCCCACATGTTGTACAATTTTTTTAACATCAGCACCCCTTGTAGCCTCTGTGTTTTGGGTTATCTATCTTTGTTTACTTCCTGTTAAAATGAAAGTGACATCAGCACGAAGAAATGTCATTACATTTTCGTGTTTAATGAACATTTATAGTTCTGGAGCTTGCAGTTGTATTTTTTAGGCCAATTTGTAATAAACGTGAATATATTTGACAGCAGTGAAATATGATAATGTTTTAAAAACGTATCACAGGGAATATTTATTTTATATAGTAGCATAAAGAAATGTCCAAAAGATATGATATTTTACTGAGATTATTACTTGTCGGAGAGACTGGTGTTGGAAAAACTTGTTTATTATGCAAGTATACAAACGATGAGTTTATTAACGCTCATATATCAACAATTGGTAAGTGGAGAATGAAATTCATTGTAAATAATTGTCAAATTAACCGTAAATATGGTTTTGGTACATGCCATGGACATTGGTCTTAGAAAACCTGGTTCAAACATATTGCCCTTGGGAGCAGGTCGTTCCGTCTCCGGACGATTGGTCCACTATAGTTGATTCGTCCCCTATCTCTTGGTCGTTTCGTCCACAGTAAATAATTATGAGTATATTACTATATTGAATATTATTTTAATTGTTTTTAATTGGAGATTGATAAATGGTTATTTACTTAAAATTAATTTAATAACTTTATACAAAATATTGGTTTTAATTAATTAAAATGTTGATAACAGTTTTGATCAGTGCACAAACAGGTAATTACCCACTGTAATTACCCGTTGATTAAATTGTTTGCTTAACAACTGTCATGTTATACATGTAGAATTATTAAAATCCGCTCTCATAATATGGTATGCACTTTTCACTTTTGGCTGGAAAAGGGAATGTGTAGAATTTACCTTCATACAGTACGCCCAGAGTGTGTGGTCACTAAAACACTCAAATTAGAGAAATTTCTCGGTGTTACACGGTGTATCAGCGAAATTTTCTTGGAGAATCACAGTGTTTCAGAGTGTTGTTATCTATCACCACCTTAAAATTAATTCCCTTGATGTACCGACTTTCGGGTGTAACACGGTGTGACACTGTGTTTTTCGGATTTTCAGGGTGTAGAAAATATATTGTATCAATTGTTTATTGCAAGCAAAGAACCAACTAATGTCTTGCATTTCTCATTACTACATGTACAAAATTAAAATGTGTTCTATCTTCGAACTTCACGATTTTCCTTTTCAACTTTTGTTTTGCGCATGTAGAAATAACTTGTCGGTCTTTATCCATATGTCTATCTATATTTAAAAATTAATTATAAATAATTAGTGTCTTTAGTGGTTTCAACAACGTTAACAATTTGATTTATTGCAATCCTGGAAGTCTGAGGAGAGTGAGCTTTGCTAGTACAAATACTACAATTCACAGTTCAGCTTCTTTCGCTTCGCGAATTTATGCAAATCGTGCGCATGCCTTGAAACCCTATTTTTATTTATTTCTGTTTCGGTCAGAATTGTATTTTCAAAAATATTTTACGTGAATAAGAATTTTTTTCAAACAGAACTTACTTTTTTTTATAATTTCGGCAATACTGAAGTTAAATGTAAAGCTTTTATCCCGAATTATACTTTATGCAAAGCACACGGTTTAACAGGTCAGTTGTGTATTTATGTACATGTTACACGTGGCTTTAGTCTAGGGTAGGGAGAAAAATACTTTAAGTGTATGCCTATTGTCAATTTGTTGGACAAACGAAACTAAATTCGCATATTATTTCAATGAAAACATAATGAAACTAGAACGATTAAAACAACAATCATCGTTATACCGGCAACAGTTACTTGGCACATAAACCAATCGATCTATTTTTATCTCTAATATGGGTCAAATTCGGTGTAAAAAAATTGACATTTTTAATGTGTATACGGATAATGTTTTTTAAATGAAACTTCTATTTTTTTTTCATGGTTTTGGTACATTAAAGATGAAAATGTATATTTGACCTCGATTACTTTCTGCTGACCGCGTGGTTAAACAGTTGTGTATTTATTTTTGTCACATGCACCTTGTCTATACAGAAAACGTTAATTGACATTAGTGTATTGCCGGCAAAAAAACGAATTGATATAATGTATATGAAATAATAAGGACAAAACACATCATCATTGGTATACCGTTTGTTGTTACTTGAACTAAGGACTGTATATATGTCTTTTTCTTTAATTACCGTATATCAAGTTGTTCTTAAAAAAATAAGTTCTTGTGCAAGTTCTGATTTATTTACGAAAATTATTAAAAAAATTTAAAGTTCTAAATTCTTCGTATTGACATGACTTTACCAGTCTATAGCTGTTGGTAATGCAAGAGTGACTAACAACAAATTGAATAAACAATTATTTTTTTGCAATTTGGGGTAGAGATAAGCTGTGGGTGATTTTGAGTGTCTACACTCAAAATTTTCGGTGTAACACCGTGAAACACTGTACACTGTGTAGAGTGTTTGAGTGACCATACACTCTGGGCGTACTGTATGTATTTTACATGTACGCATGAAACCATACGGTAGTTGAAGAAGTTATAAAACATAAAAATAACAAATTTTTATACATATGAAAACATACCATCATAGAAGAAGTAACAACATCAAAAAAAAGAAAAAATCTTCATAATTTTTTTCAAAAGGCTTTAAAATATTGAAAAATATTCGAAATCATGCTAACTTATGGTCACATACTAGTAGAAGTAGTATTTGCTTGCATACTCTGCAATCAAAATAGTGAATTCCAGTGTACTGCCATACTTAAAAATACGAATTATGAATGTAATTTTTGTTTATATTTTACCTACCTTTGGTTTTACTGGGGCTGGATGGACCGGGGACGGATCGTCCTGGGACAAATCGACTTGGGGACGGTTCGTTAAGAAACAATTCCCCTTCAGCCCCAGATATTTACAGAAATAGGATATGTGAAATTACAACTATATGAAGTTTTGGAGGTTTAATGTTTAAGTATAAGCGGTAACATGCTGTAAGTATTAAAAGGGAAAAATGCAAGGGATACAATTTACATGTACCTGGAGACTTAATTTTATGGAGCTAGGATACAAAACTGTAAATAGAACATTGTAGTGAATCAAAGGACAGAAATAGTCTGGATAATTTTCATCAATTAACTTTGGTGTCTTCCTCTGAAAAACTGATAAATCTTTCATATTCAATTGCATCAATATCAAGTGTTAAAGACATTTATGGGGGGGGGGGGGGGGGGTAACTAAGGATACTTTTAGGTACAGGTCTGTGGACAGACATTTGAAAACCCACCCTATTCATATATTTTCGGACATTATAAAACAGGATCTAATCCTATATTGAATGATTAAATCAGACCTATTCATATATTTTATTACTGCACATCCCCATTGACAAAATAGTACATTCACCACCCCCATTACCATGGTATTAAGCCACCCTTTATGTTACATATATTGCCCTGATTGCACACACCAGTCGTTCATTTTTTGCATTTATGACATATGCAGAATTCATGTTTTTAGAAATACATCCTACCAAGTGATAGGTTCCAAGTCCACATTTGAGCAATCATGGACTCATAACCCCTGACCTCTTAAGGATGTTAGAAATAAAGATGGAAACTGCCTTTAACGACCTAAGCCTGAAGAATCTTGCTTTATACAGATGACTGTACAAACACACGTTTATAATAATTGTTTGTATCTATTTTAATTGTATATATCATCAAGATTGTTTAAACATCTCAATTTTTATTGCAAATTGCTGTGTAGATTTTCAATTCTTATAGGAAATATAACAAATTTAACTGATATTATAATATAACTGATAAAGTTGCTTCTGGTCAGTTAAATTCAATACAGTGTACAATTTCATTATAACCAAATAGTGCCCAAAGACATTTACACTAAAAAATCATCATTACATATTGCCATCCTTGAGTGATTTTACCACATTTTGCTGATTTCAATCAACATTCCATCAAACAAAAATACAAGTATTTCAACAATAAGAAATGTCATTGAAACATACAGCAGCAATCCATATTAATTTTCTCAAATTTGCATTGTTAAATGTCTTGACAAATTTAAATTGTTAATATGCAGCTGATTTGTTGTCAGATTAGCACTAAGGAACCAACCATATCAATCTTAAAATCTAGTCCCTTTATAGCTAATTATATAATCACAATTACATGTACCTACATTACTTCAGGAATGACTGGTTCCATTTGATATTTTCTGTTCAATGTACATGTACATGTAACATAATTTGTCTTTCTCTTAACAGGATTTGATCACACTGATAACGCTAAATATTGCTGAAAGTCATGCTAAACTACATATAAACAAACAAGCTGATACTTTTAGTTTTACATAATTTTAAAACCTCTGGAGACAGAAGTATTAGTGAGATATATATTATTTCCTTACTAGTACTAGTACATGTACGAGTTGTTAGTTGTGAGTATTTACATATACAGTATAGTAACAAAATACTACTATAGTACTAGTAGCATATGCAGTTTGTAAATCGCTTCTCGGTTGTTTATGTTTTGAATACAATTTGAATATGACAACATATTTCTTTATACTTTTTTTGTACAGGAATAGATTTTAAGATGAAAACTTTACAAATTGATGACAGAAAAGTAAAGGTTCAAATTTGGTAAGGCATTTAATAAATATTTGATTGATACTTTACAACTAATAGGCATTGTTATATCAAGGAAAAGAACTTGTTAAAATAAACCAATGAATACATAAGCATTTTCAAAGTAGTGATACTAGTACATTTACACCACAGAAAAAATAGGTAACTATGGATATGGAAAAATTTAACTAGCCACATGCAGACCACTCTTAATGAGCTTCATTAGATTGTTCATATGCCAAAACTGGAAGAAATAATTTATGGGCTAAAGTTTGATTTTAGGAAATTTCGAGAGAAATTACCCACCCATTTGGAGATAACCCATATCATGTACATGTACCCAAATAAATAAATTTTGCGAGAATACTGACTTTTGATTGGCTGGAAAATATTTTCTATCGAAGGATGGAAAACAAATTTGATCGTCATGGAGACATGTGCCATTTGACGTCATATATTACTCCACGGGAAACTAACAGATCTCTTTTTTAAAAAATGTCCATTTACAAAAATAAAATTGTTGAGTGTATTCTATTGTTTGAATTTATTTATAAGTATTAACTACATAAAATATTTTCTCCATCCAAGGATAACAAAATTTCCGTTGTGCACACGCGGATTATACAATGTGCAAAACGGAAATTTTGTTATCCTTCCATGGAGAAAATATTTTTTGTAGTTAATCCTTAATGGACATCTGCATGCTGCATTATAGTACTGCATGACAACACTTCAGTAAACTATTTAATGTTAATATCTTCTTACTACAATGATACATGCTGTTAACTGTTACATGTACATGAAATACTGATTCATTAAGTTTTGTAGTATATATCATTTCAGTGGTTCATTTGTAAGGGTCAGTTGTGAATTTCATTCTCTGCAAAATAAAATTTCTGGTTGCTCTATTAAGTCATCCTCACAAATCATGGTTTCTGTGTCCATATGTGCCCACAAAACCCTGACAAACTTAGCTAGGAAATTCCCGGGCTAGAAGATTTTCGTATGACGTCAATCCTTCAAAATATCAAGTAATGAAATTTCTTGAAAGAAGCAAGTGTTTGGCAGTAGTGATTCTTACTCATTCTTGAGTGTAAAGAAAACATAACGCAACTAATAAATAACACAGTAATAACAAACTATTAACACTATTGTACAAAATATACTGATTTTGACATGGTCTTTGCAACACACCCATTTGGTTTATTTACAATCGACATCGGGATATCCCCTAACCAAATCGTGAATGAAAGCGAGCTTATGATTGGCTACATTAAGGTATGATGTAGCCAATCAAAATGGTGACTTCTAGCCTTGGAATTTCCTACCTAAGTTTGTCAGGTTTTTGTGGACACATGTGGACACAGAAACCCTGACTTGTGAGGATGCTAATAAGTAAATGATAAGACTTATGTATGTATATGTATAAATTAAAAAGCAACCCTTCGTAAACAATACCAAAGTACATGTAGTATGCATTGAATAAAGTGAATAAACAATATATGTTTTTAATTGTCATTGAAGGGATACAGCTGGTCAAGAGAGGTTCGAGTCTATTACAAAACAATTTTACAGACGTGCTCAGGTAACATTATTTTATAATTGATATTTGTGTAATGGGTAGCCTTTGCCACAGAATCTTTAAAATAAAGGATAAAGGTACTGTATTATGCAGTTGTCATTTTATTTCCTTTATAAATGTACAAGTATGTAGAAAATAACCACTAACATGACTAATGACATGTTTACAAAGTATAAAACAGTATATTCTACTGCATTCCATTTTATTTTACTGTTTTATATTTGGTACTAGTATATATGCAAGTTTATGCTAACATCATCTTAAATGCTTGCACAAATGTAATATTTAAGAGAACCATTTCCCCAAATGTTTAATATGACATGTACTTTCATGTTATTTCAGGGTGTTCTGTTAGTGTATGATATAAGCAGTAGGTCATCATATGAATCTATACCAAAGTGGTTGTCTTATGTTCGTCAGGTTTGTATCCATCTTCACAGTAATTTATCGTAATATATCTGTATTTTATCTACACGGAATTACATTTACTTAGAATTTTTAGCTACATCTGTTTTTTTTTCAAAATCTTACAAGAATACATTATTTAGCTTAATTGACTGAAATCACTGTGAACTATTTTCTGTTTCTTGCATCAATCTATCTGCCAAAAAATCTTTTCTTGTCAAAGGTGTCCTCTTAAAAAATTGTGTCACTGTCTCCGTTTCTTTGTTAAACATGGTGATTTTGTTATCAATAGGTGATATAACGAGTAAAATTCTAAGAAATTTTGATATGACAAAACTTCTTATTTTTCATCTAAAATGGGATAAGATTTGAAAAATAGTCCCATGAACTTGTTTAATATTTTCTTTGGTTTTCTGTCAAATTTCTACCTTTTCTTCTTTTCTTGGATAAGCACTTTTATTTTGTAAAATATGCCATAGAAATCTCATGATCTAAAACAAATGACCATTTCAACCCAACTTGTTGTGGTCTGTGAAGATCCTGATCAAAAATGTATGTGATAATATCCAAGATGGTGCTACATGTATTGCTAAAAATAGAAATTCCTCTAAATGACAGATTTTCAGCAACACCAGAACCAATTTTAACTGTAGTCTTATAAAAAAAGAGAAGTAGATTAAAATATACATGTATTCTGATTTTTTCTCAAAAATTTATACTTGAGCAGATTCTATCACAAATAATTTTTTTGTAAATACAATTTTTTGTTGCCAAATAATCAATAAATAGTCCATGGTTGGTACCTATATACTTATATGATAACCCTTGATTGAGACATCATTGCAGTCAGTTCTAATACTGATACCATATTTTTTTACATGTAGTCCTGGTGAAAAATGAAAGGAGCCTCATTTTGTAAATATTGCAATTTTTTTTTCAATTTTATATCCACTAGTTGATCATTGGTGTTTCGATACTAGATTAGAGACTACAAGCCCAACTTCAAGTGTGCTTAATTGACAAAGATTACCAAATTTATTCTTCTCTCACACAACAAAAACTGGATCCCATGATATATCTAAAAATTGCTGAAAGTCTCATTAAACTAAAATACCACCCCCCACCCCCCAAAAAAAATTAACACAGGGTCAGGTAATTAATAAAATCTTTTTTGTGTGTAATTGAGATCTCTGTACAGCTTACCAGAATACTGTAAGATGATTCTTCTGGAGTCTCGAGATCTCTCTCGCTTTCCATTGAAATATATATTAATTGGGTTACTAAATGCGTTGAGCATACAGATAGAATACTGTTTACTTCTATTACAGAAAATCTGTGTATTTTACAGTTTTGTAAAGAAGATGTTAGCGTAATGTTACTGGGTAACAAATGTGACAGAGATGACAGAAGACAAGTGACAATGAGAGAAGCCACCCAGGTGAGGTACACATGTACATGATTATGAAAGGCGATAAAAAAGTTTTGTTTTGTTTTGGATTTTAGTAAAATAATGCTGTAATTGTAATGGCTGTTAATTTATTTATAGTATTACAATCTATGATTAATTATCTAATTTTTTTTATATTAATTAAATTTCAGTTTGCCAAAGACAATAGGATCATGTTTAGTGAGACCAGTGCTAAAAGTAATGACAACTTAGAGCAGGTGGGCAACCCATTTAAATTATTTATATTAATACTAGATTTATAGGTTTCATAATGAGTGAGAGTTGAAAATTGCAAAATATCAATTTGAGTTAAGTAATTTCAATGCTATAACAACCCAGCCTATGACGTGCTTGTTATTACAATGAAATTATATATAGAGAGTAGATTAAAAGCGATTTTTAACATTCACAAGTTATGCAACAGTGTTGTCTTTGATTCCTGTAAGGAATATTTCTTTAGCATTTCAGTGGCACCAGCTTGTGCTAAAACATTTCATTGCATTACTTTATGCTGTTATTACATTACTGTTATTGCAAATCATGAGCAGTTTAATGGGTATATTTACACTGTGCAGCTTCAATGTTACATAGTATGCTTAAAAATAGTCTTAAAATATCCTGTTGGAATATCAATGGTTTCAAATGCAAAGGGCTTCAAAAATTTTCTTGCCCTGACTTTATTCAAAACATCATGAATGATGATATATTCTGTTTGCAGGAGACACACTGCGATCTGGTTGACTGTTTAGAATTAGTAGATTTCCCCCTTCCTGTTCATTTGATTAGACCCAGAAATAAACGTACGGGTAAAAGATCAGGGGGTCTCTCTGTATATATATAAGGAGTGCTATTAGACTTGGAGTTAAATTTCTTCCCCATGAAACTAATGATTATATATGGTTGAAAATAGATAAAGTGTTTTTTGGGATGGAACATGACTTGTTCATATGTTTTTTATACTACCCCCCTGAGAATACTACATTTACAAAAAATTTAGATTACAACATTTTTGATTTAGTGGAGAAAGATATTATTAAGTATTCTGGAGAAGGTAACATTATTTTGGCAGGAGATATTAATGCAAGAAGATCTGATGAACCAGATTCCATAAAGAATGACTCTGACAAGTATGTCCCCCTCCACGATGATTATGTATTAGATTCTCATGCACTATATAGAAAAAGTCAAGATACTGTTATAAACAATAGAGGGAGACAACTCTTATCCATATGTGTTTCATCAGGTCTCCGCATACTTAATGGGAGAACCCTTGGTGATTTAAATGGGTCTTTAACCTGTTTTCAACCCTTGGGTAGTAGTGTAGGAGATTATTTCATTGTTTCCGAAAATCTATCACAAAATATAACTTTACTCACTGTCAAACCATTACAGTCAGATCTATCAGATCTCTGCAAGATTACATGTTTTTTGCAATGCAATTTTTATGAACAGAAAATCCATGAAAACACCCATCTAATGCCAGATAAATATATCTGGAATGAAGATTTCAGTGGCACCAGCTTGTGCTAAAACATTTCATTGCATTACTTTATGATATTATCAGTTTTCAAGGGTGAAAAACATTGCAATGTCACAGTTACCTTAACACTATCAGAATGCATTAAAAGTGATACACAATAGACAATGATCCAATCAGATGAGTCGATTTTTTATATCAGTTTTTCATATCACATTTTGCAGGATATGATCATAATCATAAGTAAAATTTAATTTAGCTGACAATCTGTTAAAAAGGTCTGCTTAACCAGACTCTTTTAAACTTTTTAGAAACATAGGATCTCATACCGGTGGGAGGGCATGTGAAAATCTGGAACACCCAAGTGAACAGATTTCAATTCTCCAACGAGGCTTTGCGGAGTTGTAGACCAAAAGAAATCTTTCACGTGGGTGTCTTGAGATTTTCCCGTCTTGCCTTCGATTCTATTTCTCACTAATTAGTTAAGCAAATCTGGTTCTGTTCTCTTGGAAGATGTCTACAAATAGAGTTATCTACCCTGAACATAATCTCTAGTGTTCATTTGTTACGTCAATGTGTTTGTTTTGATGTTTACCGCCATAATATTGTAGCATAAATTTGGTGATGGAAGCTTAGATATTTTGTTTTCATGTTAATATTTAAAAATGCGTTGTACACCAACACAACTAAAGCCCATATTTTATGATTTTTATTGCTGAACCGACAGTTGACGTCACCATACATTTGTATGGGAAAAGGAGTGTGAAATTCTTCTCTCACCTATGGCTTGAGACAAGGATATCTCAACCGGCTAAAAATAGGTACCATGCTGTCTCATTAGTGAGAAATAATCTTGATAGCAAGACACTTGTACAAACATTCAAAGAAAAGTATTTGTACTGGAGAAAGATGTTTATAACTGGAAACTTTTTCTTTAAAGATGTTTAGGAAAACAGTAATTTCAAAATGGAATAGTGAAGATTTTCTCTAGTGATATGAAAAATGGTATATAGTGGGTATTGAGATTTCTGTAAACATATCTGTGATTAATATTTGAGATCTATTTAAAAACATTTTTAAAAATAAATCTCAAAATGTAGCCATTTACATCAGGCTGTGAAATTATAGATCATTTGATTTTTCTTCAAGATGCATATGTAGAATAAAAGAGTATTTACATGTATAGGCTACACATGACTTCCATTTTTAAAATATAAAATTTGTTATAATTTTTAATTTCTGCTTCTTCTACTCAAAAAATCAGTGATAGGCAATTCAAATTCTGCAGTTAAACATTGTTGAAATAAATAAACCAATTTGCAAATCATTATATATGCTAAAAATTATTAAAAAGTAAAAAGAGCAAAGAAAAGGTAATAGGAATTTTATAGACTAAATTGTGAACTAAAAGAGTTAGGTATCTGATAACATAAATTTTCTTTTCAGGCATTCCTTGATGTATGTACTGATATTATAGAGTCACAGATGTCACAGCAATCAGAATCGCCATCTAGTGTCAGTTTAGAGGAAGATTCATCTCACTTTGACAGTCATTCAGATTCTTCTCAGCTCCTGTCTGAGGGTGGACGTAAGGGCTGTTGTTAACAGCTAAACATAGAAGTGGATTTTTTTTTTAAATTACATAGTGAATAGGTGTTAAATCAAATAAAAATGGGCACATGGTTTTATTATCTTTACATATGATGTATTGATAGAGAATACCACAGAACTTTTTTACATTAGAATTGTACCTGCATTTCATCGTGATTTTCTAGTCCAATGAAAAGGTGCAAACAAAAGACCAATGCAGACTTTACACCACCTTGCATACTGTAAATCATTTAAAGCTTGTTGAAAATGATTGCTGAAAATAAAGAACTGTCCTTTATTGTTGATCTTAGAAATATTTACATATTCTTCACATGTATTTCTTTTTTGAAAAAGTTTCAAACACGAATCAAGTAGCTAAAAGAATTTTTTTTACCTTTATTTTTATGGGTTTTTTCATGCAAAGCTCTATTATTTTGTCATATGAATTATTCTGACACTTACTTGACATACCAGTGATGTTTTTTATTATTTTTTATTACTCGTATAAAAGACGTTGTATTTAAGATATTTATATTAAATATTTTTAGTGTACTTTCAGCACCTTTTGATGTGTCAATTTCATTGATTTTCTTTTATATTGACCAGGAATAAAATTAAATCATTTCATTTCTGTTTAAAATATTAAATGTATTTAAAAGATTCTTTGACCATAAATGTATGGTATATCTGTCTGCTCTCATAATACACCTATAGCTGTCATTTTACAATGAAACATGTAGCATAATAGATTACATGTGTTGTTAATTACGTTGTTGAGTTGAGTTGATTAATTTTACTTATAACAGAAGTTCAAGAGAAGATTTAAATTACTGTCATCCAATCAGAATGTTCAGTATTAAAACAATCCATGGCCACCACAAACCTCTTGCAGTGGCATAGCCAGGGTCTATATAATGTGGAAGCCCTTTTCTCTACGAGGTGTTGGGTACCCATTTGGACTTTATTTGGCAATAGATAAAGACCTGAGTTAATCATCTTGGAAATTTCAGAGAACTCATTTTTTATATGTAATTACACATTCCTTTCTTTTTCTTGTGTGTGTGTGTGTTGGGGGGTGGGGTGCTGGTTATTTTGCTGTTCTTTTGCCAAAACGATTATAAGTCTAGTCTGGGATCTTGACTAAATATTCTCAAACTGTAAGGGAATTTCTAATTCGAATGTACAGTCAGGTCACTAGCAATGAATCTGGTCAAATTTTTGACCGCTTTGCAATGTTGGGAATACCTAAAAAATTACGTGAGTATTAACTGTAACTGACATAATTCCAATACAAAGCATTATGACATAACGTCAGATGTCCCGTAATCGAATTCAAATAAAAAAAACCCAGTTTATCAAAATAATGTTATTATAGATTTATGTCTTGTTTGTGGAAATAACTCTATCTAAAAGCAGGAAAACAAGAAGCAGATAGCTACTTTTTAAAAATTGTTTTAGGACAGACATTTCAGACGAAACAAAACATGCACGAAAAGTTAGATAAAACAAGTTAGTTTTAAACAACCAATCAAACTTGGTAGTAGACTGGTGGTGAACTGGGGTTATATTTTGAAAGTGACACTTGTATAAATAAAAAATGTTGAAGCCTTGGCTATGTCACTGTCATGTTTTATTATCTCTGTGTTTTGTTTGTTTTAATCATAATGACATTTTAAAGACATTTTTGTTTTAGTCATATTTTTTACAAGCATTTTTGGAGATGCATTTTTTCTCCTAAATATTGTTTTTTTCTTATTTATGTGGAATCGGCAAGAGAAATTTCTGTTTTCTTTGTTATTATGTGTTATTTTTTGTTTGGAGGTATTTTTCTTTCTTTGTTTTATTGGGATAACACATGATATATTATTTTCTATTTTTTGTTGGGAGGTCTTAATACTATGTATTATTATAGAATTCAGTGTTACATGTAGAATTAGGGTTATGGTAAGTTTGTATTTGAAAATAATGTTTTTGTCAAACTTTAACATGTGTTATGATGTTTTTTTTATATTTTTTAATACATTTGTTCTGCTAGATGTATGCAAAATATATTGTAGGAGAGTCATCTAGTTGTGGGGGTAAATTGTTAAAATATAAGGGTCCAAGTTATATTGCTATATATGTGATATTTATACATTCATGTTATGCTTATTGATATATAGAGTAGTTAGATATATTTTTAGTTCATTAAGTGCCTTACGCAGAGGAATCACTCCAGAAAAAAATGATACAATTTATTATTACAAAAATACACAATAAATGTAGAAAATTAAAAAAACAGTTGATAGCTGATGATGATTGCCAAGATTGATGCTCAAATTAAAATATTACTATAGACATATATTTTAGGAAAAGTTATGAGCAAATTGTGTGACACAGATAGCTTAGAAACTCAACCAGAAACAGATGAGAACAGCCATTATACAATCCAGTCATCTGATAGCAAAATAAAAATACAAACCAACTCAATCTTTGAACAAATTATGCAGAAAACTTTAATGGGTAAAATGTATTCAAAAGGTATTACTGCACTCGCATATTTTTTTCCTAATTAGTTGATTCTGTACAAATGATCTGTATTCCTTTAAAGCAAATTTGATAAAACTGTTTGTCGAAAAAATAGCAAATTCAATAAAGATTAATAGGTTCTTTCATACGTTTTGGGGAAAGACCGGTTGATGTTTCATGCGTGATAGAAATTGTATGTCTTTTCGCAAGTGAAGCGCAGCAGAACGAGCCAAAAGACATATAAATTCCTATCACGAGTGAAAGATCACACAGACTTTCCCAAAAACGTATGAAAGAACCTATTTCTTCCGTAAACCAACAACTTTCACATCGCTATAAGCTATAGACTCTCCATTGTTTTAGACTCCATTGTCTCTGACGTTCAATCAGAACGCCGGAAACAAGAACGTTGTTATGCTTCCATAGTTAAAGTTAGTGTAATTTGTTCAGAAAGTGTTACAATGAAAGACACCTTCCTACTGCAGCAATCACTGAAAATAAAGAAGCATAGAATCAAATATATGTGTTAACTTAAAGGTTCAATGAATGTTTGTTGTCATATAAACTTTCAATCAGAATGCCGGAAACAAGAAAGTTGTTATGCTTCCATAGTTAAAGTTAGTGTAATTTGTTCAGAAAGTGTTACAATGAAAGACACCTTCCTACTGCAGCAATCACTGAAAATAAAGAAGCATAGAATCAAATATATGTGTTAACTTAAAGGTTCAATGAATGTTTGTTGTCATATAAACTTTCAATTTTTTCTGGAGTGAAGAATTAAGCTTGCCATATGTGTACACCGTGAAAGCCCATAAAATATTTATATTGTGTACATCACGATAGCTCATAATATATTTATATTGTGTAAACCACAATAGCCCATTAAATATTTATATTGTGTACACCATGATTGCCCATAAAATATTTATATTGTGTACACCATGATTGCCCATAAAATATTTATATTGTATACATCATGATAGCCCATAAAATATTTATATACTTCATATATTTTTAATATGTTAAATAGGTTATTTGTTAATTATGTCAGTCATGGTTTGTTGTTTATTTTGTTTGTTTGTTTTTAACAGATTCCAAGAATTTTCTAGTTGAACTAAAACATTTTTTTATGAAAATGATAACATTTATCAATGATTTTAACTTGTCAGCATTTTATTCTAGTCAGAGGATCATTGTTTTTTTTTATAAATGATAAGCTGTATAACACATAGTTATCATTTAAGTTGGTCCATCACCAAATATGTGTATCATGCAGGTCAATCAAACAAGGTGAATGTTCATGGTAGATCTAAAAATCTATGAACAAATGATTATTTAATCATTAATTGGATCTGTTATATGGCACAAGTCAAACCACACACCAACTGGAAAATTGTTGCCTTCCACTGGTACATTAGTTTTTCTTGACATCCATTAAAGGAAATTTATTTATCAAACTTTTTTGGATATTAGAATATTTATAAAACTAGTCATGAATGCTGTTTGATATGTTCTTAATATGGCTTACAACATAAACTATCTGTCACAATTTACTTATGTTTAATTAGAATATTTAAGAATTTTTCACTTATACAATTTGTTAGCTTGTATTGTTAATATACAAGTTAAAAGGTAAGTTAAAAACTTAGAAAGGGAACTCGTATCATTTAGACTTTTTAGGTAAGATTTTAATGACTTTTGACCAGCAATACAGTAGACCTGTTTTATTACTTGGTAAAATTTCACAGCCTAGTATAGTTGTTGTGAGCAAAGACCATTTATATAGAGTCCTTGTTTTGATGTGAAAATAAGCCCACAAAAGTTAAAGATGTTTTATAATGTAGAAAACATCACTAGATATATATGTTTGTTTCAGATCGAAGTACTTCCTTAAATCGACAGCATATTTTCATATCTATGGCAGATGACGTCATAAAGTTGGAAAATACATGGCCGTTTTTTAAGGTACTCAAATTTATGGCAAAAAATACATCATAAATGTTTCAAATTCATGGCACATTTTGGTTGCTCAAAATCTAACGGGAAAGAAATGTAAGTGGGTATAACGACCAAGTTAAACTACACATAACCATGAAATTTGTTGGATGCAACAGAATGTCATCTAGATGATAATTAAAACAACCCGCAAGTCTTATTACAAGTATAATCCAACTTGTGAAATGTGCATCAAAATGAACCAAACAATTACTGTACAATCTGGTGTTAATGTTTTGTGCAATCTTATTACGTGACAGCCATTATTTAAAAATCAAAGATTCATAAACTAAAGCTGAAATATTTTAGGCTGAACTCTAAGCAAACATTCAATGATCTATTAAACTGCAATCAGTCTGGACAAATGATATTACTGCCTTCAAGTAAAACAAGTAAATGCATGTTACAACCAGCCCAATATCCCAAAACGAGCTAAATTTCTTCTATTCCTATTTAATAATTTTAAAGAAATATTCTGATATTTATAATTAAAGAGATGAAACTAACTGCCCAATTTGTTATACCTGATATGGATGTTATTATACGACCTTACTAGAAGTCTTATTTTCAGAATCGTTTTCGTTGTTTACATTGATAATTTGTTTAACTTGTTGTCTATGATACACATGTTTCTCAATATGAACAACGGAATCATTTTTGTTACAGAGTATAAATAATTTCTTTGTTTTTTTACCTTTTGTTTTTTTTTGTTAATGTAATCAAGGATTTTTCCTATACAACTTTTCAAGGTTTTATTGCAAATGATTTATGAAATATTATCAGTTGTTTATTTTCGAGTTCATCAACTTTTGATGACGTCATCCACCACTGATCATAGAAGTTACTTTCGTTTGTGATGTAATCTGCCATAGATCTGAGAAAGAGAATTCAATTTTAGGACGTACTTCGATCTGAGTCTAACATATATATATTGGCTGTCATTTCAGTGACACTAGTATGTCTTCACATCATAACTTATTGCAATATACCACATCAATGTTGTTCTCTGATTCTTCTCAGTAATCTCAGATAAATAGGTACATTTTTTTTTGCAAAAAGACAAATGAGTCTGGATAATAGTTAATGGTATATTTTGAAAAACCCAAATAGTTATGTTCCATTACTTTACATACATATTTCCTTTAGATAGATTTTTGTTATTACAGCTGATTTTCATACGAACTAATTGTTATTTATACTAACAGGGTTTTACATTCTTAGTTTTCTTCTTTATGGATTATTGTATAGGAGGTCTGACATTGTTTTACATTTTGATCTGATATTTTAGGAATAAATTGCAAAGTTTTTGCTACTACTATGCATTTGATGTGTTTATTATTAAACTTTTAGCGAAAGTTGTTTGTAGACTTATTCCTACAAGTGTCTTCATTTCTTTACAGATTTAGTATTAGTATATACTATTGATAGTTTTTATTCAGGATTTAATAATTTTTTTTTAGTGTTAAGTTTACCAACTAGAAACTTCTGAAGCAAGAAAGATTGATCTTTCATCAGAAAATATAAATATTCCACTATAGCCCTGTTTAAACACTTCATGTCATATTAATCCAACCAGTACCTGAAGCTTACTAATGGTACAAACACGGTATATGTAAGTTTTATCTTCTTTTAAACTTAAAACTTCATTATTTACCATCCCATAACTCTTTAGACTAGTTCAGCAAGACCCAAATTAGGTAAGATCAGAACACTAAGTTAGCTACAGCAATCAAAGACAGAAATGGCCAGTTTTCGTTAAACAGGAAGTAGATGAGCAACAGACCTGAAATTGAATCCCACTTTATGGGAGGCCATGCTGATGCTGCATACCAAATTTCAAGAGAATGTGATTAATAGTTGCTGAGAAAACTTAAATTTTTTTCCTACCTGCCGCCCAACATTCACCATTTTAATACCTGGATTTTCACTCTGTGAAATCCGGCCAATGAACTTTGTATTTTGGGTTCTTTAGAACCTGAAGTTAATTCTTCTGAGAAATAAATTCTTTGGAAGTCTATAAATGACAAAATGTATCAATACACAATGTGTATCATGATTTAGTTTTTGTTTATTTGAGAATCTATGCCATTTTTAGCTCACCTGACCCGAAGGGTCATGTGAGCTATTGCCATCACTTGGCGTCCGTCGTCGTCCGTCGTCGTCGTCGTTAACTTTTCTTCAAAAATCTTCTCCTCCAAAACCACTGAAGGGATTGCTTTGAAACTTTGCATACATCATCAGTAAAATGTCCTCTACCAAGTTTGCCCAAATCATGGCCTCAGACCAACCAACATGGCCGCCATGGCTAAAAATAGAACAGAGGGGTCAAAATACAGTTTTTTGCTTATAGTTCAAAAAGTATAACAGATACAGGAAAACCGAAGAGACCTTCCTTCTTCAGCATCTAAAGCTCTACAAAACATAACCTGGTCTCCTGGTGCAATATTTTTCATTGACGCAAGCTTCACTTCAAATATAACACCAGGTCAGGACCTCCGATATAAGCATTTTCATTGGTTGATAATATGACGCCATTTAATATTACATGCACATGCCAATCTTTTTTTAAATCTTGGAATACCATTTCTTTATAAAATTTAAATGTAAATTATATGTTAACTTTACGTTTAAATTATGAAATCATAATGTAAACTCAGCTGAGAAATGTAAACATTGAACGTCACAAAGAGAATGACGTCATAAAACGTTCGTTCTTTTTGAACTTATCTATATTACTAAATGGTTAGTCTAGAGAATACCCGAACGTCAAATTTCAATGCTGTCACCGTTGAAATCCAATGCTCCTGACCTGACGTTATATCCGAAGGCCGCTTAGGCTCATGAGGATATCATCGTCAGGGTACCAGAATATACAAAGCACTCCATTGGGTCAAAGTTGTATGATAACTCCTTGTAGGAGTTATTGCCCTTTAATTGTCAAAATTGATGATTTTTGCCATTGTTGCCTCAAAATCTTGAAAATTATTAGAACTAGAGAAAAAGTTAGCATTGCTTAATTGTTCTGCTCTATGAGGGCTACAAAAATGACTTAAGTGTCAAGATTGTCTGATTAACCGTTTAAGAGTTATTCCCCTTGAACTGTTTTTTTTAATCGGTTTTAATTGATTTTTTAAAATCTTCTCCTCTGAAACAACTGAAAGTACTGCTTTGAAACTTTGTACACATCATCTGTCAAATGTCCTCAACCAAGTTTGCACCTACCATGGCTGCAGATTAACCAACATGGCCACCATGGCTAAAAATAGGATGGGGGGGGGGGGGGGTAAAATACAGTTTTTGGCTTATATTTAAAAAAGTGTAACAGATACAGGAAAACCGAAAGGACAGGCCTTCATCTGCATCAAAAGCTCTATGAAACACTCCATTGGGTTGAAGTTGTATGATGACTCCTTATAGGAGTTATTGCCCTTTAATTGTCGAAATTGATTATTTTTGACATTTTTGCCTCAAAATCTTGAAAATTATTAGAACTAGAGAAAAAGTTAGCATTGCTTAATTGTTCTGCTCTATGAGGGCTACAAAAATGACTTTAGGGTCAAGATTGTCTGATGAACCGTTTAGGAATTATTCTCCTTGAACATTTTTAGCTCACCTGACCCAAAGGGTCATGTGAGCTATTGTTATCACTTTGCGTCCGTCGGCGTCGTCGTCGGCGGCGGCGGCGGCGGCGTCGTCGTCGTCGTCGGCGGCGTCTGTAAACTTTTTACATTTTAATCTTCTTCTCTGAAACCACTTGGCCAATTGAAACCAAACTTGGCCATAATGTTCATTGGATGGACCTTTACAAAGTTTGTGTTTTTTATTTTGATTGGTAAACCAATATGGCCGCCACCTCAAGACTTAGTTTAACATAGGACCCTATGGGAAAAAAGTTAAAAAGGGCTTCTTCTCTGAAACCGTTTAACCAATCAAAACAAAACTTACTAGCAATATTGTTTAGATGGTCCTCTATGAAGTTTGTGTTTTAGATGGGAATTGGAAATTCAAAATGGCCGCCACTGCAGGACTTAGTTTAACATAGAACCCTATGGGAAAAAGTTTTAAAAGGCTTCTTCTCTGAAACCGGTTAATCAATGGAAATAAAAACTTACTAGCAATATTGTTTGGATGGTCCTCTATAAAGTTTGTGTTTTTTATGGCAATTGGAAATTCAAAATGGCCGCCACTGCAGGACTTAGTTTAACATAGAACCCTATGGGAAAAAGTTTTAAAAGGCTTCTTCTCTGAAACCGGTTAATCAATGGAAACAAAAACTTACTAGCAATATTGTTTGGATGGTCCTCTATAAAGTTTGTGTTTTTTATGGCAATTGGAAATTCAAAATGGCTGCCACCGCAGGACTTAATTTAACATAGGACCCTATGGGAAAAAGTTTGAAAGGCTTCTTTTCTGAAACCGGCCAACTAATGGAAACAAAACTTACTAGCAATATTGTTTGGATGGCCCTCTATAAAGTTGATGTTTTTTATCCCAATCTGATATTCAAAATGGCCGCCACCGCAGGACTTAGTTTAACATTGGACCCTTTGGGAAAAAGGTTAAAAAGGGCTTTTTCTCTAAAACCGGTTAACCAATCAAAACAAAACTTACTAGCAATATTGTTTGGATGGTCCTTTATAAAGTTTATGATTTTTATGCCAACTGGAATTCAAAATGGCCGCTACCGCAGGACTTAGTTTAACATAGGACCCTATGGGAAAAAGTTTTTAAAGGCTTCTTCTCTGAAACCGGTTAATCAATGGAAACAAAAACTTACTAGCAATATTGTTTGGATGGTCCTCTATAAAGTTTATGTTTTTTATGGCAATTGGAAATTCAAAATGGCCGCTACCGCAGGACTTAGTTTAACATACGACCCTATGGGAAAAAGTTTTTAAAGGCTTCTTCTCTGAAACCGGTTAATCAATGGAAACAAAAACTTACTAGCAATATTGTTTGGATGGTCCTTTATAAAGTTAATGTTTTTATGGCAATTGGAAATTCAAAATGGCCACCTCCCCCGCAGGACTTAGTTTAACATGGGCAAATAAAAAAAATCTTCTCTATACAACTGGTTAACCAATGAAACAAAGCTTTCTAGTAATATTGTTTGGATGGTCCTATTTAAAGTTTATTGAAAATTACAGGACTTACTTTAACATCAGGGAAATGCCATTTTCATTGCCTATAAAATCAGGTGAGCGATACAGGCTCTTAAGAGCCTCTGGTTTTAATCAATTTTACTTGATTTTAAAAAATCTTCTCCTCTTAAACCAATGAAAGGACTGCTTTGAAACATTGCACACATCATCTTTAGGATGTCCTCTACCAAAATTGTGCAAATCATGACACCTGACTACCTACATAGCTACATTGGATTAAAATAGAAAAAATGAAAAGGGGGGGGGGGGGGGGGGTTGAGAGAGTTTTCGACTGATAGTTAAAAAAGTATAACAGGTACAGCAAATTTGAAGTGAACCTCCCTTCTCCCTCTAACCATCAAAAGATCCTCCTTATAGGAGTTATTTCCCTTAAAAGGTCAAAATTAATGATTTTTGCAGAAGTGTTGGGCAATTCCTTATAGCAAAGAAAAGCTGGATAAAAAAGGGTTGTTTGGTTTCAGGTTCAGGTGAGCGATACAGGCTCCTGGGAGCCTCTAGTTATCTTTGTGGTAGTGTATGCAATTTTTATTTGGGAGAAATATAGAGTACTCTGTTAGAAATCCTGAACATAGGAAAACTGGCAGTACATGTCCATGGTAGTGTATACCTTATCTGAGGTTATGCTCAAACTCACAATAGGCAAATTTGTTTCACCAATGGGAGTTTCCTTCATTGTACATCATAAATAAATGAATGTGGTTCTTCATTAATTAATTAATGATATGCTTTAAATGAGAAAGTGGGGCCTCAGTTTTAAATTGAGAAAGTGGGGCCTTGGTGGCAGAGTGGTTAAGGTAATTCGTCTACTATTGATCATGTGGTCTGTCAACACTGAGATTGCGGGTTCGATTCTCATTGCAGGATTGGTGTACTTTCCTACCGCAGTTCGCGATTTTTTTCCTGGTACTCCGGCTTCCTCCCCCATTAAAAACTGGACGCCATGATATAGCTGAAAAATTGCTGAAAGTGGAGTTAAAAACCATTCAAACAAACAAACAATAAAATGAGAAAGAAGTTCCTTTTAAATTATACAACAACTTTGTGCAATGCAACATAATATATTACCCTTTTCTTAAATGAATCAAAAGTTTGAAGAGTTGTCTTTTTTAATTAGTTTTTCAAGGAAATTATATGAGCTATCTGTATAATTGTACTTTTTAAGTTACCTGATTCAAAGGGATATGTGTGATCTAATCTCATCAATTGGTTACAGTCGTAGTTGTTGTAGCTGTTTGACAAAAATCTGTTCATTCTTCTCCAAAACCACATGGCCAATTGGAACCAAACTTCATTGGGTGGTTCATAACAAAGTTTGATTTTTTTTTAAATATTTAACATGACTGCTTGGGCAGTCAATACATTTTGATAGGCTGAAATTATAAGTATCTTATGACAAACCACCTGGCAGATTGATTTCTCCAGTCGAGCACAACTCAAGTTATCTTCTACAAATTTTGATGTTTTTATTCCAATCCAAGAGGCCTGCCACTATCCAATGGAAAAAACATAAAAATATGCAGTTTTAGAGAAATCATCCCATATATTTAATTAAAATTTTGCAGAAATAAAGCCAGGATAGTTTTCTGATAATTTTTAGGTTTTCATGTCAATTTTGTTGATTGGCCAAATTCAAAATGCCAACAACAAACCACTTGGCAAAGGGAATTTTGATAATGCAGAACAGTACCTCAGATAGTCAAAATCGAACAAGTTTGAACTTTACAACATAACTATAGCAAAAAGGTACAGAGGGCTTCTTTACAGAAACTGCCGCACACATTTTACCAATTAATGCAGCAATGAGGCCAGTGTACTTCTCTTACAATTCTGCTATTTTAAATTCTGTATGGCTGTCAGGGCTGTTAATGTCTCCTAGACCGCCAAAAATTTAAAACTGTTTTCTAACAAACCACTTTGGAAATTCAACATGGTTGCTAGTGTCCTTATGCATTCTGATTAGCAAAAATTTCAGAATCTTCTGACAAAATGCTTGTCAAATTAAACTGTGATATTGTAAAAATGTACTGCCGTGTGATCACAAAAAGCTCACCAGGACCTAGTCTAGGTGAGCTGAAAATGTACTGCAGTGTGATCACAAAAAGCTCACCAGGACCTTGTCTAGGTGAGCTGAAAATGAGAACAAGACTTGTATATTATAAATTTCCCTATATTTTAACTTATTACTTGACTTAAGCAAGTCACATGTTAGACCTTGTAAAATTTCTTCTAGTCTCAGGTCCAAAATCCATCCATATTTAGGGATAAAGTAGCTAAAAACATGTTCAAACTTGTTTGTCCAAATTTGGAAGTGACCCTTGTGGTAAAGTTTTGCTTCTTCTGTTTATTCCCCTCGAACAAGCCCATTGATGATCTGTGATTTTACTTTTCTCTGGGAGACAAACTATTGTGTCACACTCCAACAAGGGTAATAATTGTATAATACCATTAAATTATTTGCAATTTGTATAAAAGAAATTTGTTCTTTTATTATTTTCATATACAACAATAAAATAAAATAATAATCTGATTTTTTTTAATTAATGTAATAAACATTCCTGAAAGACCAGCTTTCACAGAAATTAAAACAACTGTTACATATAAAATCTACAACTTAGTAATAAATAAATATGAGAACACTCATCGATTAAACTTATTTGTTAGTTTTATTTATCATACAATATGTTTCTTAATTGAATAAATATACATAAACTGGTTGGTTAGAAAACAATTCTATGTTTTTGACCCCTTAAATAGTGACAGAAATTGTATGTACCATAACACATTCAGATAAAATAACATATTATTCCATATATATAAAATATTAAATAACCGAGTATTTAATTTTTTTTTAAAGTGTTCGGTTTGATCACAGCATGCATTTTTTGGTAAAGGTGTCTAGAGAAAAATAAGAACCAATAACCTTCAGCAGTAAAACTGACTTATTATATAGATAGAGATGAAATATCGAATTTACCGTGACAGAAATCACGGTAAATCACATGTGAAAATTATCGTTTTTTTTCACTCTCGGGTTTTTTCCCACCAAAATTTTGTACTATACAAATATTCATCCACCGTTCATAAAATTTAGAATTAAGCATCAAAATTTTACGAAAACAATTTTGATCTATATAATAAATAGGATAATCAATTGAGCATCGTGAATATCCAAAATATGATCACTCGTGCCGCAATAAAGCATCAATTTCCGCGCACTCGTTTAATCAGATGCGTTATGCAGCACTCTTGATCATATTTTGGATATTCACTCCGTCCAATCATATTTTGGATATTCACTCCGTCCAATTAATTATCCTGTTAATCCTTGTCAACTGAAGATGGCAGTTTAGGGCTCAACTTGACCCAGTTACAGCCCAACCGTTGACAGGTTGTAATAGACACCATTCTACCCATTTCATAATATTAACAAGATTTGTGTAAATCGAACTGCTCTGATTGACTGTAATAATAACAACTAGAGGCTCCCAGGAGCCTGTATCGCTCACCTGAACCTGAAACCAAACAACCCTTTTTTATCCAGCTTTTCGTTGCTATAAGGAATTGCCCAACACTTCTTCAAAAATCATTACTTTTGACCTTTTAAGGGAAATAACTCAGATAAGGAGGAGCTTTTGAAGCATAGAGGGATAAGGGAGGTTCACTTCAAATTTGCTGTACCTGTAATACTTTTTTAACTATCAGTCGAAAACTCTCTCGACTCCCAGCCCCCCCCCCCCCCCCTTTTCATTTTTTCTATTTTAAGCCAACATAGCTATGTAGGTGGTCAGGTGTCATGATTTGCTAAATTTTGGTAGAGGATGTCTAAAGATGATGTGTGCAATGTTTCAAAGCAGTCCTTTCATTGGTTAAAGAGGAGAAGATTTTTTAAAATCAAGTAAAATTGATTAAAAAAATGTTCAAGGAGAATAATTCCTAAACCGTTCATCAGACAATCTTGACCCTAAAGTCATTTTTGTAGCCCGAATAGAGCAGAACAATTAAGCAATGCTAACTTTTTGTCTAGTTCTAATAATTTTTAAGATTTTGAGGCAAACATGTCAAAAATAATTTCGACAATTAAAGGGCAATAACTCCTATAAGGAGTCATCATACAACTTCAACCCAATGGAGTGTTTCGTAGAGCTTTTGATGCAGATGAAGGCATGTCACTTCGATTTTCCTGTATCTGTTACACTTTTTTAAATATAAGCCAAAAACTGTAATTTACCCCCCCCCCCCCCCACCTCCGTCCTATTTTTAGCCATGGTGGCCATGTTGGTTAATCTGCAGCCATGGTTGGTGCAAACTTGGTTGAGGACATTTGACGGATGATGAGTACAAAGTTTCAAAGCAGTACTTTTAGTTGTTTCAGAGGAGAAGATTTTAAAAAATCAATTAAAACCGATTAAAAAAACCTTCAAGGCGAATAACTCCTAAAGGGTTAATCAGACAATCTTGACCCTAAAGTCATTTTTGTAGCCCTCATAGAGCAGAACAATTAAGCAATGCTAACTTTTTCTCTAGTTCTAATAAATTGCAAGATTTTGAGGCAAACATGGCAAAAATCATCAATTTTGACAATTAAAGGGCAATAACTCCTACAAGGAGTCATCATACAACTTTGACCCAATATAGTGTTTTGTAGAGCTCAGATGCTGAAAAGGAAGGTCTGTTCGGTTTTCCTGTATCTGTTATACTTTTTGAACTATAAGCAAAAAACTGTATTTTGACCCCCCTGTTCTATATTTAGCCATGGCGGCCATGTTGGTTGGTCTGAGGCCATGATTTGGGCAAACTTGGTAGAGGACATTTTACTGATGATGTGTGCAAAGTTTCAAAGCAATCCCTTAAGTGGTTTTGGAGGAGAAGATTTTTGAAGAAAAGTTAACGACGATGACGACTACGACGGACGACGACGGCCGACGACGGACGCCAAGTGATGGCAATAGCTCACATGACCCTTCGGGTCAGGTGAGCTAATAAAAATCAATCAAATAACTTTTCTGATTACAAAAAGATATGATAATGTTTAAATGCAAAACACACTCTATAATGTAAAGAGATATTTGATTTTGTTCAAACATGTGTATAAATTATGCACATAAATGGTCTACTTAAGATTCTACAGTATATATTGTACCTCATAGGATTAATAACAATGCATTCTGTGTAATACATCAGGGATCGACATTAACGGTAGTCCGATTGTCTGGGACAAGTAAAAATACAATTCGGACAAGTAAAAAGCTTGTTTCAGTTGCCCGATCGGACAAGTGAAAATAAAATCAAATTTATCTAGAACAATCGTAAATTTTTTAAAAGTCCTTTAAGCGGCGATTCTCGCATTAATTGTGTTAAAAATAAAACCCTGCATTGCGACCAAAATTCCCCTTTTCTAAATATAAACACGCGTCACTTAACAATAACCAATGAAATCCCGTTTCTTACTTATTATAAATAATCATCCAATGAAATCGTTGATGCTAATTTTATATCGGCCTTTCTGGAAAAATGTTCTAAAATAACTACGATACAACTGTCGGATGTTTTAGACTAAAACAATTTATTTCAATAAAATAATGAAATGAATGAATTAATTGTCGTTTTATTGATACAAATAAATGGAAAGAAGTTCGATTTCTGTCATAAAATTTTCATAACTTGTTAAATTTGGCCAACAATTTATAATTTTAAATACGTACGTCGTGTCATCTTAATTGACATTTCGTGCCACTTGTCAGTGTCAGGTTCAGAAAAAAATTAATATAAAAGTCGAATTTCGATGCAGTTGAGTCAAAATTGAAATATGGCAAAACAGTTAACCTTGTCAAAATTTTTTAGTGGAGTTCCCACACCACTTCCAGTCACCAAAATGGGTTGTTTAATTCGGACAAGTACTTTGTACTTTCGGACAAGTAAAACCTGACTGTTACTTGTCCGAATGGACAAGTAGGTTTTACAGTTAATGTCGATCCCTGTACATGGACTGTTCAATTACATAACCTAGTATGGTACTCCAGGAAAGCACCCCTGAAGGTCATTTATTTTATTAATTTGCCTTGTTTCCATATTTGGACAAAACATTTGTAACCACCCACCTGTAACAGCAATTTGGAACTGTGTTCTTGAAATGGTGTAAGTTTTAATGAAACAGTACATATCAGTCATACATATGTAAAAAATACAACTAAAAGTATTTTGTTGCATAGTAACTTATTGAGTTGACTTTGATAAAACTTTTAAAATGTGCATTTCTTTGAACATTATCACAGGTGATAATTACAAATAATTTAAAAAAAAATAATTTGGTGAAAATACATACAATTAGATTCTTCAAAAAAAGAACAATGAATAGTAAACAATAAAACAAGAATATTTGTGAAAATCTAAATCAAACGTTGCTTTTTATACACTTAATTTCATTTAAAAAAATTACAATGTGCTCTGTTTCAACAGATTTTACTAACTACATAATGTAAAAGTCCTTGGTATTTACATTCTAATAGTTTCAGGTTTTAGTACATGTACAACATACAGGTATATAAAATTTGGCTAAATACTTATTTAAAGATAGACAGTAAATATGTTAATTCTACAGAGTAGTATTTTTACAACAACTTTAGCTAAAAATATAACAAAATTAATTTTTAAAAGTCTATTTCAGATATATTTGGCAGCAGTCAAATTTCTGTTAGTAACAAGTAATTTCACTTAGTAGAGCAAAAAAATATAAATCTACAGACAACTATGGTTGGTCAAGAATAGAATAAAATTATTTAATACAGTAGTCCCCTCTCGAGCGACCCCTCGTTTGAACAACCACCCCTTTGTCCTGACCACTTTCCTCTTGCATTAACTCATTTCTGTACAAATTTACCTCTTTTAGAAGACCACCCCTTTAACGCGACCAGCGACCGCCCTATAGCTATAAAAACCTGTGCTTTCCCCCCTCATGAACAACCACATTATCAATTTGTATATGTTTATGTTTACTAGAAATCACACCGGAAGTTCAACTTCAAGTTCGGGAAATCGACCGGAAGTTCATCATTGATTTTTACCAGATGAAAGATTTTGAATAAAATGCCTGTTGTTTATTATTGGTATTAATAAAATTATACAAGAATGTGTGTTGGTTGTTTATTTGTGGTTTTTATATCGAATATTGAATTGAAAAATGTTGATGTCCCAATATCTTCATGTGACGTGTACAACATTTGCATATGATAGTAAACAAAATTTGGACAATGCCATTTTGATTATAATCTTGGCCTCATGACCTAATAATGTTCATTGAACTGTCTTTTCTAATATATTTTTTTTCAGTAAAGAAAATGTGTTTGATTCTTCCATTAATTATTTTTTAATTTTCATTTGATCAAGTGAAAGACCGCGTCAATCGGCCAAATATAGATTAAAAATAGGCTTGAGATAATTTACATACCAAGCTATTTTTAGATTTAATTGTCCGAACTGTTTACATTTATTACACGTTTATCATTTTGAAAATGTGTTTGCTGAGAATTAAACATTCAATCAGGAAGTTAAAATTTGCCATTTATAATTTAGTTAGCTTTGTGCAGTGAATTTCGAGATTTGTACGCAAATTAAACATTTCTAAAGCACATGTCTCAAGAATATTCTGAATAATTGAATGGTCTCAATGAAGGTTTCACTGTGACATGACACATAGTAAGTTAAAACTACCCATCATATGCATGATATTGGGAAAGAAAACAGTTTTATTAAGACCAATATAAATAAAACTTTATTGATAATCAGCAGACAGATAAATCTTAAGTATGATAACATGTGTACCTACAAAAAGAAAACGATAAAAATGTTAATACACATAATATCAAACAAATATTTTGTGAAATGTGGTAAAAATTAGTTACAAAGATATCATCCTGGACACAACAAGATAAAAACAAGTTGGTAATTATAATAATAATACATGTACATGTAATTACAATCTAATCGTAACTAATTCCATTTGAGACCACCTCTTTTGTAAGACCACTTTTCAGTTACAAATAGGGTTATCTTTCAAGAGGTGGACTACTGTAAAAGCTTATTGCAGATATATAAAACTATAAAAGAAATTACATAAATTTAGCATTTGGTCCGCCTTGATATTGATAGTACCAATACTTCAACCTCATGTAGGCGTACTGTAAGTCTGCCCGGAACTTGGTACACTGCAGGGATCCAATGAGATTACAGTATAAGTAAATACCAAGGATAATCAGCAATACAGAACATATAACCAGTAGGGCCCAAAGGACTGACTTCGCACAGTTTTCTTCTGAAAATATACAATATATATTTAACCAGTAGGGCCCAAAGGACTGACTTCGCACAGTTTTCTTCTGAAAATATACAATATATATTTAACCAGTAGGGCCCAAAGGACTGACTTCGCACAGTTTTCTTCTGAAAATATATAATATATATTTAACCAGTAGGGCCCAAAGGACTGACTTCGCACAGTTTTCTTCTGAAAATATATAATATATATTTAACCAGTAGGGCCCAAAGGACTGACTTCGCACAGTTTTCTTCTGAAAATATATAATATATATTTAACCAGTAGGGCCCAAAGGACTGACTTCGCACAGTTTTCTTCTGAAAATATATAATATATATTTAACCAGTAGGGCCCAAAGGACTGACTTCGCACAGTTTTCTTCTGAAAATATATAATATATATTTAACCAGTAGGGCCCAAAGGACTGACTTCGCACAGTTTTCTTCTGAAAATATATAATATATATTTAACCAGTAGGGCCCAAAGGCCTGACTTCGCACAGTTTTCTTCTGAAAATATATAATATATATTTAACCAGTAGGGCCCAAAGGCCTGACTTTGGACAGTTTTCTTCTGAAAATATATAATATATATTTAACCAGTAGGGCCCAAAGGCCTGACTTCGCACAGTTTTCTTCTGAAAATATATAATATACATTTAACCAGTAAGTCCCATAGGACAGACTTGACACAATCTTTATTCTGTAAATATATAGTATACATATATAACTAGTAAGGCCAAAGAGCAGCCTTAAAACACATTTTTTTCTCAAAATATATAATAAACATATAATCAGTATGGCCCATAGGAGTGTCTTACTACACTGTTTAAAAATATAAAAAACAAAGCTACATCTATATTTCATGTGATTATTTTCATTCTGTAGAAAATAATAAACTTTCATTTGAGCAGTAAATATTCAAATTAATTGTCTGTTGTATATAATTTGATAGTTGTTATTTTATTTTCTAATAAAATTTGAAAATTATCGCTAAGGAAACAAGTATGAACAAAACATCACCATATGATCTTTAGCTTACCATTTTGCATATGTTCATGACTTTGCAACTGTGATTCATCAAAGTGTACCTTTTTCTCTTTCTCACCTGTAAATTTAAATAAGAATTTTACATGTGAGAATATTGTTTGTTTTTTTGAATGGTGTTTAATGCCACTTTCAGCTATTTTTCAGCTATATCGTGGCCTCCAGTTTTTTATTGGAGGAGGAAGCCAGAGTACCCAGAGTAAACCCCCGACCTACAGTAGGAAAACTAACAATCCTACATGTGACAATAAGTTGTTTTTGTATTGATCACATTACAGACTAGTTAATTTATAAATCACTGTCAGCATTTAATGTCTTTTTGTAATAACATCTAATGGCCAATTTGAAGATAGAAGATAAATCATACTTTAGCTGTTATTAGCATTTAGTAGGATTGTTTGATTGAATGGTGTTTTCTGCCACAATATGGCATGATGATACAAAGCCACTGATAAAATTTCAGTATTGTATTATTTACCCTAACTGAGAAAAATGCAACAAAAATGGTTATGGACAGACACACATACCAACTCACAAACACTGAAACAGTATACCCTGATACCTTAGGCAAAGAGCAGTTGAAGCAAACATTTTTGTTGTTGCTTTCCTTGTATTTCCCTATGATGTTGTGTTGAGGATTTAACAATATGTGTGATCTATTGATTCTGGTTAAGTGATTTAAAATGATAATCTCTAACACTATATTTTTTTTGCCGTCTGCTGTGAATGTTACTGTGATAAAATACATTATTCCTTGACATTTCATTTTGTTAGTTGGTACATGTATAGCTTTTACAACTGCATAATTCTATCAACTTGAATGAATTCTAAAATGTACAAGCCACTATGTTAAGGAATGATGAGATTGTGTTCATCTGTTGAAACAATTGTTTATAACAGTTACCAATTAGCTTTGAGTTTTACTTGAGACATTGTGTGTTTAAAAATATATAAAAAATCAACTTCAATTACTAGTTGAAAAATTCATTTTTATGTTTGTTTGTTTGATGGTGTTTTACGCCACTTTCAGCAATTTTTCAGCTATACCATGGCGTCCAGTTTTTATTAGGGGGGGGGGGGGGGGGAAGCCGGAGTACCCGGAGAAAACCCCTGACCTGCAGCAGGAAAACTGGCAATCCTTGTCAATTAAGATTGGAGTCGAGTACACCCTGCCTGCAGTGAGAATCGAACCCGCAATCTCAGTGTTGACAGACCACGTGATCAATAGTAGACGAACTGCCTTGACCACTAGGCCACCGAGGCCCCCAAAAATTCATTTTTATGTGTGAAAAAAAAATCACAATTCTTCCTTTTTCTAAGACTCCTACCAAAAACATTTTCCGATATTGTAAAGATATTAAATACATACTGTAAATTCATAAATTTTTTCCTTGATGTTTTTATTATTGTAAAAAGTACAAGATATGATTGGCAATAACAAAAGCATACATTTCACATCTTCACAATTTTGCTAATGAATTGTTTCAATGACTGCATTAACTAGCATTTCTATTTATTTTAAATTATTTTTTTCAATTTACAGTATAATGCTTACTGTTCTTCCTTTTCCTGAGTATAGAAACCGGTTCTTTCTGGTCACCAGATCCACCATTTGGTAATCCTTCAGTAGTATCACCATCAGCAGATTTGTCTGTGAATTTCTTTAGTGATTCTTTTAGTAAGGAAATTTTAATTTTATTAGTGTTTACAATTTTTTTTCACATATTGGTACATAAATGCTTAAATTTAAATTGCAACTTTGAAAAACTGATACAAACATATACTTTCGTGCAATGATTTGAAATGTAAATGATTTACAGTTTTTGTACTTTGTAACATACTAAATTCTGATTTATTTAAAATTATTTTTAAACAGGTCTCACAGTTTAAATAATTATTACAACATATGAAAAAAAGAAAGAGTATATGTGTTATATTTTTATATTTATAAACAAAAAGAAAAGTATCGTTCAATTACCCATTGTTTTTTTCAAAATACATTTCACAAGTTGTGATTTATAAAAGAGGTTGTTTGTGTTAGCACATACCTTCATACTGTTCAGCTCCAACTTTTGCATATACAGAGGCAAAGAAGTCTAGGCTTTCAATAGTCACTGGATCTTTATCTCCTAGGACTTGCTGTCGTAACTTTGTTGCCTAAAATATGCAAATTTTATAAAAGTCTATAATATTGCATTGTCATTATTTTGCAAACGGCATTCTCCCAAGTCAGGGTTTCTGCGTACATGAAACCCTGCTAAATTTAGTTTAGAAATTCCTAAAATAGAAGATTTCATATTATGTCACAACTAAAAAAATATCACCCAATAACATTACTAGAAAGAAACCAGTGTTGGGAAGTAGAATACATACAACATATTAAAGAGGGATATCCATAATCCAATATGTGTAAGAAAGCCAGTTATTTATTGGCTATTTGCAGGTATAATGTAGCCAATGAAAAAGTGACTTACAGCCCAAAATTTCATCATCTGTGTTTTCTGAAATATAGTAAATAATGTACTACTATTCTATACATTTGGTAAGTAAACGTAACTCACCTTTCCAGCATATTCCAAAGCCAACTGTGGTCTGTAATAGATACATGTGAGATATAGGAAGCATGTCAACACATTTAACTTAACAAAAAACAATCTAGTATTTAATGTTTTAAAGATCCCTTATTTCACTTAGAAACTAGCTACAATAATTTAGCTCCTTTTTTTATGGACAGAGCTGCAAAGAGGTCCCATTACTCATAATGAAGCAGCTGGGAGTGATTCCCACCTTGGGGTTTTATACATAAAATCAACTGATAAACTGTTTTCCTGAATTGCTACATACTTTTTAGTCTTTGAAGTTTAACTGTTATTTCTACAACATCTTATTCTTTAGTTTCACACTTTATTCGCAACCATGAATTCCAGAAGTGCATAATTGATTTAGTAAAAAAGTTCATTTCAGATCATTTTTGCAGATTCACTACATTAGCTGGGATAAAATTTTACAGATACAATTCTACAATTCTACCCTGCACAATTTCAATTCTGTCAACAATGCCATGAATACGAAAAAGTGTTAAAATGATATAATAAGACATTGAAGAAATGTCAGCTGAACAATGGAGAAAAGAAAACAGTATTTATTAAACAAAAACATCAGTTTAATAGCAAAAAATATGTATTAATCAATAGATCAACGTGCTGGATATGATTCTTTAATTGCTGGTACAAACTTAGACACATTATGAACTGACCAATCCATGCTCTACCTTTCTTATGCTTAGACACATTCAGTACAATTACAATATCTGAGGTTTAACCTAACTGGAATCAAACCCACATTCTCCTTATAGGTATAAAAGCTGTAGGGAAAAATTCATTGGAGTATAAACCAGATCAACTTACTAACAAAAATATAAACCAGATAAACTTACTAACAAACTGTTAAGTTTGTGGGTTGGTGAGTTCATATACTACTGAATTCCATAAAAACAGCTTTCATTACATTATTACATTTACATATTCATAACAATTCCACAAATTTCAGAATAATTGTCACTTTCAAGCTGTTTAGTTATTACAATGAATGCACTATTTTATTGCAACATGTATTAATACACTATAACACATACTGTCCTTTATCTAGACAAAGTCTAGCTAAGTGTTCATATTCTGAAGCTCTCACTGTATCTGTTGTCATGTTAAGTGTCAGACTGCCTTCTTTTGATTGTGCCTCTTCTGTAAAATAATTTAAAAAAAAAACACTGGGATAAATGACATGATATAATTAAGACCATTACAACATGTCTTTCATTGAAAAGACATATCTGAAATGAGTGTGTACAATGCTTACTCTTTTAAATAAATTTGTGCAATAGTTATTCCTATAAAATTGTACCTAATTTATCTGCATTTGATTTTTACTTATTTATATGTTAGTTAATGTCCAGGAATTGCATTTTTTTTTAATTTACAATTTTTTTGGGTGGTTAACTGTCCATTTAAATGTGAAAATTAACATCGATTTTTATAACAGACCAAATTATTTTTTATTTTAAGAATTCTGTCACATTGTAAGAATTACAAAAGAAAAATTAGCTTACCATTTATATCAGTCAGTTCTTTTCTTACCAGTGTTTAGAACAAATTAGTTCCTACTTTCAGAATTTTTCAGGTACATCATAGTCCAGTGTTTCTGGTGAAATAACAGTCTATTGTGTCATGCTCATCAGTATTATGGTATGTAACTTACCAAGTTTGAGTTGTATATCAGTTGTATCTATCAAAGCACTTTCATAAAAAAGCTTCTCAGCTTGAATAAAATGAACAGCCTTGTTATCTAGACCAACAGTTAAGGACTGAATTTATACAAAACATGGACCAGCTATAAGTCTTGCTAATTATACCCCCAATTGACCATTTTTTGGATCAGAAAACAGAAAGTGGATAACTGACTGACCTGGAAAGGGGAGGTATGGTACAACTCACCATAATAAAGATGTGCACCAAATTTGAAATCAATCCCTTAAGTAGAAGCCAAGAAATCTGTTACAAAAGTTTGCACCAGACGGACAGACGGACAGACAAGGTGATTGCAATATAGCCCCCTGTCTTATAAGTGGGGGTATAAAATCTAACTGTATATCTGTATATAACTGTTTTATTATTGCCACTGAAAAAGACATGTTAATCTAAAGCAATCATATGTAAGGAACAACACCCAGCTGTTCATGCTGTATCCTAGTTTTAGACTCTTTGGTACATATATAAAAACCAGTTGACAGGAAGCATGAAGGGTTGTAGTTATAGAATCCTATGTCTTACAACACATTTTTTCACACTTTGCTGTAATAGTCTGTAGAGGACTACAGTCATGCAAGTAGAATATGTTTAAAAATGCATTAGATGGCAGAGAATTCTAAAACAATCAGTCATTTTGGTGCATTTTGTCCAAAAGTGAAAAAATGAACTATATGCTAATCATCTACTGACATCCTCTGCATATTAGTTTACATGTAAAAGAAATATTGAACACAGAATGTTCTAAGAAATTTCCTTAAGATAAATTACAGAGTTTGTGTTGCTTGTAGGATACACTCTTCTTTCTGGTAAAATATATCTGCAATCTGTAAAAAAAAATAAGAAATTAAGATTTTGATTTTATTATTCAGAAATAAACATAACTGCAATTATGAATAAATTTCCAACAAGCAATTTTAACTAAAAAAAAAGTACCTGATAACAACAAAAAGTTGGTCCAACAAAAAACCAATATCATAAACAGTTCTGTGTTCACAACCAGCATTCCCTTTAGTAAAATTAAGAAGCCCAAAAATTCCTTATGCCATCATGCAATTTTAAACAAATCATGTCATAAGTGTCGTTTAAACAAAATACTGTTGTGCCAATATTCATTTCCTATCTAGACCACTTTGCACAATGTTTAATTGTTAAGTATTTGTTTATTGAAAATACTAGAGGATCCACGAAGCCCATTACTGCTCAATAGGAACACAGATCAACTACAGTGTATCTTTAAATTTGAGCAATTTACAGTTTTAGTTTGGTTGTTGCAGCTTTTAAACATCCTCACAAGTCATGGTTTCTGTGTCCACATGCGTCCACAAAACCCTGACAAACTTAGCTAGGAAATTCCTGGGCTAGAAGATTTTTGTATGACGTCAATCCTTCAAAATATCAACTTATGAAATTGCTTGAAAGAAGCAAGTGTTTGGCAGTAGTCATTCTTACTCATTCTGGAGTGTGAAGAAAATGTAACGCAACTAAAAAATAACGCGGTAATAACAAACTATTAACACTACTGTACAAAATACACTGATTTTCACATGGTCTACGCAACACATCAGTTTGGTTTATTTACCATCAACATCGGGATATCCCCTAACCAAGTAGTGAATGAAAGCAAACTTTTGATTGGCTACATTAAGGTATGATGTAGCCAATCAAAATAGTGACTTCTTGCCCAGGAATTTCCTAACTAAGTTTGTCAGAGTTTCTGTGTCCAAGGATGGCTTTTAAATTAGTTAATTACTCATCAAAAACTCAAAATTTCTTAAAAAATTTTAATTAATGGTAATAACTTCTATAAGGTGCCATCAGACAATTTCTATAAAAAAATTAATGATTTGTAGGCCTTCCCTTTAGGTTAATTTAGTTATTTATTTTGACCTTTGGGTTAATTTAGTTATTTATAGTTTTACTTAAGATATAGCCTTTAATTTATATTAAAAAAGCTGATTATTTTGTCCATATTCAACATTAGAAGGTGATAACTCCTATAAAGAGTCATCTGACAATTTTGGATTAAGTAATGATTTGTAGGCCTTCCCTTGCTGATCATTTTTGCAATTTACAGTTTCACTCTAGCTGTTTTGGCATTTAAATTACATGGCAAAAACTACAAATTTTACCAAAATTGATATTAATGGGCAATAACTCCTAAGGAGTCATCAGACAATTTTCAGATAATTAAATGATTTGTAGACATTTTCACTGTGAGCAAATAGTAAAAATGGTGGCCTAGAAGTTATAGAAGCTAGTCATCTACTCTTGATAATGTTCCTGTCAACTATGAGGTTGGTGGTTCTAGTCTCTCTGTGGGGAGAGTGTGTTCCACTCCAGTCATAATTGTTATGTCCAGGTTTCTTTGAGTATTCTGGCTTCCACCAACATTAAAAACTACACACCACGATATCAGGGGTCACCACACTCTAAAAAAGTAGGGAGAAGTGACTTCTCCCTGGCAGCCAAACAGGGAGAAGTCAGGCCCTGATAGGGAGACTTCAGGAGACACTAGGGAGAAGTCAGGGGGACCGTACAAATAATTAATTTCGCAGTAGTTACATACATTTGTCATTATTTACATCAATTTCCAGGATTATTTCTCTTGTGTTTTAAAACCATAACACACTTAGATTCAGTTTTTTTCTTTCTTTTTCATTATTATTCATGGTATGCAATATCAAACAGCACATAACCTTTATCATTAATCAATGAAAAAAACCCACCAAATATAGGGACTATTTTTCTATCTTCAGTACATGTACTTGTAGCCACACAAGGTATTCACAAATAAAAGTAGTCAACAAAAATATTTGTATATGTGTAGACATAAAGTGAAACTTCATTCATGAGTTCTTGTATCATAATATTCCCAACAGTTTGTTATGAACATGCCATGTGTATCTGAGCAAATTTCCAAAGAAGATAGATAGAATAACATTACATTAAACCCAGAAATAATTGTTCTGTTCAGCACACTTCCACTTGGACTAAGTTATGCTGATCCAAATTGCTTCATGGGACACCAATCTACAGAACTTATCAATAATTACCAGAATTCTTTATTCTTTCAAGTGGAGCTCATATACTTATCAATGAAAATTGTTAAAGTACTATACTCTTTGAAAGAACTGAAGTTTGAAACAAATTAAAAATGTTTAATTATCCAAAAATTTACGATTTTTTACTATGGGCCGTTGTACATTACTTTTCTTCGTTGTTCACTTCCGGTAATTAGTCACATCCAGTAAATAAACAAATGGCGCGTAATACATTTTGAAAGACGTGTAAATCGTTTGAAAATATGTTAAATACCCATCTTGTTTGCCGTTTTTTATTGGAATTACACATTTACTGATAAATTGGATGAAGTATTTGGACCAGATTTACAAGTATCTTATGTGAACCATCGGGCGACTTGAAGGAAATGACAGGGCGACTTCGACTTCGCTTTTGAGGCGCCTTAGGGCGACTTCAGGTTCTTGTAGGGCGACTTTGTCGCCCACTTCGCCCAGTGTGGTGAGCCCTGGATATAGCTGAAAAATAGCTGGAAGTGCATTAAACACCATTAAAAAAACATAAAACTTTCCAATTGTAATAAATATGCTGCAATGTAGGGTATCCTTATATCCTAGTATTTAAAACTGAAATTAAGTTGAAATATAAAAATTACATGGTACAGTACAGTACACTTACATTCCTTAGACACTGAGGAAGTAGAGGAAATTTAGATTCTGGTTTCAGACTATTCAGACATGCTAGATAACATTTTAAAGCTTTATTTCTCTTTCCATTCCTTTCAAAACTCAGTCCTTTCTCAAACAATTTGTTCCTTCCTTCTATATCTAAATCTGATCCATCTCCTAGACAAATTCCTTCATCTATTAATAACAATAACAATTAAAGAACAGCTATCTCATGGAGTCTTCCTCAGAAATATACCTGTGTTTGTCAACAGTAACAATCTGCTCCACTTCTCTTCACAGGAAGGAAAGTAGATCATAAGGCTAGTAAAGATAAATTCCTTTTCTAAAGTGTTGGTGTTCTATTATTAAACAATGCAAAAATAAAACACTTAAAACAAATTTCTCAATATAATTCAGAGTTATCTCTGTTCCAAACCAATCAGGAAAATCCACAGAAAGTTTAACTTGGCAATAAGATCTTACAAAATATTTGGTTTGGAATCCACAAAATAGAAATAAAATGTCATCAAAGATACACAACTGAAAGGTGTTTTGTGTATTTTTATAAATATCTTGTTTACACCAAGTGTTTTTGAAATAATGTCATTTGAAAATAAAAATCCTTACAAATGTATCAAATTACAAATTTATCACATAGAACAATGCTGGAACAGCATGAATATGTACATAATTTTACTTTAAGATAACTATTACTATTTTGATTCCCATCGTTTCTTAAGCCTTACCATCTTCATCTGATTCCTCTGCATTCTCCAGTATTAAGTCAGACGCATTGTCCTGTTTCCCTGTCTTACCATGTTCCTTCCCAGAGTTTGGTATTGTATCAGTTATTGTTTGCATAGCATCAGAGGTAGTGCCTTCAGTGTTTTGAGATTTATTATGTTTTGAGCTTTGATTATCTCCCTTTACATCAGCTGTTTCTGATTTGCTACCAACATTGCTTTCTGCTTGCAGATCTGCATCAGAAGTGATGTCTTTGCTGTTATGTTCTGCCATGCCAGGTCTAGCAATTTTTCCTAACCCTACTATTTCTGCTAAAGAAGGTTGTTCTAACTGTGGATTTGTTTCTATGGAAGCAGCAGATGTATTTCCTGAGGTGTCATTAGACTCAGCAGCCTCTAGTTTGTCAGCAAGTTGTTTAGGTGCATCAGACATGTCTATTATGGCTCAACAATATAATGTTTTTCTTTGTTTTCTTTCATCTGTACCAAGAAGTATATTAAAAGAAAATTAGTATGCATGTAATGGGTATAACACAAAGTTCTATATAAAACATAAAAAGATAAATGAAAAAAAAATATTATGGCGTTCCTGCTCTAACTACATGTATCTGATTCACCAAAGACATATACTGGATACAGAATCAAAAGTTTTACTTGTCCCTGATGAAATTTTAAAAATTTCAAAAGAATTCAATAAAAAGCATGTACTTTATATCTTTTTTTCTCTGTGAACTTAAATAGGAAATGGCCAGTAAGATTATCAATTGTCAACATAGTTGTAGGAAGTATTTCATGAAGGAAGATAACAAACTGGTAAGAAAAGGTTACAAATTATAAATAAATGAAACAATTCAATGTAAATAGGTTACACAGATTGTTAAAAACTCATATCAAGTGTTATAATCCCACGTAGGTTAGAATACTATAGAAGCAAGTTTTATTGATAGAAAAACCTGGACACCTGAAGGAAACCTACTGCTTGTTTACGACAGCATAACATGCGATCTAAAGGTACAGTGAATGATAAGAAATACAATTACAATTGTGTTTCTCAAATATAATGTGTGAAAATCAGCAATTACAGTAGATCAGTTACTGCCAAGCAAAATGATCTATTTATAGTAAAATAATTTAAGAAATAGTTTATACAAGAAAATGTTCAATCAAAGATTATAATGAAGTAACACCACAGGCTCTGAAGAGCTCACCTGATATTTCAAAACTAAACTGTGTAGAAATCTCTTTCGTTTTAGTTTTTATGCACATTTTGCTGTTATGCTTAAGTGGTTTACTTAACACACATTTCCGTCTCTGTTAACACATTAGTTTTTTGACATGAAATGACCTTTAGACTTAAAGTAAATTGTTGTCAATTAACATCATAATCTGGAAAACTGGTAATGGTCACAATTATGATACATAATGAGTGGAAGTACTCCATAATGGTCTGTGATGTATGTGGGGATTATATTGAAGTGCATTATAGATAAAAGAAAATAATACTTGAGCAACAAATGCCAAATCACTTCCTTCATGTTTAAGAACAGACTTCAAAGCTTTCTATTTTTAAGAAACAGGATTTGCTGTTGACGAAATGATATAAATATAAACTGATCTCATAAATTGATAAACTTAAACATGGACTACAAAGAAGGTTCTTATGGGAGCATGAATCAGGTAACAGTTACTGCTGGACCTTAAACTATAACATTGGTTTCATATGGGAGCATGAATCAGGTAACAGTTACTGCTGGACCTTAAATTAGACCTTGGTTTCTTAAACAACTTCCAGAAATTTGATTTTTTTAATAAGTATGTTTTTTCAAGATCTATATTTAAAAAATTATCTTACTTCTTTTCTAATAAGTATAACATTCATTATAGATGACATACTAGTGTTTATAATTGTATGGTTCCAAATCCTGAAAATTGACCCCTTTTCCTTGTTTCAGTTACTGGTTCTTTTCTAAGCAGTTGGTAAAGAGAATATTGATTTTCTTGAAACAAATGACTGAAGACTAACAGAGATTTAAATTAAAGAAACCTTGCTTAAAGTATTGAGAGTTAAAGTTTGAAATTTTGAATAACGGTATTTGTTAAATATATGTCCATTAAATGTCGATCCTTTGGTTAAGCCTTGACTGGTTCTAACTAACTTATAGATAGAATTTTATGATACATGTATGTGAAGGAAAAAAATGATAGAAAATTGGATTTACACATGAAGCAAAGTGAACAGCTAAAGATAAGTAGTTATAATAATACATGACTGATTTAAAGCAGAAAGTTCCTTGTAAATGCTGGCCAGTAGTATGTAAACAATTGAACATTTTCTCCATGAGCTTTATGGGACCTTGATATCACTGCATTTGGATGCACATAAATATAAGCTCATGATATCACTACCATAGAAACAGTTTTTATTATATAAGATTTATGCATTGACATAAAGGTTCATTAAGGATATTTAGGAAGTCCTTAGTGGTCACCAATAATGTAATTCGTAACTGTTTTTTTCTGTTGCAGACCTTATCATTTTTTCTATCTTCAACAAAAAACATATTACCTACACTCAATATACATGCATTAGTTACAGTCAATAAGTAATGTTCATATAATATTTTGTATGGTACATACTATGCATATTTTGGCATTATTGAAAGTAATGATGCATGATGGTCACATGTTTTCTTCTTAGCATAACAAATAAACATCCTCATTTAAGCTATATGTATATTAGGGGTGTATGAAACTATATTTCCATAGCAACCGTGAGAAATTTTTCTCAGAAAGGGTTCCACATTTCTCTTTCTCCGGAGTGCCAGCTATAATTTTTTGTTGCGCTGTCCATTTCATTAAAAAACAAAGTAAAATCTGTGAGCTAATGCTCATTAGTAAATCCCTCACTTTCACAAAAAGTATTCAGTAAATAGAAAGTAGATGACCAAGGAGAATAAAATCTTTATACACTATATGGTACTTTACGATAAAGCAAAAGGGGACTCGGTGGCCGAGTGGTCAAGGTAGTTCGTCTACTACTGTGAAATACTTTTTATTCGTGGGGTATCAATTTTTGTGGTTTTCGTGGAGGCCTCGGACCACGAAATTAAAAATCAAACGAATAATAAAACTTCATTAACAGATAGGAACTTGGGAACAACGATCTGAGATCAGACATTTATTGTAAATGTAATATATAATTTTGTGGTTCGATCGATTCCTAATGTTCAGCACAAACTCCATCTTAATGATTATGTTACAGGTTTCATGTTCGAATTGTGTTTTTATTAAATGTAGGTATTATTTTATTGTAAAGCGTACGAAGAAACATCGAATTCCGGTGGGGATTTATGAGGTGTTCATTTTCGATGTTAAAAAGTAACTAATTATTATCGGAATTATGAGATTGGTTGCTCCTTTGAACATAAATTAAAATAACAAATAAAATATTTAAAAGATAAGCTATACTTTATCTTTATTAGTGCATATCAATGACACGCTATATCCCATGGATGTTGTGATAATACCGATCGTGGCACAAATGACATTAAATTACACCTTTGTATGTATTGCTACTCAACACATGAAGTGACAAATGCCCTTCAGCTAGGAATGCTTCAATAGATAACAATTAGAGAATTAAAAAGACTCAAAGTAGTTTTTATTGCAATTAATCAATTAATACATTACCGTGTTTATAATTAGTTATTGATTTCCGTGTTGTTAATTTTACATTCGTTACCACGCGCGTAAACAACATCATGTTATGAAACTGGTTTTTCTTCTTTATATGTTGATGTTTATTATCAACAGTGAAAATGATTCTGCTGTAATAATTTATTTTGATCGCTACCTCACTTTTTGCATTTTTGGAAACCGTCAGTCCACGAATTTAAGGAACCACGAACATGTAAAATTTCACTAAACCACGAAAATTGATACCCACGAATTTAAGTACTTTCACAGTATTGATCATGTGGTCTGTCAACACTGAGATTGCAGGTTTGATTCTCACTGCAGGCTATTGCTTGCTGGACGTTAAACAACCATCAATCAATCAATCAATCTCACTGCAGGCAGGGTGTACTCGACTCCAATCTTAATTGACAAGGATTGCCAGTTTTCCTACCGCAGGTCGGGGTTTTCTCCGGGTACTCCGGCTTCCTCCCCCAATAAAAACTGGTATAGCTGAAAAATTGCTGAAAGTGGCGTTAAACACCATCAAACAAACAAACAAACGATAAAGCAATATGCAAAATATCAGGCTTCTGCAAGCAACCTATACATGTAGTTGCTTAGAAAACTTGGACACAAATTTTGTTACAGATGGGGGAACAAATGAATCGATAAACAGAGAGACAAGGTTAGGTTAAAACAGTATACCCCCCTCTTCTTCGGAGCAGGGGTATAATGAAGCACATTCATGATGCTTTAAAAAAAAAACAATATTTCCCACATGATATGACAAAATAATGACAGGCCTATTTCAACTTTAAGTTGTTTTTTCATGCTACTTGATGTTTGGCAAGTAATTTTTTATACTAAATTTGCCAAAAATTTCTTTACTGTCAGATTTTACTTGGAACTTTCTGCAAACCTTTATTCAGTCATACATTATTATAACTACATGTACTTATCTTGAGCTTTTCACTTAAGTTCATTTGGTATATATACAAATTTTTTTAATGTGTATTGCAAGAAACCCCCCGGGTCCCCCACCTTTAGCAAAATTGTGCCACTAACATAAGCATAGCCATAGTATAAAATATTAGTTTTGTTATGTATCAATTTTTTACCATTTAATACTATTAATTTGCGAGCATGTATTCTCTTATTCTCTTTTGATGTTTCCACAGACAAATAATTAAGAAACCAAAAAGAATCTTTGATTAATTAATCAAGGGCTCTGTCTGTCAAGATGGCATATATCAGAAAACTTGTATTTTCAGTGAAATGTGTGTGTTATGTCACAAGTACAACCACTAGAAGGCAAGATAAACAAAAACTTATTGAAACATAAGTTAGGAGGATTCATTGGTCATGGGGTACCAAGTAGGGTCCTTCTCCAAGTACCTGTGAAAATTACCAGACAATCATGACTGATAAAGTTCTTTCTGAAAATCATTAGGGTAATTAATTAGAATCTGTGTAATAACAAATGCTAGATCATGATTTTTGAAACTAATATTAAATATTAACAACCAACTTTCATACGGAGAAAAAAGCTTTTTTTTTGGTATGTGCGGGCGATTTTGCATAAAGTGTACATATTTTATTACAAGTTGATTTTACTAACAGGGGCTGATTTTACAGTGGAAAAATTTTGACAGAGGTGAGAACATTTTTTAAGGGAGCAGTTAAACAGGGGTTCGATTTGACATATAAGGCCCAAATATGCACCAGATTAAATAAGTTATCTTTTGTAACTTACATTTCCTCAATGGTTACATTGGTAACTACGTGGAGCAGTCATGAAATACTATGGATTATTTTCTGATTATTTTTTGACATGAGGCATGAGGATTCTGTTTTTAACTATTTGGTTTTCTTGTTCCAATGTTATATCATTATGCATGCAATCTAATTTGATGTTTTTAGAGGTAATTAAACTAAATGACTCCTACACTGCTAAAAAGGGGGGTGGGGGCAAACAGTATTTGTCTTTGATAAATATTATAGCATTCTGTAACCATTTGTGTGTTATTTAAATATAAATGATATGCTTTGCTTCTGCTTCAAGTTATATAACTGTTATCTTGTCAAACTGTTCTACTTTCATTTATAAATTACATTTATGTCTTGAGCGAACATCAACTTGCTTGTCAAAATTAATTTTTGTAAACTTCCGGTTGCAAGAGGCGTGTTCGATCATAATCGTGAAACCTGCTTCTTTAGGATTGCAAATTTAACAATAAATTGAACTTTTAAAACGGTAGTTATTCAAAATATAAATTTTTATTATTATATTGTATCCATCAAACTTATTTTAAAGATATTTGTCATAAGTTTTGTAAATTAGTGTTACGTACATTGTTATTCGAACACAACACCGTCAGCCCATAGCACATGATTTAAAAATGACAGAACAAACAAATTTTGCATAACAAAAGTGAAAGCAAACAGGTACAGTCTTTTCGCGTCTAATCAAGAATTTTGAAACAGCAGTTCATTATTATAATAGTTTCCGTTTTGATATATTGTTTTTTTTTATCTTAGTTTACAATCTATACCTTTGTACCTACCTTTGCACCTTTGTCTTAGGGTCGAAAAATAAGTCTTTAGGGTTCTCCTGGCGTAATAAAATATGAATTAAAATACATATATCAAGAACTTATAGGTGTGCTCATTAATAACACGATCTTGTAGTTGTAAATTTAAATGGATATTCCAGTTCTCAATATTCAGAGCAGACTTAAAAACTTTCAGAGACCTTGACATCACTATTGAGTTTGATACATTGTTCCATTGGTCCACAATTCTAATTGAAAAAGTATGTAATCACTTATATAGTTGTAATGCACTGTTTTTTAATAAGTTTTAATAAGTGACATAGCTACTCATTTTGGAATCCCAGAAGTTTCGTATCTTATTAAATTTCACTAAATTTACTCATTTGAAAACAAACAAGTTCAAATTCTTTCATATCTTAAAATTGAAACAACATGATTACCGATCACATTAATTGAGTGTTTTCTGAATTCTCAAGATTTAATGTTGTTAATTGTCACATTTCTCATCTTAACATTTAACCTTTATATAATTAAATCAGTATAATTTACAATCGAGTAGAACTATTTCAATTTACTAGAAAAAATTATAACGTTATATGGATAAATATTATAAACAGGACTATTGTATTTTAATTACAGTATAAGAAATAAATGCGGTCCGAGTTGTCCTCCCAGATAGCAATCACACGTTGGGCCAACGTTGGGTTAATGATGGCAACTTCGTTGGGCCAACGTTGGCAGACTACGTTGGCCCAACGTAATTTTGCTCATCGGCCCTACGTTGGGCCAACTGGTTGGGCCAACGTTGGCCCAACGAGACATAGCCAACTTAGACTGCACACTGCCAACATCTTGCCAACAGGCTTGTGTGTGAATTGAGGTTGGGCCAACGTTGGCCCAACTTGATTTTGCCTGCTAAATAGGCAGTTTGCCAACATCTTACCAACAAGTTTGTGTGGGATTTTCTCAGTCAATAGCTTAAAATTGCTTGTTTTGTACTTATCATCTTTTAAACAAGTCAAAGGATCAGTGATCTCTGCTATAAAACACTGAAATTTGTTTTGGTATATAAAATGTATATTTTTATTGCTTGTCAATTACAAGAACATTAAATTTATGATCAACTTTATTCCAATTCAGCTTTATCAGCAGCTTCTCTTCTCTTTTTTACGAAAGACTTTTTTCTAACTGCACTCTACATGTATATCTCTTACGATCTTTAACCAGTCCTTAAGTACATTGTCAATATGACTGTCACTAGCTGAACACTTAGTCCCTTCTTCCTCACATACCCTGAAACAAACATAGAATGTAAAATATATTTTTGTCATAAAAATACCTTCAATATTGTATTTTTATTTGTCATTTTGTTTTTGTTATTGTTGTAATTTTTTATGTAAACGATTCATCAACAAGGCACATAAAAACGTAGATATAGTCTAAAAACTTACATGAACTTACCTGTTACTGTAGGATCTTTTATTCCTTGCCCTTTCTAGCGTGCACGTATTGTCTTTACATAACTCTTCATTGTGCGCCTATCCTATTCTGTAACATGGGCCTCGATGATTTATTCAGGAATACTAGTACACTGTAGTATATAAATAAAATAAATGTGTTAATTCTTCCATGTATATTTTCTGGGATATTTTTTACAAGACTTATATGTTTTATATTTGCATTATGTTACGAAATATAATAAACACAAGTTGAAAAATAAACAAAACAGAATAAGCCTGTGGAAAAGTAGGATGCAGTTAAATAACATACATTGTTCATTAATAAAAAAAACTGAATATTTTAGCTTAAAACAATAGATGGTTAATAATAAAAACTGAGAATTTAAACTAATAAATTCATGTACTTACATTCTATTTTGTGTTAAATAAAATATTCCAAACTGTCCAAAATGGCGACCGATGAATTCCTGACACAGATGATGCTATGGATTAGCGCGAAATTTATCTGAAATAGGATACTAATGCCCCGCGTTTAATCTGCACACTAATTGTTCTAACAATTTAAAGGTCATCAGATTTAACTATAAATATATATCCCAGATGTCCACATGTGTTGAATTAATTAATTAGCAAGGTTATAAAACGTATGATCTAAATGCACTCATATTTGATTATTAACTGCACTTTTTATGTCATACATTTCCATTGTTTAATTTAATTGAGCATTAATTTTTGTGTGTGGACATTTTATGTTGGGTTGACGTTGGAACGCCAACAGTTGGTCACGTTACGATGTGCCAACGTTGGGTCGATGTTGGAAAGCCAACAGTTGGTCACATTACGATGGGCCAACGTTAGGTCGATGTTGGAAAGCCAACAGTTGGTCACATTACGATGGGCCAACGTTGGGCCGATGTTAGAATGCCAACGCCAACTATTTACCAACCATGCCAACAAATGGCCAACGTTGGGCCAACGTAGTGTTGCTATCTGGGCTATTTTCCACGGGCCGAGCTGTCCTTACTACGGTCCAAGTTGTCCGCGTTCCAAGTTGTCCGGTTACCAATTGCAGTACATATATCAAAAAGAAGACATCACATATGTATACAAAAAGTTGGTTTTAATTTCCCATTAAAACAGAATTCTGCAATTTCTTGTTTTATATACCAGTATATAAGAACAGATGCTATATTTTAATAATTCAGACATGATGAAAGTTTCCACAAGTACATTCCAGAAAAAAAAGAGCCGCCCTACCTCTTTAAAAATTTGAAAAATGGCCTGAGAAGCAACAATTTTTTAAAGAAAAAACAAGGAAAAAAAAAACTGCTCCCTGTCTCATAAAAAAATTTAAAAAGTGGCCTGAGAAGCTAATGATTTTTTTTTACATGGCCTAACTTAGATGACTAAATATATCCTTAACAAGTTTAATGGCCCTACTTTGAACAGATTACAATTTACGAATATCTTTTTTAAGGTATGGCGACCGAATACAAGTAGCATTTTCCAACAATTCACATTTAATTTACTTATAGAGTAATAAACATATCCTGTTCATATAATTGAAGGAGTGATGAATTATATGTTTTCAATCTTTATGTTCGACTCAAAAATTAATCCAAGATCCATCAACAACCATTTATTGTATCTTGTGATATATGGTAGTCTAAAGTATTTTTTGATTGTTATAAACTTGATGCATTGGTAGATAAGAAAAGAAAATATACTGATTTCAATAATTACCCAGTGTCATGTTTTCACCAAGTTTTTATCAATCCCTCTACTTTTTACTGTACCTTACACACTTGAATCAATATAGAGTGTAAATAGTGTATTAAATTTATAAATAATATAGGTTGAGTTTTTTCATTAACTAATTTGATGAGATTGAAACAAAGAATTTGAGGCTCTATATGGTAAAATACATCACTTAGAGAAAGATGTGCATTGAATTTTATTTAAGTAACCTTTTCCAAATAGGGTAGTATTATACTGGAAGTTCTTACCATTTAAATTATAGAAGCAATTTGCCATTTCGCTGACTGGGTCATTATTTTCCCATTAAATTTGATTTCAAAGGCTTCATTGGATAAGTTTCACTTTCTTCCATTCAAACAAGTTACACTTATCACAGTTAAAAAAACAATTAAAAAAAAATTATAAAAATATTGGGTGGCAAAAATTACTTGCCTAGTAGGAGACCATTTTCTGTATCTCATATGTTTGTAGTAAGTCTAAAAAACACAGAAAAGACTTAAGACAATTTAAAAAAAACAAGACAGGTTTAATATTGTCTTAACAAATATATAAAAAATATTAAATTACACACAAATTCCAATGGTAAAATTTTGTCATGTGATGATGCTAAGCGTGAATGATGGCAGAAAATAACATGGGATAAAAGAAAAGTATACCCATTTTTAGAATAAACCAATTATTGAAAACACCTTACAAGACCATATGATATACTGTTACCAGCGATTAGTCTATTCTTTAAATAACCAGAATTTTATTTGTTCTTTGGGAAAAACATTTGTTATAAGGTAAAATGATGCCAAAAAAAGCAGATCTTATGAGAATGCAGATTTTTATTATTTACTACCATTCCTTGCCTTTCATTTTATGTTTGAAATCTTAGATCAACCCCCTGAAAACCATTATAAAATTGCTGAAAAACCTTATTATCAAAATTTTAGTTTTAAATAGCAGCAAAAACTGATTTTGTTTGGATATACTAGAAATTTTTATCATTTGGCTTATAATGATATGCTAGTATTTTACAGATATATTTGCCTAAAATGAAGTCGGACAAGGAAGTTTTAATTGATTATTACAAGAAGTATTCAGAAGCAAAGAGAAGAACTGTGTTTATTGTGGTAGTTATAGTAACTGGCATTATATTAGTGGTATCAGTATCATGTGCCCTTGGTATATACTTTGGTGTGAATTCAAAAGATAACACACCATCTAAAACAGCTGATTTGACAGGACCATCATGTTCAGACCCTTGTACGTAAGTATTTGTAGATTGCAATTTTGCTGTAAATTTGGGATAATACATCATTTACAGGCATTAAACTTATGACTATTTTGGTGTTAATCAGGTGGCCGATACCGTGCAGGCAGTGTGCCAATTCATACATTGTACTAGTATCTTTTGTATAAAAAATGAAATATTTGAGGAACCAATGTCTAGTGAGACCTTGGTTATTTCAAACATTGTTATACATTGCTGATACCAATCAGTCAAACCCGATACACATAATAATCAGGTACGTTTACTTGGTTTAATGTTTTTTACGTGGAAAACGCAGACAACTCCGATGGTTAGAATCCCAGATTGCCTCCATACTGAATCGAATCAACCATGTGGTTGATATTTACAGCATGTTACATATGTAAAACCAGCAATAAATGTACTCCTCTTTTCTAAATGTACTTTCTAGTATATTACAAGAAACATTGTTTTCTTAGAAGGAACCATAAATGTTTTTGCAGTGCACATGGCAGCCTTTTTTTATGTGAATGCAATGTACCATATATTTTGCTATGTAATTACTACTAATAAGTAGTGTTGGACAATAAAATGTGCATTGATGTTATACATCCATTTGATTTTATTGTATTTCATCCCAGGTTTAATTGGAACCTTTTTTGGAAAATCTCATGAATATGAAATGAAATTTGAGAAAATTAAATTGTAGTGTAGAATTATGTTTTTGGTTTGAATTATTTACTATAGAAACATTGGTAATTTCAGTAGTGTCAATTTCATGTATTTTAATTACATGTTTTTTATCTTTGACACAGGCTGAGTTTAGTGGAAAGTATTCCAGAGAATTTGACATTTGCTGCTAGTTCACCTTCCCATCCATCTACATACGATGGAATAATGAGGCTAATGGCCAGTGCTCAACAAACAATAGAGATAGCTTCATACTACTGGACATTAAATGGCAATGATATACCGTACCATGACAACTCTAGTTGGCAGGTTAACTATTATCATTTATTCCTATAAAAGTTTACGTTAGGTATCAAAGTGATTGGCACACATGTATGTGGCCAAATATACCTTTGTTGTTTTTCATTAATTTTTGCACATAAATGTATAGCCACTACAGAGGTACATAAATCAGTAGTCCAGTGATTAAGTTGTGCTGCATGGTGTAAATCATTATATTATGCATTGGCTCTTTAATTATATAAAAATATGAGTTGTTAGTACATGTAAAAGATGACTAAATAAAGAAGATAAATACACAAAAACGTACATAGTAAAGCTAAAAATAGATGTAGACACAATATTTCAACATAAAAAAATGTGTTCTCTCTCAAGGGTTAGTAGAGAAATTCTGTCTGTATACATGGGCATGTAATATATGTTTCTTGCACAATAAGACTGGTAACCAATTCTAGGAAAGAGCAACAGGAAAAACATGACATGTAGTTTTAGCATACATGTAAATTCAACATTGATTATTTCAGGGTGAATCTATTTTGAAAACACTTATAGCAGCTGGAAGAGATAAAAAAGTAAAAATCAGAATAGTGCAAAACAAACCTGATGGTAAAAACAATGACACAGATGCACTGATTAAGTATGGTAAGCTTATTTTCCTGGTATTTTAAGTATCAATGTTTTCTATATATTCAGTTATCAGATTTTATATTTGAGATATTTGAGTTTTTGAGAGGTTTTTTGCACCACATGCAGCGAAATGATGGTTTAAACTGGTTTGTATTGAAGTGTCTTTTTGTGACTGAATTATTGCACAGTTCTCGCCCTGATCATTTGGCCACCTCTTAAAACATTTGATCAAAAAATTTAATTTTATATTTCTTTTTATGGTTTTATAATATCATTTCTCTAATTTTGACATAATATTTTAACCGCTTGATCGGTGTGGAAAATATAGTTCTCGTCACCAGTGAATTTATTGTTCTCAGCAGCTGATTGGTTTAAAATAATAACGTCATAAAGAGAACTCATGACGTCATAAACAAACACTTTACATTTACCACATATTTAAGTCATGAACTTAAAATTGAGGTTGGGAGAATTTGTACTTCATTTCGCAAATTTACTACTTTTTAAAATTAGAGAAACAGAATCTTACATTAGTACTCTTCGATTATTGGATTTCTCCAATCTTGATAGTTAAATTATGGAAATTTTAAGTCCTCGCCAAGGCTTGGACTTAAAATTCCATAATTTAACTATCTCGGTTGGAGAAATCCGATAATCCACTCTTACCAATGTAAGATCCTATATTTCATAAACATTATGATGCTTTGGTATTGATACTGTCGTAAAATTGTATTTTAAACTATGTTTGATACAGCTGGTGCAGAAGTGCGAACATTAGATTTCAATCAGTTAATGAATGGTGGAATTCTCCATACAAAGATGTGGTTAATTGACAGAAAACATTTTTATGTTGGCAGTGCTAACCTGGACTGGAGGTCATACACTCAGGTATGATTTATGAAACTTTTAACATAGATTGTGAAACTTTTAACAGTAGATTCTGTTCAGTAGTCTCCAAGCCATTTTGTAAGAAACTTTTAACAGTAGATTCTGTTCAGTAGTCTCCAAGCAATTTTGAATTGTAAGAAACAACGGGAGATAATCTCAAATAATTGCCCTGGTGTCTTGGCAGTGTTACATATAGGTTATATCTTTTAAACAGTATTAATCAGCTTTTATTCATTGTCACAATAAGACAGTCTCATTTATTTACAGGTGCAACAGCATTAATTAAATTTTCAAGATTTTCTACTATTTGTTTTTAGCTCACCTGACCCAAAGGGTCAGAGTGAGCTATTCTCATTACTTGGCGTCTGTTGTTGTTGTTGTCGTCGGCGGTTAACTTTTCATATTTCAATCTTCTTCTCCAAAACTACTTGGCCAATTGGAACCAAACTTGGCAGGAATGTTTATTGGGTGGTTCTTAACAAGTTTGAGTTTTTAGTGCTGGTCAAATATGAAACATGGCTGCCATGGCAATTAATCATTCTGATTGGCCGAATTTAAAAAATCTTCTCATAAACTGCTTGGCAGATTAATTTGAAATATTGCAGAAATGTACCTTAGATGGTCCTCTACACAGCTTAACATATGACCCTATGGGAAAACCATTCAAACAGCTTCTTCTCCCAAATTTTCCTAAAAATTGCTGCTGATTGGAAATTCAGCATTGCAACATTCATAGAAACAGCATCTTCACATTAACTCTTTAGCATTTAATATCAAAATTTGCAAGAAAAGTTTTGTCTCTTAAAAAGTGTTTTTGTAAGTCAGGTGAGGGATACAGGCTCTTAAGAGCCTCTAGTTAAACATGCCAAGCTAATTAACCTAAGTTTAACCTGACCAACATTTTATTTATATATTGTATAAAATGGCAATGCTACATTCTCTAAAAAGCCTGTCACATAAATAAAAAAAATTACAGAAAATCTTGTTATATGTCTTGAGTAAAAGTTGCATAAATTACTGTGAATAACATCAAAAGGAGAAGATGAAAACAGATTTCAGAAAAAGTTATATCTATTCAAATATTTATAGTATTTAGAAATACACATCAGTCTGAAAGGGCAGTTTTCTATAGCTGTACACTGTTAGGGGCTCTTAGTGCCTGAATGGTCTAGATTGTTAGCTGTATGCTGTTAGGCGGTTTCTGTGCCTGAATGGTCTAGGTTGTTAGCTGTACACTGTAGTTGCTCTTAGTGCCTGAATGGTCTAGATTGTTAGCTGTTTGCTGTTAGGAGTTCTCAGTGTCTGAATGGTCTAGACGTTAGCTGTTTGCTGTTAGGCGGTTTCAGTGCCTGAATGGTCTAGGTTTTTAGCTGTACACTGTAGTTGCTCTTAGTGCCTGAATGATCTAGATTGTTAGCTGTACACTGTTAGGGAGTCTCAGTGCCTGAATGGTCTATGTTGTTAGCTGTTTGCTGTTAGGCGTTCTCAGTGCCTGAATGGTCTAGGTTGTTAGCTGTTTGCTGTTAGGCCGTCTCAGTACCTGAGTGGTCTAGGTTGTTATCTGTACACTGTTAGGCCGTCTCAGTACCTGAGTGGTCTAGATTGTTAGCTGTATACTGTTAGGGAGTCTCAGTGCCTGAATGGTCTAGGTTGTTAGCTGTTTGCTGTTAGGCGTTCTCAGTGCCTGAATGGTCTAGATGTTAGCTGTTTGCTGTTAGGCGGTTTCAGTGCCTGAATGGTCTAGGATGTTAGCTGTACACTGTAGTTGCTCTTAGTGCCTGAATGATCTAGATTGTTAGATGTATACTGTTAGGGAGTCTCAGTGCCTGAATGGTCTAGGTTGTTAGCTGTTTGCTGTTAGGCCATCTCAGTGCCTGAATGGTCTAGGTTGTTAGCTGTTTGCTGTTAGGCCATCTCAGTACCTGAGTGGTCTAGGTTGTTAGCTGTACACTGTTAGGCAGTCTCAGTACCTGAGTGGTCTAGGTTGTTAGCTGTATACTGTTAGGGAGTCTCAGTGCCTGAATGGTCTAGGTTGTTATCTGTACACTGTTAGGCCGTCTCAGTACCTGAGTGGTCTAGGTTGTTAGCTGTTTGCTGTTAGGCAGTCTCAGTACCTGAGTGGTCTAGGTTGTTAGCTGTTTGCTGTTAGTGGGTATCAGTGCCTGAGTGGTCTAGGTTGTTATCTGTACACTGTTAGTGGGTATCAGTGCCTGAGTGGTCTAGGTTGTTAGCTGTACACTGTTAGGGAGTCTCAGTGCCTGAATGGTCTAGGTTGTTAGCTGTTTGCTGTTAGGCGTTCTCAGTGCCTGAATGGTCTTGGTCATTAGCTGTACACTGTTTAGGGGTCTCAGTGCCTGAGTGGTCTAGGTTGTTAGCTGTTTGCTGTTAGGCGTTCTCAGTGCCTGAATGGTCTAGACGTTAGCTGTTTGCTGTTAGGCGTTCTCAGTGCCTGAATGGTCTTGGTCATTAGCTGTACACTGTTAGGGGATCTCAGTGCCTGAATGGTCTAGGTTGTTAGCTGTACATTGTAGTTGCTCTTAGTGCCTGAATGGTCTAGGTTGTTAGCTGTTTGCTGTTAGTGGGTATCAGTGCCTGAGTGGTCTAGGTTGCTATCTGTACACTGTTAGTGGGTCTCAGTACCTGAGTGGTCTAGGTTGTTAGCTGTACAATGTTAAGGGGTCTGAGTGCCTGAATGGTCTAGGTTGTTAGCTGTACACTGTTAGTGGGTCTCAGTGCCTGAGTGGTCTAGGTTGTTAGCTGTACAATGTTAGGGGATCTCAGTACCAGAATGGTCTAGGTTGTTAGCTGTACACTGTAAGTGGGTCTCAGTGCCTGAGTGGTCTAGGTTGTTAGCTGTACACTGTTAGTGGGTCTCAGTGCCTGAATGGTCTAGGTTGTTAGCTGTACACTGTTAGGGGATCTCAGTGCCTGAATGGTCTAGGGTGTTATCTGTAAACTGTTAGGGGGTCTCAGTGACTGAGTGGTCTAGATTGTTAGCTGGACTCTGTTAAGGGGTCTCAGTGCCTGAGTGGTCTAGGTTGTTATCTGTACACTGTTAAGGGGTCTCAGTGACTGAGTGGTCTAGATTGTTAGCTGGACTCTGTTAAGGGGTCTCAGTGCCTGAGTGGTCTAGGTTGTTATCTGTACATTGTTAGTGGGTCTCAGTGCCTGAGTGGTCAAGGTTGTTAGCTGTACACTGTTAGGGGGTCTAGGTTGTTAGCTGTACACTGTAAGTGGGTCTCAGTGCCTGAATGGTCTAGGTTGTTAGCTGTACACTGTTAGGGGATCTCAGTGCCTGAATGGTCTAGGTTGTTATATGTACACTGTTAGGGAGTCTCAGTGCCTGAATGGTCTAGGTTGTTAGCCTTTACTGTTAAGGGGTCTCAGTGCTTGAGTGGTCTAGGGTGTTAGCTGTACACTGTCAGGGGATCTCAGTGCCAGAATGCGGATTATACAATGTGCAAAACGGAAATTTTGTTATTCCTCGATGGAGAAAATATTTTTTTTAGTTTATCCTTAATTGGAAAATCAAAATGGCCACCACCACAGGACTTGGTTTAACATTTTATCCTGTATGTAAAGGTTTTAAATTGCTTCTTCTCTGAAACCGGTTAACCATTGGAAACAAAACTTACTAGCAATATTGTTTGGGTGGTCCTCTATAAAGTTTATGTTTTTTATGCCAATTGGAAATTCAAAATGGCCACCACCGCAGGACTTAGTTTAACATTTGACTCTATGGGAAAAAAGTTTTAAAAGGCTTCTTCTCTGAAACCGGTTAACTAATGGAAACAAAAACTTACTAGCAATAATGTTTGGATGGTCCTCTATAAAGTTTTTGTTTTTTATGCCAATCGGAAATTCATAGCTGCCACCACTAGACTTAGTTTAACATTGGACCCTATTGCTAATAGTTTCAAATGGCTTCTTCTTTACAACTGGTTAACCAAAAGAAACAAAACTTACAATATTGTTTGGATGGTCCTCTTTGTTTGAAGTTTATGTTTTTGTCTCGCCTGCGACAATAGTAGCTGGAGGCGAGACATATGTATGGCAATCTGGCGGCGGTGGCGGCGTAAACACTTGACATCTTGCTTCATATATTTGTAAGCCCAAGCCCTAGGACCATCAAATTTGGTCCAGAGGTAGCTTATGATGAGTACTTGCCAGTCAGTCACCTGACCTTGACCTCAATTTCACGGTCCAGTCACTACGTTAAAGTTTTGGGGTTACGACAGTTCCTCTGTAACCATGCATGGTAGGATGACAATATTTGGTATATAGGTTGCTGATGACTAGTCCATGACTGTCTGGTATGTGTCATCTGACCTTGACCTCAATTTCACGGTCCAGTGACTACGTTAAAGTTTTTTTGTTACAGCAGTTACTCTGTTCTCATGCATGGTAGGATGACAATATTTGGTGTATAGGTTGCTGATGAATAGGTGTCACCTGACCTTGACCTCAATTTCATGGTCGAGCGACTACATTAAATTTTTTGTATTAGGACAGTTCCTTTGTAACTATGCATGGTATGGTGACAATATTTGGTATATAGGTTGCAGATGAATAGTACATGGCTGTCTGGTAGGTTCCACCTGACATTGACCTCAATTTCACGGTCCAGCGACTACGTTAAAGTTTTTGTATTAGGACAGTTCCTTTGTAACTATGCAAGGTATGGTGACAATATTTGGTATACAGGCCACTGCTGATATTTAATGCTATTTACGTTATGCTTACGACGAAATTTATTTTCGTTACTGATGCGGAATGCAGGCGAGACGTTTTTCTTTGTCCACACTTGTTTATACTAATAAGAAAATCAAAATGGCCACCACTGCATGACTTAGTTTAACATAGGTCCCTATGTGAAAATAAAAAAAAAATCTTTTTCTCTGAAACTAGTAAACCAATGGAGACAAAACTTACTAGCAGTATTGTTTGAATGGTCCTCTTCAAAATTAATTGAAAATTACAGGACCTAGTTTAACTTCACGGAAATGCCATCTTTATTGCCAATAAAATCAGGTGAGCGATACAGGCTCTTAAGAGCCTCTGGTGTAGATCTTATTTTTCAAAATGAGTCTGCATTTTGAAATGCGACGGTTTTTCATTTTGATTGGGTGATTTTCTTGAGTAAATTTTGATCTTAATTATAACAGAACTATAAACAAAGGAGCAGGAAACTGTTGTCCAAAACATTTCAGGCAATGTCATTGCTGTAGAGGCATAAAAAGTCTCGCTATTTATCGAATACCAATGAACATCCAGAAAGCATACGATCGTTTGAAAACAAAACAATGTCCCTTTATAAAAATGGCTGACTTACTATGTAAAATTTCCATAGCAAAAGTCCAGGATGTTTTGTTGTATGTAAAAACAAGAAAGGCATAGTATAAAATGGATGTGTTTTCGTGGAAAAATACAATACAAAGCTACAATATGGAATAATAAAAAATGCAAGCAAAAATCTGAGTGCACAGGATTGTGACTTTTAATATAGGTTGTTAACTGCTATTAATTAATACCATTAATTCCTCCCCCAAAAATTGATATAGTTGAGCATGTGCTGAAGTGGTGTTAAACTTTAAAAAAAAACTTACGAACAAAACTGCATGTATAAGTAAGTTACAAAGTAGAATTAGAATTTGACTGTAATTAGTTTATTAAAATCTTTCTGACTAGATTGTTTTAACAAAATCAACTTTTATATTGAGACATTACCCTCCTCAACAGGATTCACATCTGGGGTTAATTTTATTTAATTTAACAAATTTTGTGTAGCATAACACAATATTGAATTATAAATTTCTTGTATTTATAGGTTAAAGAACTTGGATCAGTTTTATTTAATTGTTCGTGTATGGCAGAAGATATGGGTAAACTGTTTGATGTATACTGGTACCTTGGTAACACAGCTAAGGTACCAGATACATGGCCAGAGACTTTTAATACCAGTATTAACAGCAATACATCGATGCAAATTCAGTTTAATGGTACTGATGCTACAACTTATCTTTCAGTGAGTTTTATGGATCTTTTTCTATTCTGTTTTCAATTAACCCAAAGTGGCACCTGATGCTTCTTTGTGTTTAAAGGGGGTTGGGTTTGGAGAGGTAAATGAACCACTGAAGGCTAAGGGTTATCAAAGATGACATGAATTTTACTAAAAGTAATGGAATAACATCGTTATATAACAAGTAACTATGTACTGTTCTTAACAACATGAGTACATTTACAAGTTAAATTATATTATACGATATAAATAAAACAAAAAAAATCAAAACAATTGATGAAAAATATAAAAAGCAAACATAAGTTCAGCTACAAGAAAAATGACTCAATAATAAAAAAGAATAACTAAATATGATATATCTCTTAATTTTTTTACAAATTATATCTGCCAGTCAATGTTACTGAAAATTAGAAAATCAGTGCACTAAACTTTTCATTAAATTTTTTCATGTAACCATTGAACCGACTGGAAACAATACAATAGTATATACTTTGATGGTCTCTGGATTGTTTGTCAGACTGTATCTGTTTGTTTGTTTGTTTGATGGTGTTTAACGCCACTTTCAGCAATTTTTCAGCTATATCGTGGCATCCAGTTTTTATTGGGGGAGGAAGCCAGAGTACCCGGAGAAAACCCCCGACCTGCGGTAGGAAAACTGGCAATCCTTGTCAATTAAGATTGGAGTCGAGTACACCCTGCCTGCATTGAGAATCGAACCCGCAATCTCAGTGTTGATAGACCACGTGATCAATAGTAGACGAACTACCTTGACCACTCGGCCACCGAGGCCCCTAGACTGTATCTGTGATGATCTCCATTGCTAAAACCTTTACAATTGAAAACATGTTAATGAATCATTCAAATATGAAGTGCTTCTTCTCTTATTAAAAAAATTGTACAATATGTTATGAAGTTGACCTTTAAATTTTATTCAATATTTTTGTTCAGAGTTCACCCCCACCATTTTGTCCGGGTGGAAGAACCATAGATATTGATGCTATTGTGGATGTTATAAGCAAAGCAGATAAATTTGTATATGTAGCAGTAATGGATTACTTCCCTACCACACAGTTCAGTAGTCCAAGAAAGTAAGTACATACAAATGTCATACAAGCTTTAGATTACACATTCTTATGCAGCACTTGATGTAACATCAGTTATAGTTGTACACAATGTATAATTTCATGGCTTCATTTCAATGATTGATGCCATCAGACATTAATGTAAGTGAAACTGATATTTCCGCTAAATAAAATTACCAATTTAATTATTTATTATGCCCTTGCTAGGGAAGTATATAGTGTTTTGGGTGTCCGTCCACCTACTCCACTCAATGGAATTTGATGAAACTATCACACAATCTTTGTCACATAGTCCCATTGTGCACCTGATATTTTAAATTTTGATTGAAAAGATTTTGGGGTTTCCCATAAAAAAAACATTGACTATGTCATTGACATAAGGGGGTACAAATTTCTTATTCCACAACTCCACCTACACCACTGAATGGAATTTAAAGAACATTTCACAGAATCTTTGTCACATAATCCCATTGTGCACCTAATATTTAACATTAGATCAGGTTAATATTTGAGATGTTTTAAAAATTGGGAGGCGGGGGGAGGGGGTGGGGGTGGAATTTTATTGCCGTTGCATTAGAATGACGATAACCTTAATGTATATGAAAGTTTGCCAGCTTTAATTGGATATTTGTTGGTCGCCAATATCTGTTTATTAGCTGCACATGTGTCTCCAGGTAAACTCAATTTGCGACCATCAAATCACCAAGTCAGCAAATACAGTTATCTCTGATTCAAATTATGAACATATAAAACTATAAAAATATAGATTTAGCAAAATAACAACAAAATTTAACAATAGTAATTGTTTCGTGAACTTAACGAACATAACAAAGATTACATTTTAAGCTAAAAAACACAAATCGTCCTCTCCTGTTATAGGATGGTGGATCTAACTTTGCACAATTTCTTCTGGATACACTGTACTAACGTCTTCAACTAAAGGCCATAATAAAGCAATTTAAATACTTAAAAACATGAACATAATTATATATAAGAAATAAAAAATAAATTTTAAAAAATTGAATAAAAAATGTAAAAGCAAAAAACGAAGAAATGTTAACATTAACAATTTGGAAAGTTTTGTCAAATTAATGTAAAGAATATTCTAATTAGTCGATTATTCTTTGATTTTCCGATGATATTCGACAGAAGGGCATAAGAGCTGCACCCGACTAGAGGATTTCATTTAAGTTAATGGACGCATGTATTCATTTTTGTCTCAAGCGTTGAAATAATTATAAATAAACTAGTATCGATTAAAAAACACCGCTAATTTCAGTTCAAGAAAAACAAAAAAAATCATAAATTTACACAGCTGTAATACCAATTAAACATATAAATTAAAACAATTTAACGCTGAATAGAAAATAACAGAAAACGGCGAAAATGTGCTTTGTATTGAAAATAAATTTCTGAGCAAATTTAAATATAACAAAAAATAAATGTTTATAAAGTAAAAACTAAGAATTTGTTATCAATGCAAAACAAATAACACGTTTAATTTTATTAACAATTAACATAATTTGAATTAAACGAATAAAATCGACAATAAAAAAATCAAATCATTAGAAACCCAACGTAATAATAACAAGTCCAAATAAAAATATAAAGCTAAAACGAAGAAAGGTTAAAAATGCAAAATAAACAATATGTTAGATTTTGTTCAACAACAATATGAATACCAAAAACTTACCAGAAACCTGTGAATAAAAAACAAATAATTAAAAATAATTTAAGATCCGTCCTTTATTCCCTTCATTTTGTACAGGTAAACAAACAGTATGGCGGATGTGTATTACAAGTTCGGTCCGTATATTGATTGTTCTATATTTCTTACCTACCGATCTTCAAATGGAAAAATAATAACTTAACGGTTACTTAAAAATTATATTTTAATAATTTGTATAATAATAATTTTTAAATATACGCCTTTTCTGAAATAAAGTTGATTGAAGATGCATTCACGTTCATGCATTTTTATTTTGGGATATTCGTATACATATTTATTTTGGACAAGAATAAATTTTATACATAAATATATAGCTTTATAACCATTGTCATAAATCTGCAGAGTAACTGATGATCGTTATCAACAACAATGCCAGAGGGCTTAAAACTGACCCGGGGGTCCAATCAACAAAAAACCTTAATCTCCGCGGGAAAGCCTTAATCTCCGAGGGAAAACCTTAATTTCCCGGTGACAACCTTAATTTAAAAAACCAACACTTAATTTTAAAAAATTAAGGTTTTCCCCCGTAGATTAAGGTTTTCTGCGGGAATTAAGGTTTTGGTGTTTGTAGTCATGCTGAAATACTATAAGCTTTAGATCACACAGTGTCACAACATATTGCTCACTCAATGACATATGAGATATGCAGTCATATAACAAACAAAATATAGCATGTTTGGTTGCAGTTGCAGAAAATTGTTAGCTATTTCATGCGATAAAAAATTTATTTGTGGGATGAAATCATCTAAGTGCCCAATTAAAACCTCAGACCTTTGGCAGAGTCTAGCCCACCCTGCCTAAAGCTATGATCAGACTCAGAAACCTTGTGTTGACACAACAGTGATCAGAAGTAGATAACTAACTACCTTAACCACTCTGCCATTGAGGCCCCCACATGTAAATCACTTAATGACATACATGTACAAGCATTAGATCACATGTGGTCTTAAAACAAGTTTTAGATCATGTACTGACATACAACAGTCATGAAACAATCTTTAGATCACATATTAACATAAAAAACAAACTTCAGATCACATATCAACAAAATTCAATATTTAGATCACATATCAACATAATAAAATCTTTAGATCACATATAAACATAAAACAATCTTTAGATCACATATCAACATAATACAATCTTTAGATCACATATAAACATAAAACAATCTTTAGATCACATATCAACATAATACAATCTTTAGATCACATATAAACATAAAACAATCTTTAGATCACATATCAACATAATACAATCTTTAGATCACATATAAACATAAAACAATCTTTAGATCACATATAAACATAAAACAATCTTTAGATCACATATCAACATAATACAATCTTTAGATCACATATAAACATAAAACAATCTTTAGATCACATATCAACATAATACAATCTTTAGATCACATATAAACATAAAACAATCTTTAGATCACATATCAACATAATACAATCTTTAGATCACATATAAACATAAAACAATCTTTAGATCACATATAAACATAAAACAATCTTTATATCACATATCAACATAATACAATCTTTAGATCACATATAAACATAAAACAATCTTTAGATCACATATCAACATAATACAATCTTTAGATCACATATAAACATAAAACAATCTTTAGATCACATATAAACATAAAACAATCTTCAGATCACATATAAACATAAAACAATCTTTAGATCACATATCAACATAATACAATCTTTATATCACATATAAACATAATACAATATTTAGATCACATATAAACATAAAACAATCTTTAGATCACATAAAAACATAATACAATATTTAGATCACATATAGACATAATACAATCTTTAGATCACATATAAACATAAAACAATCTTTAGATCACTTATAAACATAAAACAATCTTTATATCACATATAAACATTATACAATCTTCAGATCACATAATATGACATAAAGCAAGCTCTAGATCATATTTTAACAAAAAGCAAGCTTTAGAAAAGTGTCCAGGCATTAGGCAATTAAAAAAATATAGCTAATACTAAAGCTATTGCATAGATATTGGTTAATTATAATTATTAATTTATTTCTGGTTAGATATTGGCCAGTTATAGATGATGCTTTACGTAGAGCTGCCTTTGATAGAGGAGTTTCCGTTAAACTGTTAATTAGCTACTGGAATAATACATGGGAAGAAATGCCATTGTATCTCAAATCACTGAATATACTGAGATACTTTAATTTTGGAGTACATACCAATATAGAAGTGGTAAGATTTTCAGAATATTAGAAATATTTTAAACTTCAAATAATCTAATTAATAGAACTTTTTCTTTCTTCCACTGTATTTTCATAGCATTGAGAATAGAGAATATCATAAGATTGGTTGTAGGGCAAAGGTAAAACAAGGGCTTATTTTCTCACTAATGAGACAGTTTTGTACCTATTGTTAGCTCACCTGACCCGAAGGGTCATGCTAGCTATTGCAATCAACTGGCATCTGTCATCGTCCGTCGTCCTTAAATTTTCTTTAAAAACCTTCTCCTCCTTCCGCCCTTGAGATTTCTCTGTCGCATGGGGTGAGATAACTTTTTATTAATGACATCATTTATGTCACGTTACGTATACTTCAATGGCTGTCAAGCACTGAAGAAATGGCTAAAAAAACTCTGGTGAGAAAATCACTTGTGGAAAGTCGCCTTTCCACTTGTTATAGATACTGGTTGTCTCAACCCATAAGTGAGATAATTTCACTTTCATTTTCTCATAAAAATGTATTGTTACATCAATTGTTTTTTGCAATAGATATCATAAAAACATTTGCTTTTGTTGTGTTTGTTTACTTTGCATCTTTAAATATATGCATGAAAATATTGGTACTTCCATCACCCAATTTATGCCACAATAGAGATACAAACACTACAACAAATTGTTAACTGGAAACTACTTTTAGGCTAGATAGTTGTTGAAATCTCTTGATCTCGACATAATAGAATAGCACATAATTTGTTTTTTTACAATTGGTGATTGTTTTGTTTGTAAGAATGGTGTTTTTAGGCCATTTTCAGCAATTTTTCAGCTATATCATGGCATCCAGTTTTTATTGGGTGAGGAAGCAGAAGTACCGGAGAAAACCCCTGACCTGCAGTAGGAAAACTGGCAATCCTTGTCAATTAAGATTGGAGTCGAGCACACCCTGCCTGCAGTGAGAATCGAACCTGAAATCTCAGTGTTGACAGACCACTGGTCAATAGTAGACGAACTACTTTAACCACGCGGCCACCGAGGCCACTACAAATTGGTGAGAAAAAGAATTAAACACCAGGGCGGACTAGGGGCAAGCTGTTTCAGCTGTTAATATATATACTTTTTATTTTATTTTTTTGTTCACAGAGAATGTTTGTAGTACCAGCTTTTACAGAGAGTCAAAAGAAGATACCATTTGCGAGAGTAAACCACAACAAATATATGGTCACAGACAAAACAGCCTATATAGGTAACTTAATGTTCATTGTAATTATAGTAACAGTAACTATTTTCAGACAGTTTAATTTTTATGTTTATGCTAAGCATCATAATGTCTTGATGCAATTATCAAAGACTAAATGACTAAATTTTGACAGCTTCAAATCTTCTGTAAGGTTGTTGCCGAATGAAGTAAACACTCTTCCTTCTTAATTTGTTAAGTTCCCTTCCAGCATTGCCGAATGGACTAGAGTTTTGCACTCTGTCGAACACATGTTTTTCTGACTTGTTTGTTAAGACATCGAGATATTGAGTTGGTATTTGATATGTCAACCATCATGAGTTACAGATCAGTTTCGAATGATGTTCCAGTCCAATGATTATTTGATAAAATCATGCCCCTTCAACTTGCCATTAGGGGACATCTGCAATAACACTTGTTTTTTAATAATGCCTGTTTTCATGATCACTAGAATTGTAACAGTGCCATTGTTTTTTTAAGTTGTTCCTCACTCGGTTTATTATTCTAATATGGCATTTTAATTGTCAATATTAAATCAATTTTTTATATTTGTTTAGGTACATCAAATTGGTCAGGAGATTATTTCATTGATACAGGCGGAATAGGTTTAGTTGTGAACCAGAATGTAACAGAAGAACCTGGCAATGTACGACTTCAGCTGGAAAATATATTTTACAGGGACTGGGATTCTAAATATTCCACAAATATAGACCACTTCAACTTTACACAAAAACATACAGAACTCTAATATTTTGTGCAATATTTGAAATAGGAAAATTACAAGTTGTCTCCAATTTTGAATGAACTGTCTACCTTGTTTTCTTTTATCTGCTAAATATTTTGATCAGCAAAGTATTGAGTTACTTTAAAATGGTTTGATTAATGTAGTCTTTATTGTTTATCAATTATTATTTATATTTTTGCAAACAAATGATATACAATTTGTTTCATACTTTATAAAATTTTAATTTAAGATTGAGTCATTAAATATATTATTGTTTACATTTAAAGCAATTTGCAATTTTTATTTTTGTTTAATTCATGGCATTTATGCTGTTATGCACATAAGAAGTAAATTCTAATTGGACTGACACTATACACTGTTATTTTTATGTCCTGCAATATAAAGTTAGTGGACATGTAGCGTTCATTCATTCTTTCATTAGTCAGTTCTGATGTCCCACCTCAGATTTACCTTTGCACTGAAGTGTTTTTTTTACATTTTCATAAAACCTGGTACACAATACAACATGATGAGATCTCTTTACTGGTAAAATTCTGTAGGGCTGTGCCAAATATTTCACAGTTGAGTGAACTTAGAAAAAGTGGATGTGTACCAATATGTAATAGGCAGGACATCAGTGTCGCCCATTGACATTTTTTTATTTCTTGTACATTTGTTTATTTTAATAGAAGTGATACGCATGATCTCACAATATTTAGTCTTAGATAAATATTTATTTTGAACCAATTACATTAAGAATTAGGAATTAAAGGTGTGTACATTCATAGAAAAGATTGAACTCAGACTGCATTCACATGTTATGTACCAGTTACATTGCCTAGGAAGTAGATAAATAATATGCTTTATGATGTTTTGTTTAATGTATTCCATTTTATTGACAAAATATGTGGGGGGGGGGGGGATTGAAAGGGTGGGAATAAATGATATATCTGGTTGTTTTATTATGATGCAAATACATATGGGAAATGTGCAATTTTTTGTTCAAGTATTAAATAACAATTATATTGCTATGTATCAAGCATTTAACAATGTTATATAAGCATATACAATATAAATATACGATTTTAAATATTCAGATACTGTAACTGTATAGATTTTGACAAATTCTTTAAAATTACCAAATATGTGTATAGATAGCCTCTTATATGTAACAAAGGGTATCTTGGTATTAAACTAAGCTGTATATTGATGATACATGTAGTTGCCATTGTTATAAATAATACATCTAATGGTAATTGATAGGTTAAATTTGTTGACATTTTGTACTTCAAGTTCTTGTGGAAGTAAATTGAACATAAGTGTTGATTGTTGCACTGCATAATTAAGAGGGATTAAAAGGGTTCAAATGCATAATCTAAATTGAAATAATAATTTAAGACTCTAACTGTACTGAAATTGGAGAGTAATTAATAATATGTTTTCATTAAAATAGAAGTTAGACGAAAATTTTCATTAAGAAAGACAATAGACAGACAATAGTCAAACTTAAGTAAATTACTATAAATAAATCATTAATTGTCAAGTTTATAACCTTGTTACTATTAGAGCAATTGTGAATGATCCTTTATGTAATAACTACATGTAATTGAGCATAATGAATATTAATAAAGGATTTACTGCCTATTTTCAGTAGTTCCTTTGTGTTTTGTCATATTTGGATTTAATGCCTATTTTTGGTGGTTCATTGGTATTTAGTGATGTAAGGAATTAAGCCCCCCTACTGCTTTACCAGATATAGGTTTGAACTACGTCAGTAAGTATACCAGTCTGTCACACATTTTTTCTGTAATTTTTTTCTAAATGCTTGCAGATATTGAGCTTATATTTGGAATGCAAGTCAACCATGATGAATTACAGAACTAAGTATTTAGTTCAAATATCATTGCAGTCCAATGATTTTTGACGAAGTTATGGCCCTTGACCTTAGAAAATTAAAAAAAAAAAAACAGTGTTAAGGACTTTTTTAGCACACCTAGCCAAAAGCCAAGTGAGCTTATGCTATCTCTATGCATCTGTCATTGTCCGTTGTTGTCTGTCATCTGTAAACAATTGAAAACATCTTCTCCTCTGAAACCACTGCACTAATTTGACTTTGCAAGAATGATATATGGCATGTTGGCAACAAACGATCCTCATTTTGAATGTATCCAATAAAAAACATGGCCACTGTTACTAAAAATAGAAGACATAGTAAAATCGCTTCAAATGGCTTATAAATCAAAAACTTAAGAATCAAAACATCTACAAAAATCTTTATTTATGCAAGTATAAAATTGAAAGTTACCAGACTTAGTTTAACATCAAGGAAATGCTTTTCTTTGCCTATATAAATTAGGTAAGCAATACAGACTCTTGTGAGACTATTGTTTTTAAATGCTTACAGATACTGAGCTGATATTGGTATGTGAGTCAACTATGATGAGTAACAGATCAAGTTTGAATCGTTTCAATCCAATGAGTTTTGATGAAATTATGGCCCTTGGACTTAAAAAATGTTATTTGCCAGTAGGGGACTTAGTATTGCCTGAGCAATACAATCCACACTTGATTCTCCTACTGCAGTTCTATTGCATATTATCTTTCCTGGAAGCTACCAAAGAGTTTTTTTGCCATCATTCCAATGCTGCTTAATCTTTCAAACTGAATGCCATGAAAAATTGCTGAAAGTGGCATTAAACATCATTTAAACAAACAATCTTTCATTTGAAAAATACTATAATTGTTATTTTCCTTTATTTCAACCTTTTCTTTTAAAGATTCCCCTCATATCATTCCAATGGTCTGCAACAATCTCCTTTAAAAACATTACAATACTGTTCAAGTATTGTAAATCATTGTGTCACTAATTCATATTATAGAAACTACCGGTAGGTATCCGCTATTTAACCTCATATTGACTTTCATTATTCACAAGACTATAATTTTGTAATTGCATGAAATGGCACATGTTCCAGTTAAACTCAAGAGAAAAACAACCATGCAATAACCATACAATTAGAACCAATATTACATGGAATATCTCCACCTAAGTCAAAATTTATTTTGTTTTACCCACAATCTATAGCACAAACTTCAAATATCAGCTTTGTTATTGGTCAAATACCTGTCACACCATTATTATCCTTTCCCCTCCTTCTTCTTCCCAATTTAAAATTGGTGGGATCTAAGGGTTAATATGTCACAAGTCATTTATAGTATTATTTCCTCTTTAGATAAATAAATTTTCTTACACTTTGCATTGAAAATTTTTTTTTCATATTTTTTTATAAATATAAACTTACAAATATAGGATCTTACATTGGTACGAGTGGATTATCGGATTTCTCCAATCGAGATAGTTAAAGTATGGAATTTTAAGTCCGAGCCTTGGCGAGGACTTAAATTTCCATAATTTAACTATCGAGATTGGAGAAATCCGATAATCCAAGAGTACTTATGTAAGATTCTGTTTCTCTAATTTTAAAAAGTAGTAAATTTGCGAAACGAAGTACAAATTCTCCCAACCCCAATTTTACGTTCATGACGTGAATACGCGGTAAATTGAAGGTGTTTTGTTTATGACGTCATGAGTTCTTATTGTGACGTTATTATTTTTAACCAATCAAATGCTGAGAACAACAAATTCACTAGTGAAGAGAAATATTTTTTTCCACACCGGTCAAGCGGTTGAAATATTACGTCAAAATTAGAGAAAGATAGTTTAACTGATATACGTATGGAATAACAGAAAGAAACAAAAAAAAACCTAATCATCATTCAGGTAAACTTTAAAAAAAATTATTTTTCTTCTTTTCTATTTAGCTTTTCATAAAATATATGTGAATATCTTGATCTGACTAAAATTTTTTATTCTTTATCAAAAAATTAATAAGTAATTAAGCTATATTACTTATTTTATGTCAACTTTCATAGTTTTTGGAGATATCGTTAAGGTCAATTTTCTGCATCAAAAATTCAATATTTTAAAAATAAAAATGTTTTATGTTATCATATCGAGGTTCAGCATTTGCATGAAAGATCTTATAGAGATATAATAGAATTTTTAAAACACAACTATGACAAAAATACCAGAAAATGTCTAACTAAAAAGGCAGAAAAAAAAGACTCCAAGACGGGAAAATATACAAGCACAACTTACTTCATTTTTCTTCATTTTGTCTGTAAAATGCCACAACATTCTTGGAAAGATATCATTATGTTCTGAACCTTTATTAAAAGACTAGTGCAAGTACACGCTGTATGATCAAACAAAGAAAATAAATTTTAATATGAATATAGACACAACTGCAAGATCCCATGTTTATGGTTCATGAACTTACTTCCCAGTGCCTCTGCATTCCAGAGGTGATGTGTTGTCTTTCTCTGTTTTGGTGACATCACATAAATGCCAGTTAAAATACAGCATTTCAGAGTTTGTTAAAAATTAGTATGAAATTTATATTGCTATTGTTAACAATACACTTGCACAGATATGATGTCTAATTCATTTGTCTTTTAAATTAATTTTTGTACTCTTCTTCGATGTTTTCTGCGGATAGCACAGCTACCGTTTGAAATGGGTTTGTACATATAAATAACATGACCATTTTTACACACATGTTTCTGTAAAGCTTGCATCTGTAATGTTCGCTTAAACTCCTTTACAAACCAAATTATTCAAACAACTAAATGGATATTAATTGATATATTTTACTGTCTAAATTACCTAAAAGATACCATACAAATTAAACAACAAAATATATGAAAAAAAATTGACAAAATTGGCACGGCTACGGGACAGGAATACTTAATTTTTCATGTAGTGTTACACATTTTCCTATATATATATATATATAGCAATATTCAAGATAAAAATATACTTTTTGGGGGGTATGCCGTAGATTACTAAAAAATGTCAAAAATATAACGAAATAATACAAAGTGTTGTTCCCACCAAAAAGTATCAAAATCTAATGGTACATGGAGTACGGGTACGGGTACGGATTACACAAATTATTCCTCACCGTATCATAGTTCTATTTTTAGCATATTACAAACTTAAACTGTGACTGTATATTCCTGATTGTAAAATAAAACAAAGTAAATTTCTAACAGCAAAATGGGCAGCGGGAAAATAGGAGTTTGTGGAAGAATTGGACAGGTGGTTTTGGTTGTTGTCAACATTTTATTTGCTGTAAGTATTAATATCTATATACGTTATTGGCAAATCAAAAGGCAATATAAGGATGTGTTGATTATATGTTCCGGGATTATGATCTCCTTATTATTTTATGTACTCTATAGTGCACTTCCTGGGTGAACAAATAAACACAAATTCAACACTTATGTTGTATGAACTAAATCAGGCCACAGTTGATACAAGAGTCGATAGGTTTACAACAATATACAATAATACAAGAAAAGATATGGTTGTAACCATATCGGGGAAACTCAATTAAAGTAATTGGAGGATTAAAACAGGAAGTCATTTTGTATTGTTATATATCTGATAAATGTCCTATAATAAAAATAGAAATTGTGTAATTAATACTATAACCAACAATAACAGTAAAGAATAAAAAGCTTCGCCGAGCGCAGCATGATACGACCGCAACATGTTGAACCCTGTACGTTTGAGGCCCAATATGGAAAGTCAATTGCTTTGGACATATGCAGCCCATAGTGGACTTAAAAAGTTTTTTGACACATGCATACCTTGGTGGACTATCGACCCATATTTTCATAAGGAATCCATTATATTTTTTGTTCAAAAGTAGACAATAAATAAAATGCATGATTATCTATTATTTGATTTTTTTTTAAATCCCCCCTTTGGCCCCTCATTTCTAACCGGAATAGGCAGAAAAAGGGGCTAAAAATACTCTTCATTATTTATCCATTATGTGACAAGAATTAATTAGAAAAAAATTCAAAATCGGACAAGAAATGCAAAAGTTACATTTTTGCCCCCTTTGGCCCCTAATTTCTACAGGGGTGAAAAAAGAGGTGGTCTGGAAAAATTCATTCTTCATTTGGTATCACTATTTGACAAAAATTAACTTCCAAAAATTTTTTTCAAAATCGGACTAGAAATAAAAAAGTTTCATGTTTGCCCCTTTTGGGCCCCTAATTCCTAAACGAAAAAAGGAGGAACCCTTTTATGATAAGAAAAATTATTGTAAAATTTCAAAGCAATCTGTAAACCAGAACCAAAGTTATTGTGGAAACAAATAAAAAAGTAGCATTTTTTGCCCTTTTTGGGCCCCTAATTTTTAAACTAGAAAAGGGGGGACAACAAAAATCAATCCCATCCATCTATTAATGGTAAGGATTGATTGATTGATTGATGTTTAACGTCCAGCAAGCAATATTTTAGCTAGAACACTTAAGTTAACAGGTTAACAGACAACTACGCAGACGACAGCATCATACCATTATACGTCCGCAATTTTTTTGCGGTCGTATAAAAATAGTAGGCATGCATAGTAAATAAACCAGTTAACATTTTTGGACATTTGAATTATTTAAAGTAAAAGAAAGATACAGGAAAATGTATTAAAAAAAATTAATTAAATAATTTATTTCTATATGATGCGACAACAACAAAATAACTAGAAAATTAAAAAGTGCATAAAACCAATAATTAGACAATGCTAAAGTAGAAACATCATTTAAATTTTCGACAGGAATTACAGATTCCTAATACTTCCCTCATCAAGTCGGTGTGCAATCTTTGTCCCAAATTATTAACAGTCATGACATTTGTACTGTTTGTTAAATCTCCAATCCCAATTGAGATAAAGGACTGGTTATCATTTGTTTTAAAAATATTCGAAATTTATTGATTTATGTGTTATTTTTATTTTGCAAAGATGTACATGTGAAAATCTTGTTTACTGTTATTCATCATGATGATCAGCTGCAGCAGCACAGGCAGCCATGGAATACTAACGGTTTACATCATGAAAATTGTTTAATACACCATTAATAAACAGTAGCAAGAAATTTATTATTGTTGGACATATTTAAAATGCGTTAATTATATAATTAAATTCAGATGAGAGCAGATTTAATGTGCATTTATGATAATAGTACGAAATAGTACTAAATATTTATTTGTTTAACACATTTACAATAAATGGTTATGACACATAATCACGTGCACATAATGTAATGAATACAACAATATGATCGTTTACCTAGCCAGCTTGATCGCGTAAGAATATATGAACAGAATTATATTTTAATTCAAATGCAAAGAACAAAAGTATTACATTTCGAAATACAAAACATACTGTTTTTCACCTGAAAAATAATCAAAACAATATTACAGATAGAAATTACTTACTTCGGTAAATGTAAACATCGAACTATATTTTCGCGCAATACTTCAGTAAACCGTACCCGAAATTAGTTATAACCCCATGTGTGATACAATGCAATGATTTGAGTTATGATTATTACTGTAGTATATAATAAGCTCTAATGAGCGATTAAAATCGTCTTATAATAACACAAATCCATTAAATAATACAGAAATACAATAGGCACAGCCTAAATGCGAGCATCGCATATTTTATGGTTCATAACTTTACTTCAGTGCACCCTAAGAGTGCCTCTGCATTCCTTTTGTGACGTGACGTCTTTAATGTGTTGGTGACCTCACAAAAATGTAAAAAATAAAAAAAGCGTTTTTGATTGCAAAAAAAATTGTCTAACATTTTTGTTGTTATTTCAAAAATAAACACCTTAATTTTATTTATGTAAAATTTATTTCTGTCTACTTGTAAATAATTTTTTTTTTGGTGCTCGACCACAATATTTTCTTCTGACAGCTCAGCTACCATCCAAAAAGGGTTTGTTCATATTGATCACGTGACTTTATTTACACACATTCATGTAACCGTATAGCTCGCATCTGCGATGCTCGCTAATACAGAAATACAATAAAACACAGGCATGCAGTAATTTATACATGCAAATATTTTGTTTGTTTGATGGTGTTTAAAGCCACTTTCAGCAATTTTTCAGCTATATCATGGCATTCAGGTTTTATTGGGGGAGGAAGTCAGAGAAAACCCCCGACCTGCGGGCATATATTTTGCAAAGATAGCTTAGCTTTAAGAACATAGCAGACAGCAGTTGTTCAACACAAGCACTAAAATTATTGCAGTATTAATATTGTCAGATTATTACATGACATTTTTGATATCATATGTATTTATTAGCCCAAGATTAGATATTGGCCCAGGAGACGCAGGCTCAAGGGTCAATATCGCCTGAAGACTAATAATGCATATGATATTAAAAATGTCATGTAATTGTCTTTTTATCATTTGCTTCAGCAGGGGAAAATGAAATGGACTTGGACAAATCAAAATCTAATCCTGTTCCTGTACCGTAATATCTTTGCTATTACTGTGCTCCGAATTAGTTTCAAGTCATTTAGATAATATTATCAGAACACTCACTGTTACTTTCTTTTTGTGTTTAAGTTTGCATTGACCCAATAGAATTCAAAGTATAAATCTATCACAGATGCATTCTTATCATGCATGTCCTCTGCTTCTGGTAAGATGCCATATTTGTAAACAATTCCGGTAATTAATGATCATTTATGGAAAGGCATGTGATAACACTTACCGAATAGCATGTAATAATTTTCAGAAGCAGTTAATAACATTTTGATATCAGCTTGCTTTGCCAATCTGGTAAAATATCAAAATTTTGCCCATTTATTCCTTTTATCATACATTAAAAAATATAAGTTATTTACAATAAGTATATGATAAATTAAGACAAACACTAAGTTTAAATCTAAAAACCAAACTTAAAAAAAAAATTATGTCTGGTGTTAAAACAAGGATTAATTATTATAATTTTAAGCAAAAAAGCACAAAAAAAATTAATATCAAGCATTTCATATGCATGGATTACCACTTCAAGTACTTACCAGTTCAGATACCTAAATCAGTAAAATAAAGTAATGTTACCTGTTACATGTGCAAAACATGCCCCTAAAAATTGTCTTACATAGTAATACATGACTGCGTATTTGAACTAGAATAACTAATTTATGATGTACCTATACTAGACATATACAGCTATGGCCACACCAAAACAATTTCTTGTTTGACACACCATATATAAAAAATTTTCTGCACCATGCACCCGGAAAGTGGTCCTAAATTTTTCACAAATTTTACTCTTTGAAATCAAAATCTTGAATGCTTAATGTAACTGCCATTTTATTGCATCCACAAATAAAAATATTATTGATGTAATTTGAAAAGGGAAAAGAAACAACCATGCCGTTCTAGAAGTGACAATATGAGTCATAATGAGAGGCATGGTTGGCCAAAACATGGCAGTTTCTTTCAGTGGCAGTACCTTCTCACAGATGTGTCGAATTAAAAGATTTCAACCTTAGAGCCGACATGATAAATGAAATAAGGATATGGGAACATTTAACTCAAGAATTTGAAATAAATGTTCTTGAGAACAATCCAATAAAGGACCACAATTGACCTTGTTTCCCGGATGTCGATTGATTTTTAATGGAGCAGACATTGGTAATGTTCTGCAAACATCAGAAATACTATTAAAGTAACTAACTATTTTTACTCAAAACTGTTAACATTCACTCAAAGTAAAACAATATATTTAATTTGTTTGATTAATTAGCAGTGTATTTATTTGAAAAAAAATGGGTATTTTCTTGGTCGAAAAATAAAATTAAACGGTAACTTTAATTAATATTATGGGTCGTATACCCGAAGTAAAAACTACCTGTATAATAGTCATTCTCTTCTAAGAGCTTCTTTTGGAGCAGGATTGTCAGATCACCAAAAACTGAATTTTTCTGTCAGTGAAAAATTGTTTGGTTGCATGGTGAACTTATTGGCAGGGTTACACGAAGTGCAAACCCAGGTTATAGTAAGGTGAAGTCGGGCAGGCGGATGGGCGGGCTAGCTAGCGGGGAAAATAGGGTATCTATTTTGTATAATCAACTCCTCTTACAGTTTTCAACCCAGATCTCTGAAACTTTACAGAAAGATTGCACATGTATTGAAGTTGTGCACCTGCTATTATGGAAGTCTTCGAGGATTTTTTTCCTAATTTTCCAGACCTGGGAACTTAGCCATTTTTCATAACATTTGAAGAAGATGGTACCAATTTGTCTAATCAACTCCTCCTACAGTTTTCAACCCAGATATCTGAAACTTCACAGAAAGATTACACATGTATTGAAGTTGTGCACTTGCTATTCTGGAATTGTTTGAGGATTTTTTTCCTAATTATCCAGACTTTGGAACTTAGTCATGTTTGAGAACATTTGAAGAAGACGGTGCCAATTGTTATCAACTCCTACATTTTTTTACACAAACCCAAAACCTACTTCCAACAAATTGTAAATAATTCCCTAGTTATTGAAGCACATGCTTCGCAACCTGGCCATTTTAGACTTTTGCGTTTTTTTATCTCTGTTATGATAAAAAATAGTCAAATAAACGACAATGTTGTAGCAAATTAAAATTGGTGACATTATTGCAAGCTTAGGGTTCTGATTATGTCCACAATAAAAAAAATGAAAATGAAATGACTATGGATGTAAAGTGTTATTTGGGTAAAAGTTCAAGTAAAGTAATTTTTATTTATTAGAGTCAACACATAATGGTAACTGTTTGACTTTGTTGTTATCTTATTGACATTTAAATTCTAATGGCTTGCATCAGACTTGAACTTTTTCTCTACAATCTTGGATATTGGACCACCATGTACTCTTACATGTATTTACAATTCTGCATTTTCTTTGACGGTTCTTTCAAAAGGGGAATTCTCAGTTTTCTAAATGGGCATATTAAGACAAATACAATCAATGGGATATAAATTATTTTATGACATTTTAAAATTGATTCCTCTAAAAATCTTCATCAATAAATGATGTACAGTGTAGTCATTTGTGCATTATATATATATATAAAGGTCTGAAAAATTTCTTTCTTTGCAAATGAAGATGTGACAGGCATAATTTTGCTTTCAGCTATCTCCCATGTTTTGAAAGTAATACATTTATTATCTTGGATATGACATAAAATACTGAATAGTTTAAAGGTGTAATTTATTGTACAGACTTTGAAGGATGTACCAAAAATTACAAAATGTAATTCATTTATTCATTTATATGTGTTGGTTGAGTTCAGGTAAGCATAGTATGACCAATTCAGAAAGAACATCACAATGAACATTGAAATTTGTGAATACTGTATATGCATTCATAGACGTACATATTCTTATTTTTAAAAAAAGGTTATTGCTAGCTCCAAAATTTTCTGTTTGCCTGTGATTTAAAAAAAAAATCAAACTAATTAATATTATAATGTTTATTTTACTATCTCACCTCATTTTAAAATGACAAAAATTTGAAGAACAAGAATTTCAGTGGGAATTCATACTATGACTACAGGTTAAATTACATGTAGTTAATTGTGTACTTGTTTCAGGTACCAGTATGCAATTTCTATGCCTTATTACCTACGTTAATTGAAATTACATGTATTGCCATTACGCCCTCTGGCGATCTGGGGGAGGAACAAGCCTTTTTACTTTTGCCCATCCTTTTGCAACGATTCTTCAGGCCTACTTACACACTACATTGCTTGCCTAGTTTTATGCTCCTGACTGAAGCAGTATATATTTTTTTTTATACAAGTAGCTATACCCATTTACAAAACATTACCACAGAAAATTGTCTGGACTTAATTCTTTGCAGATCTGTTAGCAGAATTCCATAACATAATTTCCTAAGAACACAAATTCTGCCTGTCAACTAGCAATTTGATAGTTAAATTTCAGGAATGTAAATTGTTCATCTGTCATGCTTCATAGCTATTTTAAGTAGCTGCATATTTGGAAGACTACGTAAAATATGAGACAATTACATTTTGAATGATTCTATACTGCTGGTATATGAGTTCAGTTTTACCAGAGGTTGTATGATTCTATACTGCTGGTATATGAGTTCAGTTTTACCAGAGGTTGTATGATTCTATACTGCTGGTATATGAGTTCAGTTTTACCAGAGGTTGTATGATTCTATACTGCTGGTATATGAGTTCAGTTTTACCAGAGGTTGTATGATTCTATACTGCTGGTATCAGTTTTACCAGAGGTTGTATGATTCTATACTGCTGGTATATGAGTTCAGTTTTACCAGAGGTTGTATGATTCTATACTGCTGGTATATGAGTTCAGTTTTACCAGAGGTTGTATGATTCTATACTGCTGGTATATGAGTTCAGTTTTACCAGAGGTTGTATGATTCTATACTGCTGGTATCAGTTTTACCAGAGGTTGTATGATTCTATACTGCTGGTATATGAGTTCAGTTTTACCAGAGGTTGTATGATTCTATACTGCTGGTATATGAGTTCAGTTTTACCAGAGGTTGAATGATTCTATACTGCTGGTATATGAGTTCAGTTTTACCAGAGGTTGTATGATTCTATACTGCTGGTATATGAGTTCAGTTTTACCAGAGGTTGTATGATTCTATACTGCTGGTATATGAGTTCAGTTTTACCAGAGGTTGTATGATTCTATACTGCTGGTATATGAGTTCAGTTTTACCAGAGGTTGTATGATTCTATACTGCTGGTATCAGTTTTACCAGAGGTTGTATGATTCTATACTGCTGGTATATGAGTTCAGTTTTACCAGAGGTTGTATGATTCTATACTGCTGGTATATGAGTTCAGTTTTACCAGAGGTTGAATGATTCTATACTGCTGGTATATGAGTTCAGTTTTACCAGAGGTTGTATGATTCTATACCAGCAGTATAGAATCATACAACCTATACTGCTGGTATATGAGTTCAGTTTTACCAGAGGTTGTATGATTCTATACTGCTGGTATATGAGTTCAGTTTTACCAGAGGTTGTATGATTCTATACTGCTGGTATATGAGTTCAGTTTTACCAGAGGTTGAATACAGTATGTTTGATATTTCCAGTATTTTATTTTTAACTTGGTTCGATTTTGTAATTTGTTCATTCTTTACAAAAATTTTGTAAATTGTAAACCAAAAAAAAATCTGAAAACAGTTAGTTCATAAAACTAAACTTGTCATCTTTAATAAAAGTATAAAACACATTAGGGATACTACAGTTTTCTTTACGAGTAAAAACTGGCCCTGTTTCACGAAATGTCAGACGACTTACGACCATTCGTAAATCTTGTATTAACTATATAACCTTCATCTGGTAGTAAGTCACAAGTCATACAAATTTTGGTAAAACAGCGGCCAGGATACTAGTACACCATGATATAATAAAAAATTGCAACTGTGTAAACACTCTCCGGCACAGAACATAACTGGTTCCCAGATATAACCTCTGCCATACATCATTCCCCATTCACTACGGAACTACATTTGTTGTCTGCTTGTAATGTTCTTAAACAAATAATGATGTTTGTAAAATAATGTATAAGCTCTTTTTTATTTTTATATAGTCTATTTATGCACTTTTGATACAGTTTTACGTTGCAATTACTGCGTTTGTACGCGAAGCTTATCTGCCATGAGAGATATCAATGTCAACCAATGGTATGGCAGAGATGATTTTGGGTGACGTAGGATACCCAGAATCCTTAGCGTGGAGATTGCTGTGTAAAACCCATGTTCAAACAAAATAAAACTACTTATTTATATAAAAATTATCTTGGACAGGAAGTTATACTCTCAGTTTATTAAAAAAAACTTCCTTGTAATTTGATAAAGTTTTAGGTGGTACAATGTACATACTTGTATATTGTACAAAATTTTTGGGGAAACCAAGATTCATATCTTGAATGTCTTACAAAAACATTGTAAAAGCCTACAAAATACCAGTCTAAAATACAAAAGAAAACAAAAAGACCATCATAACTAAATGATCATTGTTATGGAAATTAGTGGTTTTATTATTGATGCATTAAAAAAACCTATGAATAGGATTACTAGTATACATGCAGGGGAAAGTAATTTGGTTATACAAAGGAAATATAAAGAATGGTTGCATAGGTCATCTGATATATTATAATGCTAGTATTAGGCCAATTAATGTAAAATTAATATCTAAATCTAAAAACTAATTATTTTTTATCAGTGAAACTTAAGAATTCTTTAAACCAGCCGCTTCTTGACAGAGATAAATGGCAGATTTAAGGAGGTGGTTGGTTCAGTACATGTGTATTCAAATAAAACAATCATCATAAAAGGTATATAAAAAAGTTGTAAATAAAATATGTACACTAAAAACATATATCAGACATTCCAAATAGAAAATGGGTAAGAAATATAATAGTTGTTAGTCCTCTTTGTATGTTAACTATGAATTCATGTTATCTAACAGTGTCTTGGATTTTTGTATGTTAACTATGAATTCATGTTATCTTAACAGTGTCTTGGATTGGCCATTCTGGTAGCAGGAGCACTCCTTAAGTTTAAGGAGAGCTTAGTACAAGGATATGTCAGCGAGTTTCTTAAGCAGATCAGGCTCGATTCTCTCTCAACAGACTTAAATTCCATCATCTCTACAGCATCTACAATATTTATTGTGGTGGGTGTGTTCATATTTATACTGTCTGTGTTTGGCTGTGCTGGAGCCTGCTGTCAAGTAAAAATCTTACTTGTGTCTGTAAGTATATGTTATATAGATCTTCATGTATAAAGTGCTCTATGTGTAATTCATATTAAAAGAGTAACAACATGTTGCATTCTTTACCATGGTAACCTTTATTGTAAGTTTATGGCAGCTTCTTGATTGGTTTACATCTTTTTGGAGTAATATGTAAAAATCAAAAGAATATTATTCTGCTATGGGTGTGAGCCAAGGATCATGCAGTCGATTACACGAAAAGTTATAATTGTAAAATCCATCATAAGTGTTGAAAGATCGAAGAGAAATCCATTGTGACGTCAGTACTTACGATATAATTTACACTTACAACTTTTTATGAAAAGCACTTCATTAAATTTTTCTTCTGATTTTTTATAATTATCACACCTATAACAATAATCAAGCTCCATGGTATTGACTATCAGTTGATGGGTACAGATGTTTATACCTAAAGGCGGATGTGCAACCAAATAGGACAGCATACTCGTGTCTAAGACTGCTTTAGTATAAAATGTTAATGCAAATCTGTTTCATACTGGATCGGACATTTGCTTCAAATTTGTGATTGTGTCTGACAAATGTTATGATTTTGCAATCATTAGTGTTAAATCTTGGGTCTGACATTCTGCCAGTTAAGCATCTCAAAAACCAAGAAGTATTTCAACTGAAATATTATTATCAGTATTAACTTTATTTGTTAAAAATTAATATTATCATTCAATTTTAAATAAGAGTTTGTCATTTGTTAATTCAGATGTTTCTGTATCATGATCTCAACGATTAATATAAGAAACTGTCCTCATCAAACATTTGATGACTCTGGAAAAATTCTGTACATAAGACACTTTCTTATGAATTATTGGATATAAAGCATCTACAATTTTATTACCAAAAGTGAAACTACTATACATAGAGGAGATGAACCAAACAGAAACCTCAGAATTTAATGAATCAGGTAAAGACAGGACAACAAATCACTTGTCTTAAAATTCATGAAAAAATAATGGAAAGGACAACCATAAACTACTGAATTCTAACTATCACCTACATGTAAATGTAATGTATACATTTTGTTTAGATCTTTGTATTGATTATTAATATTGTTTTTTTTATAGTATGCTTTAGTGGTGATGATCATCTTTGGTGCACAGGTAGCAGCCATTGTGTTAACATTCCAATACAAGAATGTGGTATGTTACAGTGTAATAAAATGCTCTAGCAAAATGTTGGGTACACAACTTAAAAAATTGTTTGTTTGTCTGCATAATGTTTATTGTCATTTTCATCAATTTTTCAACTATTTCATGGCTTCCAGTTTATTTTGGGAGGAAGCCAGAGTACCAGGAGAAAACCCCTGACCTTCAAAGGAAAACTGGCAATCCCTGTCAGTTATGATGATTGGAGTAAACTCACCTAAACTGGCAGTGTAACTCAAACCCACAACCTCAGTGTTCAGTGGTAGATGACTAACTACCTTAACCACAAACTTGTATTATTCAGGGGAGATAATTGGACAGACTTTTTAAATATAGTTTTCAGTGGGAGACCTCGTAAGTGCAACTCCTCCTAAACTGTTTGACAGATTTTGATGAAACTTTACATGAAGGAAGAACATCATATGTAGATATGCATGAAGAATTTTCTTTGCTGTCAGATATTATTCAGGAGAGATAATTGGACTTGAAAGCGAAGCAGAGTCCCCACTTGTTATGACCAAACTTTGCAATCACAGTCTTTTGCTCCATTTTAGTGATGAAAAACTGAGTATTTTGCTTACTGCTTTGCATGAAATCCACCCTTGAGTGAATAATATGAAATAAATATTTGAACATGTTTTATCTGACCCACCTTTAACTTGTGGTGATCAGTTTACACAGCTTTTCTAATTATTAAAATCTTTACTATTTCAGGTTAAACTCTGTTTTTTTATCAGCTTACATAAACTGTTAGTGCTAGTGAATTTTATGGATGTTTTCTTTTTTAGTGGCAAGATGTTGTCAAAACTGAAATGAAAAAAGTTATTAAAGACAAATATCTGGGCGATAACTCAACAGACATAATAAGCATGGGTATCAATGCAGTCTTCATGGAGGTATTGTAAACAAATGTTACAGATTTATATCTTGTTATTACTTACTTGTATTTCTTTTGATCATGTAAAACATTATTTATGGAAAGACAAAACAGCTTGGGTAAGTTATAGTAAGCCGACAAAACAGCTTGAGTAAGTTATAGTAAGCCTACATCACTGTTGTTCCCATTCCCATATTCTATGTTGGGGCCTAGGTGGCCGAGTGGTCAAGGTAGTTCGTCTACTATTGATCACATGGTCTGTCAACACTGAGATTGCGGGTTCAATTCTCACTGCAGGCAGGGTGTACTCGACTCCAATCTTAATTGACAAGGATTGCTAGTTTTCCTACCACAGGTCGGGGGTTCTCTCCGGGTACTCCGACTTCCTCCCCCAATAAAAACTGGACGCCATGAAATAGCTGAAAGATTGCTGAAAGTGGCGTTAAAACACCATTCAAACAAAAAACAAACATATTCTATGTTGCTCTTGAAAGAAATATATTGAATTGAATGCACTGGAAAACTTACAATGGAAGATAAAAGACTGCAAGAAATATTCTGGTTTTATAAATTCAAGCAATATTTTACACAACTCTCATAAAATAAAAGCAATAAATGCTATTTTTCTACCCCTCTGCCTCTAAGGAGATATGGACGTATATTGTTTTTTGTGTTTGTTAGTATGTGGGTGTTTTAGCGTGAGTGTCCATCATCATTTACCATCACAATTTTTCTCAGCAATGGTAAGAGATGTACAAATTTTGTCAGTAGTGTTATATAATCATGCCATACTGTGGGGTTCATTTTCATACCTTTCAGACTTACTTCCTGTTTAACCCGTCTATTTTCAGCCGCACGTAACAAATTTTTTTCACATATTTCTCAGCAATAATAAATAATAAAATACTGAATTTTCCTCAGTAGCTTGATCATACCATATTGTAGGGTTCATTTTCAGATCTCTCCTACTTCCTGTTTACCAACAGTTAATTTTGAGCCTTTCACAACCATTTTCCATAACATGTTTCTCAGCAATGGTAAATAATACAATAGTGAAACTTTGCCAGCAGCTTTGTATGATCATGCCATATTGTGGAATTTTGAGTTTATGCTGCCTAATGATACCCCCTGTTTAACTTAATACACACACATACAGACCCTATGAGGAGTGGGGGTATAATAAATCCCTCAATATGGCATGATCCTACAATGTTATTGACAAAACTCCCGTGAATTACTATTATTAAAAGATCTGCATGAATTTCAGAAGACACATTATTAAATTAGTTCTTCAGGTCACAGTGAACAAGAAACCTAAAAAAATTTAATAAAGGCATAGGGAAATGTTCTTTTGTCAGTATGTGCACACCCATCTTAAATAATACAGATGAACTATATAAGCTCCCAAGAATCTCTAGTAAGAAATAAATCAATGCTACATGATATCATACCAAACATAAATTTAATGGATTAAGCAACACATTAACATTATAGTAATATTTTTCTTACAGTTTAAATGTTGTGGAGTTGACAATTACAAAGATGTGCAGCAGGCCCCTGGATGGATCAGAACTTACACCATTGATAATCAGCAAGTGACATTTGAAGCTCCATATTTCTGCTGTAAGAGTGTAGCCACTGACACACCCGCTGTTGACTCTGGATTATTTAAAAGTGTAAACCAGACAGAATGTGCCACACACCCAACAGATGTCAACTCAAATTATATGCAGGTACAGCATCATAAAATAAATTGATCAGAAGACATCTGTTGGAGCAGTTAAATACCTATAAAAGAAGTGCCATAAGATCGACCATTGCAATGCTCATAAAGGGCGTGCTCATAATGGGCGGTCTAAGATCCTCCATTGCAATGCTGATAATGGGCAGTCGAAGATCCTCCATTGCAATGCTCATAATGGGCAGTCGAAGATCTTTCATTGCAATGCTCATAATGGGTGGTCTAAGATCCTCCATTGCAATGCTCATAATGGGCGATCTAAGATACTCCATTCCAATGCTCATAAAGGGTGGACTAAGATCCTCCATTGCAATGCTCATAATGGGCAGTCTAAAATCCTCCGTTGCAATGCTCATTATGGGCAGTCTAAGTTCTTCCATAGCAATGCTTGTTTTGATCAGTCTAACATCCTTCAAAAAGGTATAACTTCTTTTTCATTTGCCATTATTGATTGCTTTTATGATATGAAAGTTTGTCTATTTTTGGTCTGGTAGCACAAAGTGCAAACCGGGGTTATAGTATAGTGAAATTAGCTGGCTGGAGGACAGGTGGTGTCACGTCGCCACCACCGAGGTTATTGCAAGTGAGGTGTCCTCATGTTCATTTACTCCGTAGCGCACCTCATGTGGCGACAACGGCACATCAAATGTATGTATTAGCATACTACTTAAGGTTCTATCCCTAAGTCCCGATCTTACTAAAGTATACCGAATAAAAAGGGAACAAGAAAATAAGTTTACACCCTGTTTATTAAGTGTATAATATCAACATACGGAAATAACAAACACAAGTACCCTATGTCAACATTTATAAACTACAGTGAATATGAATAACAACGAATAAATAGTAGATATTGTTCCCTGTTTGTCCACTAACTATAAAAAGAATTCATAAGGCCCGGTGCATTGCACCTGGTGCACATCGGTGCAAAGACCGAATCTGGTGCACATTGGTGCAAAGACCATCTAAACGGATTCCTTATAAAAAAAAAAACTCTTAATATTAGTATAATAAATAAAACACTTGTTTTATTTTCAACATGGTTAAATAAGTTGGGTGCAATGAACACCGTAAAATTAAACTGCACCGGGTGCAGACGCCGGTAATAATTTAACAAGGAAAGCTCTAAATCGTCAAAATCAAATTAAATCAAACATTAAAGTATCGGGTAATATTAATTAATCAAAATTACCATCGCGATTTGAGATTTCAAATTAATCTGCGCTTGAGACATAGCGAAAGTTATTCTGCAAAACAGAAAGCTGCCGACGTTGGCTATGAGCTTGACGGTTGTGCGTTTCTAGTGACGTCAGTGACGCTAAATGTGAGCTGATTTTAAACCAATCAGAAAATTAGAAAATCGAGTTCCGGGCACAACAATCAGCTGGATGAAAATGTACGTGTACATGCTAGTGGACATACTGCGAAAATACGTGAAATATAACATCAATAGGTATTTAGTAAAGTTGACAACAATATTAAATATTATGAACAGATAAATGGAAAACATGCATGTGTCTGAAATGTAAAATAACCATGTTTGTAGATAAAAATAGCATTAGAAAGCGATCGCATGGCTGTCACACATGCGAGAGCCACTATCTTTAAAAATACAAGAAATTGACCTTAACCGTGATAATAAGGACATGAAATATACTTAAATAAAATAAATAAGAAGAGTCCTTATCACGAAAACAATCATATAGGTTTCATTACATATTTAATTCTAATTACGGGTGATAAATAAATTTACATATTATGGCTTCCAGTTCACATTCCTAAAATGTACTTTAACAAGTGTTTGGGGAATGTAAACATAGACAGTTGGCTATAAATAGATTATTATGTTTAATGGAAAATTGACCACTTAAACATCAATAACAATACATTAACATATTTGACAATGAGATAACCCATATTTTTACATGAAATATAAGTTTATATGATAGATAAAATCTGGAAACCATACCAGTTACCATTATCAATTAACAAACAAATTAGACAACAACAACTATAGGTTGGTGGCATTACAGTGGAGAAAATAGGGTATCTATTTTGTTTAATCATCTCCACCTACAGTTCTCAACCCATATCTCTGAAATTTTACAGAAAGATTGCACATGTATTGTTCCAGGTTTTTTTTCTAATTTTCCAGACTAGATCTAGAACTTAGTCATTTTTCTGAACAGTTGCAGAAGATGGTACCTGTTTTGTGTAATCAGCTCCTTACAGTTTTCAACCCACCCAGATCTCTTAAATTTCACAGAAAGTTTGCATATGTATTGAAGTTGTGCATCTCCTATTATGGAATTGTTCAAGGAATTTTTTCAAAATTTTCCAAACTTGGAAACTAAGTTATCTTCAGAATATTTGTAGAAAATGGTACCTATTTTTGGTTCATCTCCTACATTTTTTAAAACAGATAAAAAAACTTTCTTCCAATAAATTGTAAACCATTCCCTATTTATAAAGACACTTGCTTTGCAACCCCACCATTTCAGACCTTTGCGATTTTTTAATTTGTTATTGTAATTTACACGCGAAATTTTTTAGCTAAATTCTGCTGTATACCGGTAAGTAGGCCTAATTTTGCTGCCGTTATAATCCGAAGTTAATTTTTTTTTATTTGTTGGATTAACAGCAGAATTTAGTCCTATGGCTCGAATGTAGCAAATAAAAAATTCTACCTTCGGTCTATTTCTCCAAAATTAAAACATAATATTCATCTTCTTTACATTATTAAAGCTTCAGATATTGGGAAAATAATGGGAAACGATCTTTATTGAAGAAATTTCCTTTTTCGTCTTTGAAGATGCACGAGAAATATGCTATGTTGATCATTTTTCTGTAAATGGATAATGTGACCTAATTTTAGTATAATCCTGCTAATTTGCATACCTTAACAACCAATCCGTAGTAAGAATCTAGTAATTTACATATACTTTCCCCAAGATGCAACACACCATTCAGTTTTGGGTTTCTCAATGTTTAGCTCACCTGACCCAAAGGGTCATGTGAGCTATTGTTATCACTTTGCGTCCGTCGGCGTCGTCGTCGTCGTCGTCGTCGTCGTCGGCGTCTGTAAACTTTTTACATTTTAATCTTCTTCTCTGAAACCACTTGGCCAATTGAAACCAAACTTGGCCATAATGTTCATTGGATGGACCTTTACAAAGTTTGTGTTTTTTATTTTGATTGGTAAACCAATATGGCCGCCACCTCAAGACTTAGTTTAACATAGGACCCTATGGGAAAAAAGTTAAAAAGGGCTTCTTCTCTGAAACCGTTTAACCAATCAAAACAAAACTTACTAGCAATATTGTTTGGATGGTCCTCTATAAAGTTTGTGTTTTTGATGGGAATTGGAAATTCAAAATGGCCGCCACCGCAGGACTTAGTTTAACATAGAACCCTATGGGAAAAAGTTTTAAAAGGCTTCTTCTCTGAAACCGGTTAATCAATGGAAACAAAAACTTACTAGCAATATTGTTTGGATGGTCCTCTATAAAGTTTGTGTTTTTTATGGCAATTGGAAATTCAAAATGGCTGCCACCGCAGGACTTAATTTAACATAGGATCCTATGGGAAAAAGTTTGAAAGGCTTCTTTTCTGAAACCAGTCAACCAATGGAAACAAAACTTACTAGCAATATTGTTTGGATGGTCCTCTATAAAGTTAATGTTTTTTATCCCAATCGGAAATTCAAAATGGCCGCCACCGCAGGACTTGGTTTAACATTCGACCCTATGGGAAAAAAGTTTAAAAGGGCTTCTTCTCTGAAACCGTTTAACCAATCAAAACAAAACTTTCTAGCAATATTGTTTGGATGGTCCTCTATAAAGTTTATGTTTTTTATGGCAATTGGAAATTCAAAATGGCCGCTACCGCAGGACTTAGTTTAACATAGGACCCTATGGGAAAAAGTTTTTAAAGGCTGCTTCTCTGAAACCGGTTAATCAATGGAAACAAAAACTTACTAGCAATATTGTTTGGATGGTCCTCTATAAAGTTTATGTTTTTTATGGCAATTGGAAATTCAAAATGGCCGCTACCGCAGGACTTAGTTTAACATAGGACCCTATGGGAAAAAGTTTTTAAAGGCTTCTTCTCTGAAACAGGTTAATCAATGGAAACAAAAACTTACTAGCAATATTGTTTGGATGGTCCTTTATAAAGTTTATGTTTTTTATGGCAATTGGAAATTCAAAATGGCCACCACGGCGCAGGACTTAGTTTAACATAGGACCCTATGGGCAAATAAAAAAAATCTTCTCTATACAACCGGTTAACCAATGAAACAAAGCTTTCTAGTAATATTGTTTGGATGGTCCTATTTAAAGTTTATTGAAAATTACAGGACTTAGTTTAACATCAGGGAAATGCCATCTTCATTGCCTATAAAATCAGGTGAGCGATACAGGCTCTTAAGAGCCTCTGGTTTTCGTGTAGTAAGCCTAATTAAACAGAGACACGGATGTCAATTAATACACAAGGCACAGCGGGTTATTAAAAACTTCAATAACTATCATCATGTATCAATAATGATCTATCTTATTATTACCAATTACAAAAACGGTGACTGTTGAAAGATATCAAGATTAAACACAGCGAATTATATATGCAACTTCTTTTTGACATTGAAGTGCCACGAGTGATTCTGCTACATTACGAGTAATGGAACTAAATTTGAACCCTCGCCACAAAAAAAAAACAAAACGCAAGGGTACGATAATTCGTTCTACTGTATAATTATGAAAAGTTGTTCCATGGCAACAACAATCACTTACACAATTTACTCATGCTATTTCATAGATTATGAGGATATTTTATACATTTTTAGCTCACCTGACCCGAAGGGTCATGTGAGCTATTGCCATCACTTGGCGTCCGTCGTCGTCCGTCGTCGTCGTCGTCGTCGTCGTCGTTAACTTTTCTTCAAAAATCTTCTCCTCCAAAACCACTGAAGGGATTGCTTTGAAACTTTGCATACATCATCAGTAAAATGCCCTCTACCAAGTTTGCCCAAATCATGGCCTCAGACCAACCAACATGGCCGCCATGGCTAAAAATAGAACAGAGGGGTCAAAATACAGTTTTTTGCTTATAGTTCAAAAAGTATAACAGATACAGGAAAACCGAAGAGACCTTCCTTCTTCAGCATCTTAAGCTCTACAAAACACTCCATTGGGTCAAAGTTGTATGATGACTCCTTGTAGGAGTTATTGCCCTTTAATTGTCAAAATTGATGATTTTTGCCATTTTTGCCTCAAAATCTTGAAAATTATTAGAACTAGAGAAAAAGTTAGCATTGCTTAATTGTTCTGCTCTATGAGGGCTACAAAAATGACTTAAGGGTCAAGATTGTTTGATTAACCGTTTAAGAGTTATTCCCCTTGAACTGTTTTTTTTAATCGGTTTTAATTGATTTTTTAAAATCTTCTCCTCTGAAACAACTGAAAGTACTGCTTTGAAACTTTGTACAATCATCTGTCAAATGTCCTCAACCAAGTTTGCACCAACCATGGCTGCAGATTAACCAACATGGCCACCATGGCTAAAAATAGGATGGGGGGGGGGGGGCGGTAAAATACAGTTTTTGGCTTATATTTAAAAAAGTGTAACAGATACTGGAAAACCAAAGAGACATGCCTTCATCTGCATCAAAAGCTCTACGAAACACTCCATTGGGTTGAAGTTGTATGATGACTCCTTATAGGAGTTATTGCCCTTTAATTGTCGAAATTGATTATTTTTGACTTTTTTGCCTCAAAATCTTGAAAATTATTAGAACTAGAGAAAAAGTTAGCATTGCTTAATTGTTCTGCTCTATGAGGGCTACAAAAATGACTTTAGGGTCAAGATTGTCTGATGAACCGTTTAGGAATTATTCCTCTTGAACATTTTTTTAATCAAATTTACTTGATTTTAACAAATCTTCTCCTCTTAAACCAATGAAAGGACTGCTTTGAAACATTGCATACATCATCTTTAGGATGTCCTCTACCAAAATTGTCTAAATCATGACACCTGACTACCTACATAGCTACGTTGGATTAAAATAGAAAAAATGATAAAAGGGGGGGGGGGTGGGGTCGAGAGAGTTTTCGACTGATAGTTAAAAAAGTATAACAGGTATAGAAAATTTGAAGTGAACCTCCCTTCTCCCTCTAACCATCAAAAGCTCCTCCTTATAGGAGTTATTTCACTTAAAAGGTCAAAATTAATGATTTTTGCAGAAGTGTTGGGCAATTCCTTATAGCAAAGAAAAGCTGGATAAAAAAGGGTTGTTTGGTTTCAGGTTCAGGTGAGCGATACAGGCTCCTGGGAGCCTCTAGTTTGTTAAAAGAATGAATACAAATATCAGTCTTGTGTGTTTCATACATTATAAAGAAAATTTCAGTATTTTTTTTAATGACAATAATGAAACTGTCATTTTGCATTCATTACTTTAAAGGAAATTACTATCATTTTTAACACAAAATCTATTTCCTATTTTTTAGGGATGCTTCAATGCCTTGGAAAATATTGTGATGAGATACAGCGCCATCTACCTTGGAGTAGGAATCTCCCTTCTTGTCCTTGAGGTAATGTTGTAAATCCCCCTAAGTAGAATAGGTATTGATTACATCTGCAGTTCATTGAAGCTTATGAACTGTTAGGTGGGCTATTTACAACTCTTTTTGAACTGTAGTCCTCAAAAAAGCCTAGCATCTTCTAACTTGACAGGATAAAGGACAAAGTATTATAAATGTACATTTTGGCAGCACAAATGTCAAAAATTAACTACATGTACTCAGCAGGAAAAGACAGAGGATTTCTTTTTTCGGTCGGGAAATGTCAGGGAATTTCATACAAATCTAAAAAAATATCCAAGAAAAAAAACTTTACCCATTTTATCACTTATTCTGATTTTAAATTCTTTATGGTCATGCTGCATGCCTTTATTTAATGAAAAAAAAGTTTTTTCTCAGATTAAAGCATTATAAAAATGACATCTACTTAAGTTTTATCATGAATTTCCCAGATTTTTATTGATATAAAATGTTATAAGAATTGAATGCATTCTTTTGAAGTTTCATTTGTTGACCATTGCAAACATTATCATTATGAAGCCACTTTATTTATTTATAATGTGCTTCAGTTAATGCTTTCTTACGTCAATGAAACTTCAAAAGAATGCATTCAATTCTTTAATAAAATGTATATGGTACAGATATTATGTTTATTTATGGTGTTTGTTTTTATATTTGCAGCTGATCTGTGTGTTCTTTGCCTTTTACATTTGCTGTAGGAAGGGAAGAGATGATGACGGGAAACTCGTGTAAACCAGTAACTTATTGTTGACTTACAGCTGCACAATCAGTCATTTTGTTGTATGTTAGTTATGTGAACCATGTCATCATTAGTAACTCAAACTAACATTTTAAATAATCATAAAATTTGAAATTAAAATGTGAATTTTGAAATTACTTCATTATTAGATGAAAAAAATGTATATGATTATTTAACTTAGAAGGACAACACTATTTTTTGTCCTTTGTGGTTTTTACATTTAGTATGTAACTTTTAATGTTTGTTGTGTAATTTTACAGTAGAAATTTACCAGTAACACTTTAAATTGAAATATAAATACTTATCATTTAATTCAATTTAATTATTGTGGCCTTATTCTTCTTCCAATCATGGCAGCAATAAAATCCTGATAATGTCTTTGTTCAATCTAATTAAAATTAAATCTTTCACTTCCCTTTTTACTATGGTAAACTATGGTCGCTGTGACCATAGCAAAAAGGGGGAGCAAGTGAAAGATTTAATTTTAATTAGATTGGTCTTTGTTTGATGAATGTTTTATTATTTACTGATATTGGCAAAATTTAGAACTGGGTTAAGTCCCCTGATGTAGAAGCTAGTCTGTATATTTGTTAAATGAGATTATTGGTTATGGGAATGAAATCATTTGACAATCTAAGTTTTTGGAGTTTTACAAATAATTTTCTAGTTTTAATTTTATCAACATGGGAAGTCAAATGAGCAGTATTAAAGTTTTTGAACTACTTGTGTCATGTACATGTATAAATATAAATATGTGCAAATAAAATGCAGTTATATTCTATAATCAGATTTATTTTTTAATAACGATTGGTAATCACTGTACTCGACTTATAACAGAAAATCAGTTGTACCGAAATATGCTATATTATTGTGAGAAAATAACCATACCATTACTTTAAGGTTCTATTCTATAATCAGGATGCTGTTTCATAAAGCGATCGCTAATTAACGTGCTCCCTATCCCATGCAATTTAAATCGGATGACATGCACGTTAAGCTAACGATCGCTTTATGAAACGGCACCCTGATTTATTTTTTAATAATGATTGTTAATCACTGTACTTGACTTATTACAGAAAATCAGTTGTACTGAAATATGCTATATTATTGTGAGAAAATCAGTTTTTATAACAAATCATGATTGTATTTCCTGTATTTTTTTGGTCTGATGGTTTTTCTTTTAAATTGTGTTATTGGAATTTTTTTGTCAAATGTAAAAGTCCCCTGCAGTCCGTCAGATTGGTTGTCATCTTGTCTTATCAGAGATAGATTTCATTTCTGATTTTGTTGACTTGGAATTAATGTTAGCAATCGTGTAGCTAAGGTCTGAATGATGTTGAAGCCTTTTTTCTGTGAGGAGTCTGGGTCTAGAGACAAGATGTGGTAGGGGGATGGAAGAAGCTTCAGATAACTAGGATTTCAGAAATGTAATGCACATCTTTCTAAATAGTATTTGAGTGAGACAAAATCACATTTTGCATAAAAAAAGACTATTTCTTGCCAAAACTTTTTATGCAAGCAACATACCAAATATGAAATTAAATAACAGCTAGCTGTATTGGGCTGATAAAGTTGTATCAACAAGGTGAGATTCTGCCCACGCAGTGCCCATAAACCAGTGTGATTGTGTGCTGAGAACAAAATGACGGAAAATGGAAGATTTAACTTATTAGTTCACTACTCTATGTGTCGGTTATGACGTCCACAAAATAAAATTATGTTTATTTAAGTTTGGAACTGTTAAAAATCTTTCTCATGGGTTTTTTCTACCTGCCACACAAAGTGGTGGGGTATTATGTGATACCCTCCGTATGGATATGAGTGTCCATCAGTCCGTCTGTTCGTGCCTCTGTGGTTTTCAGATGATAACTTGAAAATGCATCAACAGATTTTATTTAAACTTTGCACAGCTATTTAATACTATAAAATGAAGATAAAGTTCAATTTTGAGCACAATCCAGTTTGAAGTTTTTGACTTGGGCCAATTGAAGGGTTTTTTTGTAAAAAATTGGCAGTTTCCAGATGATAACTTGAGAACACAACAACAGATTTTTTAAGAACTTTGCACAGCTGTTAACTACTATAAAATGAAGATCAGGTTGAATTTTTGGCACAATCCCATATGTAGTTTTTGAGTTGTGCCAATTTGAAGTAATTTTTATACGTCCAAGGTAAAAATTGTCTTCTGATATGGACTGTTATCATGCTCAGCTGTTCCTGTAGGCTGATATGTAATTCAGTAAAATGTGTTCATGAATATTAAAACAATGCAACGTGGCGGGGTATCATTTAATGTCCCATTAAATGGCCTATTTTTTGGTATTTTTTGTTTGTTTTTGCCATATATTATATATTACACCTTGACTTTTATTAGATTTGTAGGTTTTCTTTACTTTTGTTCTGAGATTAATATTTTATAAAGTGCAATTGATTTGTGAAATTAAGCATAGAATTTTTTATTAATACAGTTCACAGGATCAAGTTTTTGTTCGCTTCCTGTTTTCTGACATGACAAGATAACCCAAAGGAAAAAGCACCAAAGTAAGCAAAATTTCTTTAACGATGTTGCATAAGATTTAGTGCTAACCAAACCAAAATGTAGTCCCTTTTTGCACAGCAGTAATATGATTATTTTCTGCACACTTGTTAACTTGATTTTTTACTGTTGTATTGAGGGTTCCACTGATGGAACAATTCTGTTAAATACAATAGTTTTGTATAACCTATTTTTTTTTCATTTTTAAACTTAATTTCAATTTGTGTAATATTAAAACACAACATACCCTGTAATATCAGGGGAGTTAATTTAATAGGCTAAGATATTAAAGATGGTGTTAATTTGTATTTCTACTGTTTTATGGAAATAAAAATGTAGCAATTTCATTTAAGTTAAAAAAAATTAATTTCCAGTGACATGTAAACTATTGAAATGAAAAATAAAGAGCTATTATTTGTTGTAATAACAATATGTTTTTTAATGTATTGGTCTACACTTATTCTCATTTGTTGGAAATATGGTCATACTATAGGTCACTATGTAAATTTTTTATATGATTAGCTATTCCATTATCATAGTACCAAATTATGTTTTGACTATCAGATTTTATGATATATATTTTTATGGCATTATAGGAATAACTCCAGTCTACAAATATTACATTTCTAACAGTGTCAGTCTGTTTTTAGATCTGATAAAAATTACATGCCTTGTTCTACAGCTTTTGGTAAATGCTGTTTAATGATCATGGCATAATTTTTAGTCCCCATAAAATATATTGGATTTGTAATATGAGAATTATTTTCTATCTGATTCTCATTTTTATTGTTAATGTTTAAAAACACTGATGTAGTGTTATTGTATGTTACAATTTACTAAGATGTTGAATGAATTGTCAAAATCTTTTTTTTGGTTCTTATTGATATTTCCATCTTCTAGTTCTTTATCATTAAAATAATGTTTACCTAATTTGTTGATCTCAGCTGTATACGACATTAAAACTGACCTACCAGTAGTTGCTTTTAACACTGATTGATTGATTTTCAGTGAACATTATTTGCACTATATTTAGGACAACAGCAAGGTTACGAACAAAATATCAATAGAAGAAAACGGATAGACTAATAAACAGGATATTTGTAATGCTAATAAAGTTTGGAGTCATAATAAGGGAAGGAAAATTTAGGTTATTGAAGTGGCTGCAATGAACCTACCCAATTGTGACATTGATAAGAGATTTCACCAACATGCAAGGAGCACAACACTCTGTAACCACAGCACCCAATATGGTCTGCAACCATGCTTTCCATTTCACAAGACAGCCCCCACCCCCACCCCCCCCCCCCCCCCCCAAAGAGAGGGCTTCCCTTATCCACTACCTCGGGAAATGCTGGGCAGGCAACTCAACTGAAATTTTTATTTTGATGCAATCATTTTAATATGAGATCCAAAAACCTTTTTATTTTATTTTGTCACAAATATGTTTGCTAATATACTGCCTTCTGCTTGATGGTGAAACAGGTGATAAAAGGTCTACTGCAAGATTTATTTTTGTTTGTATGTTGTTTAATATGCCATTTTCTGCAATTTAACAGCTACATCATGGCCTCCAGTTTTTATGGGGGAAACCCTTGACCTGTGGTGGGAAAACTGGCAATCCTTGTCGATTAAGATTGGAGTTGAGAACATCCTGTCCACAGTGAGACCTGAACCTGCAATTGGGTATGCTGCTACAGTGAACATATCTAACTGTAGATGATCAAGTGCCATTAAATTTTGTCATGAGTAGAAGGGTATAAAAAATCCCACAATATGACATACAAATCTACTGACATAATTTCAATATTGTATCATTTACCATTGCTGAGAAAAATATTACGGAAAATGATTATGGATTGCTGAAATTCCTCATTTTATATCTTTTTACATATAATGTAATAGTGATTTTGACCATTATTGATGAAGATGAATACTGCCAGATTTAGAATTTTTTAACTTTGAGGGGGACTGTAATTATACCCCAGCTTCCAAGAAGAGGGGTATACTGTTTTACCCATGTCTCTACATCCATCCGTTCCTAACAAACAATTTCAATTTCCGTCAGTTTTCACAGCAACTATAAGATGTTCAAAGAAGAGGGGTATACTGTTTTACCCTGGTCTCTCCAGCCGTCCGTTCCAAACAAAAAATTACTGTTGCAGTTTTTTAAGCATCTATAAAATGCAGAAGAATAAAATTTTGCATATTGCTTTATCTTTAATACCATATGGTGTATAGCGGTTTTACGCTCCTTGGTCTTCTACTTCCAGTTTACAGATTTTTTACACATAGTTGACATACATGCACAATTTCCATTGCAGTTTTCACAGCAACTATAAGATGCAGAAGCCTGATATTTTGCATATTGCTTTATCCTATAGTACTATATGGTGTGTAGCAATTTTATGCTCCTTGGTCATCTGCTTCCTGTTTACTGAATACTTTTATTTTTTTACTTAGTTGACATACATGCTCATTTCCACAGCAGTTGTCTAAGCAACTATAGGATGCAGAAGCCTGATATTTTGCATATTGCTTTATCCTATAGTACCATATGGTGTATAGCGATTTTATGCTCCTTGGTCATCTACTTTGTTTACCAAATGCTTACGAGTCATATTTGTGAAAGCAGGGAGCATTAGCTCACAGTCCACACTTGTTGCAAATCAATCACCGACTTACATGGCTGCATAAACATTGTGCCTTCACATTCAATATCTTAACACATTAATTTTGGGATTGGGGAAACACCTCACACACACACACGTTCCCAAGTAGCAAGCTCCGTTTACAGGTGTCCTGTTAGAACAGAAGTGTACTGACCTTGTTTTGTGACAGTAAAAATGTTGAGATTACTTGCCCAACACATCACCTATATTGATTAACTGACTTGTTCTATTCCCGAGTATAGCTGCAATATTGCTTGATGGATGTCAAAAGATTTATCAGTTAAGGCTTCCTATAGAGTAAGTACTTAACATATTTAGGTAAGAATTCTTGTGTAACATTTTCAAAATTGTTTTTGCTTTAAACTAAATCTTGTGGTACCAACCAAAAGATTCTTTAAATAACTTTAATATACAGTGTGGCTTCAATCAGCTTTACAGTTTCTGAGAAGTTTTATGTAAACATTCTCTAACAGGGTCCTATGATAACCAAGTCCTTCAGTGGCAGTCATTATAACTTCCCAATTGGCATCAAAAACATGAAATTCTACTATCCAATAAACATGCACATACAATATGGCTTCAGTCAGCTTTGCAGTTCTTAAGAGGGAATGAGAACATTTTTCTCAAAGGTCCTATGACAGGTTTTGCATTGGTGGCCATTTTAATTTTAAATGTAAATAACCAACCAACTTTTTTTTAGCACAATCCAATTAACATTGCAACTAAATTTGGTTATAATAGGCCCAGTGGCTTACAGACAATGAGGTGGACAACAGTAATAAAGTGATGACAATACTAACTAAGATTTATGTCAAAAAATAAAAACATAATGGTAAATGATTCACAGCTCTTCATGGCATATAAAATCAACATTGAAAAATTAAAATGATAAAAATTTTATTTCTTTCTACGACAGCTCGATTCTGTTGCATCCAGTTTTAGATAATTGGCTACAAATGTCCGGAAGATTCTGTTGAAGTTATCGGTAACATCATAGTCTATGGCAGTACTGTCATCCTGCATGGTGTGCCAGACATGTGGAAAAGGAAATGAAATCAGATGAAGAATTTTTACACCTACAATGAAAAGAAACAGAAGATTCAAATCTCTTTATATTTTTTTCAAGTTGGTCATGCATGGTTTGAGTTACAGCCTTCTATGGTTAACCATCAAAAGACTACACAATGTAGCATGTAAAGAATAAACTTTACATTAATATTACGTCAAAAGGTAAAACCCATAAAAATCTTTTGAAGAATAGATATTTAAGCCGTTATTTCAACTGCATCTTGTGATGAAAAGGGGAAATTATACAACAAACAACATGCAGATTAGGATAGAAAGAAATCCTTTACATTCTAATGATTTATACTAATACATAACAATACTGTTGAGTTTTTATTCCACTAATACTTTAATACTTTGAACAGATGGAATTAAAAGATAAAATGATCAAATAAATATCTATTTTATAAGGTATTTGCTTAATATAAATATAATCTGGTATTAATGATGCTTCTATCTATTTTATGTATAATACAAGTAAATAAAAGAATAAATTTGCATAAATAGAAAGCCTTTTTTTCACAAAAGAGTTTTGTGGAATGCCCTGTAAAAGATTAAGGGATGACTGTAAGTACTGGTATCCTCATTCTCTAAAAATCACTGTTTGTATTAAAATCACGCTAAGTAAATGTGAATTGAACATAAATGTCATGTGTGAAGTTACATGATCATATTCAGTGTAGGACTTTGACATTTACTGTTTTTCAATTCATCTAAATCTCAAAATTGGACAAAATCTAATAAAACTGGTTTTTAATATTCTCTTTTTTTCTGTCATTTGACTTATTCAAATTTCAAGAATTGAGTACTGTGGCTTGTACCAAGTTGAACCCTTAGTAATGATATGTAGATTGTGAATTTTATACATAAAAATTGAATAAGAATGCCTGAAATTATCCTTAGCATCCTCTCTGCTATTATTCCAATTACATCATGGTTTAAAAAAAAAAGAATATATATATATACTATATAGAATTTTCTAAATGCCTTTTACTGCTGGTGAGATAATAAGAAATCACACAAGATGAGTTGTTACCCTTTTTAAGAAATGGAACGTGATCGTCTCCTATGCCCCCACCAAAGTATGAAGATCTGTTATCTGTTACAAATAATGGCGACTTTTTACGTAGACCTTCCTCATTCAAAAATCCTTTCTCTTTCAGAACTTTTTCTGAAATAAGAAAGAATAATTTTATGCATTGCTAAACTTATATATTCCCCCTTTTATTATTCTAAAATACTTCTGTAGCATGCTACTTTAAGTCAAATTTCACATATTGTATAAAATTTGGAGGTTGATCAATATTAAAAAGATAAAAATGTTGGCTGTATATTAAATAGTGAAACTGACTCAGTATGAAATAATTATGAAGCTGAATCCATATTAAAGGAATCTTATTTAAAACTGTATCAAATAATTGGACCCTGAAATATAAACATTAAAGATTAAAACATACAAGACAAGGATATTTAATAAGAAACTAACAATGAGGTAAAACTGCCATAAGATTTATTTTGTATTTGTACACAAAATAATAGTTTTTTCACCTGAAATATTTTAGACAGAAAAACGTACCTATTTTAACTAAGTTTTCGAAGTCTTTCGAAGAGTCAGGAAAAAAATTTCGGAATGTAACATCAGCTGATCCTATCAGATCTAGCAGGACAAATAATTTCTGTAATAAAAAAAGAAAATAAATAACACATTTGAAGGAATTCAACAGTAAATAGTTAATAAGTATGGTTGTGACTATTTTCTTTTGTGTGAAGAAACACCCACTGTCTGCTTTAAAAGCAATATTGGGCTATAGACACTATGCCAAATTTTCTCTCTAAAAATCTTAGCAAAGATATCACAATAATGGTGAAATTATTTATACCGGCAATTTATTCTAAAATTAAAATAAATGTTTCAAATAATTACAAAACTCATAGCTATCCTATTATATACATTTAGTAATGGTTTAAAAGATGTCTCTCAAAATCATATGGGTAAAATAATTATATGTAACTTTTGTGACAAAGCAGTACAAAAATCAAAATATTTTAAACTGCTTTTCTAAAAGACAAAAACTTAGACCTTTTTTTTTGCACTCTAGAAAGTATACCACTTGATTGACATACAGAAATTACATCTGATTTAATTTAGTAGTTTTTTACTTAAAGCATGAAGTAATAGGCTCAGCCATACAGAATTTTTCCAATGAGGAGATACCATCATGTTGTTACTGGGCACATAAGTTTCATGCAAATGTCAAAATCATCATTATAATAAAAAAAAAACTTAAATGCAAATTAAACCTCAAGTGGGACAGATGAACGAACAAACAGACTGAGAAATCTGTATGTCCCCAAACTTTTTTGGGAGGGCATAAAAAGTGACAAAAGTATCTAGCTGATAGTTAAATTGATATTCTCAACAGAACAAATAGAAAAAATCCTTTGTAAAATTTTAACATACTACACTGTAAATTATCATCTTTTAATTGCTTTGCTAAAGTTAATTTTAATGCAGTAGTATGGGGTGTGCCATAAATTAACAGTATGTTTACTAGTTAATATATATAAGTCAATAAATATTAAATATAAATATTAAATATAAATATTATATATAAATATTAATATAAATATTAAAGTAGACAGTGATTTTGCTTTGTTATTTTTGTTATCGTTAGCAAATTATTCTTACTATAGTTTGTAAATTATTTAAATCTTGTCTATTGCGGTCACGAGATTTTTCCCACTGGCTTGCCAGATGTCTAGCACCATAAATAGAATCTTTGTCAGTCCACTCTTTGTATGCCTCTTCACCATCAAAAAATATTATCTGTGGTGTAACATCTGACTTCTGAAAACAAACAACATATTATCTGTGGTGTAACATCTGACTTCTGAAAACAAACAAAATATTATCTTTGGTGTAACATCTGACTTCTGAAAACAAACAAAATATTATCTGTGGTGTAACATCTGACTACTGAAAACAAACAACATATTATCTGTGGTGTAACATCTGACTTCTGAAAACAAACAACATATTATCTGTGGTGTAACATCTGACTTCTGAAAACAAACAACATATTATCTGTGGTGTAACATCTGACTACTGAAAACAAACAACATATTATCTGTGGTGTAACATCTGACTTCTGAAAACAAACAAAATATTATCTGTGGTGTAACATCTGACTTCTGAAAACAAACAAAATATTATCTGTGGAGTAACATCTGACTTCTGAAAACTAAACAAAATATTATCTGTGGTGTAACATCTGACTTCTGAAAACAAACAAAATATTATCTGTGGTGTAACATCTGACTTCTGAAAACAAACAAAATATTATCTGTGGTGTAACATCTGACTTCTGAAAACAAACAAAATATTATCTGTGGTGTAACATCTGACTTCTGAAAACAAACAAAATATTATCTGTGGAGTAACATCTGACTTCTGAAAACAAAACAAAATATTATCTGTGGTGTAACATCTGACTTCTGAAAACTAAACAAAATATTATCTGTGGTGTAACATCTGACTTCTGAAAACAAACAAAATATTATCTGTGGTGTAACATCTGACTACTGAAAACTAAACAAAATATTATCTGTGGTGTAACATCTGACTTCTGAAAACTAAACAAAATATTATCTGTGGTGTAACATCTGACTTCTGAAAACAAACAAAATATTATCTGTGGTGTAACATCTGACTTCTGAAAACAAACAAAATATTATCTGTGGTGTAACATCTGACTTCTGAAAACTAAACAAAATATTATCTGTGGTGTAACATCTGACTTCTGAAAACAAACAAAATATTATCTGTGGTGTAACATCTGACTTCTGAAAACAAACAACATATTATCTGTGGTGTAACATCTGACTTCTGAAAACAAACAAAATATTATCTGTGGTGTAACATCTGACTTCTGAAAACAAACAAAATATTATCTGTGGTGTAACATCTGACTTCTGAAAACAAACAAAATATTATCTGTGGTGTAACATCTGACTTCTGAAAACAAACAAAATATTATCTGTGGTGTAACATCTGACTTCAGAAAACAAACAAAATATTATCTGTGGTGTAACATCTGACTTCTGAAAACAAACAAAATATTATCTGTGGTGTAACATCTGACTACTGAAAACAAACAAAATATTATCTGTGGTGTAACATCTGACTTCTGAAAACTAAACAAAATATTATCTGTGGTGTAACATCTGACTTCTGAAAACAAACAAAATATTATCTGTGGTGTAACATCTGACTTCTGAAAACAAACAAAATATTATCTGTGGTGTAACATCTGACTTCTGAAAACAAACAAAATATAATCTGTGGTGTAACATCTGACTTCTGAAAACAAACAACATATTATCTGTGGTGTAACATCTGACTTCTGAAAACAAACAAAATATTATCTGTGGTGTAACATCTGACTTCTGAAAACAAACAAAATATTATCTGTGGTGTAACATCTGACTTCTGAAAACAAACAAAATATTATCTGTGGTGTAACATCTGACTTCTGAAAACAAACAAAATATTATCTGTGGTGTAACATCTGACTTCAGAAAACAAACAAAATATTATCTGTGGTGTAACATCTGACTTCTGAAAACAAACAAAATATTATCTGTGGTGTAACATCTGACTACTGAAAACAAACAAAATATTATCTGTGGTGTAACATCTGACTTCTGAAAACTAAACAAAATATTATCTGTGGTGTAACATCTGACTTCTGAAAACAAACAAAATATTATCTGTGGTGTAACATCTGACTTCTGAAAACAAACAAAATATTATCTGTGGTGTAACATCTGACTACTGAAAACAAACAAAATATTATCTGTGGTGTAACATCTGACTTCTGAAAACAAACAAAATATTATCTGTGGTGTAACATCTGACTTCTGAAAACAAACAAAATATTATCTGTGGTGTAACATCTGACTTCTGAAAACAAACAAAATATTATCTGTGGTGTAACATCTGACTTCTGAAAACAAACAAAATATTATCTGTGGTGTAACATCTGACTTCTGAAAACAAACAAAATATTATCTGTGGTGTAACATCTGACTACTGAAAACAAAACAAAATATTATTTGTGGTGTAACATCTGACTTCTGAAAACAAACAAAATATTATCTGTGGTGTAACATCTGACTTCTGAAAACAAACAAAATATTATCTGTGGTGTAACATCTGACTACTGAAAACAAACAAAATATTATCTGTGGTGTAACATCTGACTTCTGAAAACAAACAACATATTATCTGTGGTGTAACATCTGACTTCTGAAAACAAACAAAATATTATCTGTGGTGTAACATCTGACTTCTGAAAACAAACAAAATATTATCTGTGGTGTAACATCTGACTTCTGAAAACAAACAAAATATTATCTGTGGTGTAACATCTGACTACTGAAAACAAACAACATATTATCTGTGGTGTAACATCTGACTTCTGAAAACAAACAACATATTATCTGTGGTGTAACATCTGACTTCTGAAAACAAACAACATATTATCTGTGGTGTAACATCTGACTTCTGAAAACAAACAAAATATTATCTGTGGTGTAACATCTGACTACTGAAAACAAACAAAATATCATCTGTGGTGTAACATCTGACTTCTGAAAACAAAACAAAATATTATCTGTGGTGTAACATCTGACTTCTGAAAACAAACAAAATATTATCTGTGGAGTAACATCTGACTTCTGAAAACTAAACAAAATATTATCTGTGGTGTAACATCTGACTTCTGAAAACAAACAAAATATTATCTGTGGTGTAACATCTGACTTCTGAAAACTAAACAAAATATTATCTGTGGTGTAACATCTGACTTCTGAAAACAAACAAAATATTATCTGTGGTGTAACATCTGACTTCTGAAAACTAAACAAAATATTATCTGTGGAGTAACATCTGACTACTGAAAACAAACAAAATATTATCTGTGGTGTAACATCTGACTTCTGAAAACAAACAAAATATTATCTGTGGTGTAACATCTGACTTCTGAAAACAAACAAAATATTATCTGTGGTGTAACATCTGACTACTGAAAACAAACAACATATTATCTGTGGTGTAACATCTGACTTCTGAAAACAAACAACATATTATCTGTGGTGTAACATCTGACTTCTGAAAACAAACAAAATATTATCTGTGGTGTAACATCTGACTACTGAAAACAAACAACATATTATCTGTGGTGTAACATCTGACTTCTGAAAACAAACAAAATATTATCTGTGGTGTAACATCTGACTTCTGAAAACAAACAAAATATTATCTGTGGAGTAACATCTGACTTCTGAAAACTAAACAAAATATTATCTGTGGTGTAACATCTGACTTCTGAAAACAAACAAAATATTATCTGTGGTGTAACATCTGACTTCTGAAAACAAACAAAATATTATCTGTGGTGTAACATCTGACTTCTGAAAACAAACAAAATATTATCTGTGGTGTAACATCTGACTTCTGAAAACAAACAAAATATTATCTGTGGAGTAACATCTGACTTCTGAAAACAAAACAAAATATTATCTGTGGTGTAACATCTGACTTCTGAAAACTAAACAAAATATTATCTGTGGTGTAACATCTGACTTCTGAAAACAAACAAAATATTATCTGTGGTGTAACATCTGACTACTGAAAACTAAACAAAATATTATCTGTGGTGTAACATCTGACTTCTGAAAACTAAACAAAATATTATCTGTGGTGTAACATCTGACTTCTGAAAACAAACAAAATATTATCTGTGGTGTAACATCTGACTTCTGAAAACAAACAAAATATTATCTGTGGTGTAACATCTGACTTCTGAAAACTAAACAAAATATTATCTGTGGTGTAACATCTGACTTCTGAAAACAAACAAAATATTATCTGTGGTGTAACATCTGACTTCTGAAAACAAACAAAATATTATCTGTGGTGTAACATCTGACTTCTGAAAACAAACAAAATATTATCTGTGGTGTCACATCTGACTTCTGAAAACAAACAAAATATTATCTGTGGTGTAACATCTGACTTCTGAAAACAAACAAAATATTATCTGTGGTGTAACATCTGACTTCTGAAAACAAACAACATATTATCTGTGGTGTAACATCTGACTTCTGAAAACAAACAAAATATTATCTGTGGTGTAACATCTGACTTCTGAAAACAAACAAAATATTATCTGTGGTGTAACATCTGACTACTGAAAACAAACAAAATATTATCTGTGGTGTAACATCTGACTTCTGAAAACTAAACAAAATATTATCTGTGGTGTAACATCTGACTTCTGAAAACAAACAAAATATTATCTGTGGTGTAACATCTGACTTCTGAAAACAAACAAAATATTATCTGTGGTGTAACATCTGACTACTGAAAACAAACAAAATATTATCTGTGGTGTAACATCTGACTTCTGAAAACAAACAAAATATTATCTGTGGTGTAACATCTGACTTCTGAAAACAAACAAAATATTATCTGTGGTGTAACATCTGACTTCTGAAAACAAACAAAATATTATCTGTGGTGTAACATCTGACTTCTGAAAACAAACAAAATATTATCTGTGGTGTAACATCTGACTTCTGAAAACAAACAAAATATTATCTGTGGTGTAACATCTGACTACTGAAAACAAAACAAAATATTATTTGTGGTGTAACATCTGACTTCTGAAAACAAACAAAATATTATCTGTGGTGTAACATCTGACTTCTGAAAACAAACAAAATATTATCTGTGGTGTAACATCTGACTACTGAAAACAAACAAAATATTATCTGTGGTGTAACATCTGACTTCTGAAAACAAACAACATATTATCTGTGGTGTAACATCTGACTTCTGAAAACAAACAAAATATTATCTGTGGTGTAACATCTGACTTCTGAAAACAAACAAAATATTATCTGTGGTGTAACATCTGACTTCTGAAAACAAACAAAATATTATCTGTGGTGTAACATCTGACTACTGAAAACAAACAACATATTATCTGTGGTGTAACATCTGACTTCTGAAAACAAACAACATATTATCTGTGGTGTAACATCTGACTTCTGAAAACAAACAACATATTATCTGTGGTGTAACATCTGACTTCTGAAAACAAACAAAATATTATCTGTGGTGTAACATCTGACTACTGAAAACAAACAAAATATCATCTGTGGTGTAACATCTGACTTCTGAAAACAAAACAAAATATTATCTGTGGTGTAACATCTGACTTCTGAAAACAAACAAAATATTATCTGTGGAGTAACATCTGACTTCTGAAAACTAAACAAAATATTATCTGTGGTGTAACATCTGACTTCTGAAAACAAACAAAATATTATCTGTGGTGTAACATCTGACTTCTGAAAACTAAACAAAATATTATCTGTGGTGTAACATCTGACTTCTGAAAACAAACAAAATATTATCTGTGGTGTAACATCTGACTTCTGAAAACTAAACAAAATATTATCTGTGGAGTAACATCTGACTACTGAAAACAAACAAAATATTATCTGTGGTGTAACATCTGACTTCTGAAAACAAACAAAATATTATCTGTGGTGTAACATCTGACTTCTGAAAACAAACAAAATATTATCTGTGGTGTAACATCTGACTACTGAAAACAAACAAAATATTATCTGTGGTGTAACATCTGACTTCTGAAAACAAACAACATATTATCTGTGGTGTAACATCTGACTTCTGAAAACAAACAAAATATTATCTGTGGTGTAACATCTGACTTCTGAAAACAAACAACATATTATCTGTGGTGTAACATCTGACTTCTGAAAACAAACAAAATATTATTTGTGGTGTAACATCTGACTTCTGAAAACAAACAAAATATTATCTGTGGTGTAACATCTGACTACTGAAAACAAACAAAATATGTGACCATGGACATATTTTACACCAGAATCTGAGTAATTGTTCAAACTATTGTCAAACTATTTATACCAATCAATTTAGTTTCATACAATTTTATGCATAGTTTGCTTAGTTTTAGCCAAGTCTTGGTCAGGTTCACACACAGGGGATATGTTGAGTTGCACAAAAGTTGGGTTTAGTTCTGTTCAATTACAAACAAGTGCAGTTCTATACATACATTTAAACAGGAAATAACGTATCTGTGTGTCACCTAAGTAACTAATGACATCAAACATTATCTCCAATGATAACACCAATGATACATCTGTCTTAATGAATTCTAACACGAAAAAATTATTTATATCAAGAATTTGTTTTACTTTTATTTCATATTATACAAATTCTATTATCATAATAAACAAAGCAACGATTCTCTTTTTTTTTGCCATTAACTTAATTAAAAGTATTAAGAATTGTTAATACTGACAGAGCTAACATTAAACAGCTAATATTTAATATTGACCCAGTTAATACTGAATAATGACCATTTTAAAATTAAATACTGACCTGGTTAATTTTAATACTGGCCCAGTTAACATTAAAAAATGACCCCATTAACTTAAATACTGACCTGGTTAATTTAAATAGTGACTTAATTAAATTTTATATACTGACCCTGTTACTTTTTTCTTTAGTAAGAAGACAGTCTAGTTGTTTAGCCATGTCCAATAAAATACCACATGGCACAGCTGAATCCGTTGCTGCTACAAAATCTTGTTTTCCAGATGTCATGTTTTTAGAATCATAATGAGCAGCTAAAACTAGTCGTTGTGGCTTGGATATGTCATATGTAGCAATAATGTTACGAAATGTTTTCATGCCATAAGGAGTTTCATCTTGGAACTCGTCAATTTCCACATGCCAATTTAGGCTCTTAAGGGTGTTTATCAAATGCTGAAAAAACAGATTATTGCTGACAGTAATATAACATTAAATAGTGCAATTTTGTCTTTAAGAAGGCAGCAAGATTATATAATTGCATTTTGGACTACCAGTACTTTAATACTGAAATAAAATACATAACCCTATAAATAAGATACTGTGATAAGTGACAAAACTATTTTCCTTTAAATGATAAACAATTTTTATTTATTTTATACTTCTCTTGAACACCAAATATCTATTATATTTCCTCATATTTATTACAATACATATGTACATATTGGTATATCCCAAAATCATACAGTCAAAATATTACTTTATTACAGACAGACCAATGACCCCAGTCTGATCATTATGGTGTCTTAATGTCCAAGTGGTCAGGTGATTAGCAACCTACAATAATCCCACCTGTGTTACACATTTGGGCCCATCTTTGGACAAGGTGTTCTCACCTCCAACCTTAATTTACAAGGGTTCTAAGTTTTTCATTAATTGTCAGAAGAACTAATCAGATCTTCCGCTAACAATGAAAAATGGACACAATGATATAGCTGAACAATTGCTAAAACACCATTCTAACAAACAAATGATAAAAATATAACATGTAAGAACAGGAAGGGTAGTTAAGCTAATGTCTAAGTAACATGCTATAGAGGTAACTTGAATTAGGGACTGACTCACAGGTATAGGGTATTTAAGCTAATGTCTAAATTATTCTGGGGATTGACAATTTGCAGAATGTGTCAGTTATTATAGTAAAACTAGTCTGATGATCTTCCATAAACAATCAAATACATGTAACCTTTTAGAAATTATTTACAGAAATGATTTTAACATTAAACTAATGTTTGTGTAGACATCTGTTTTAGCAATAATTTCAACGTTTTCGTTTTCTTGGTATGACAAATGTAAATGTAAAAACCATAATTAGTTTATTCTATGCCGAGGACCATTTATATAAATTGTGCATAGCAACAGTATCATATTTTGTTAAGCTTATCTGTAGTACTTTTATCAAAACATAAATGTAAAGAATCACGAACCTGACGCCATAACAAGTTGAACAATAATATTTACAATGTTATTAAATTGCCTTTTTTGTTTGACTTACGGTAATTAAATACTTCACTGGTAGGAGTAACTTTATTAATTGAATTTTGCTTCCTTGATCAGAAATAGGCAGAGGAGTATTCTAGAGAATTGGATACAGTCCATTGAATTTTCAGAGAAAAGATAAAAATTATGTATCTTCTGTTTACAAAAGCTCACTAAATGACAAATTCAATAAAAAAAATACCATCAAATTGGTTATGTACAAAAAATAGCGAAAACAAAAAAAATGGCCTATAATCTTCGCCACTTATTGATTTTGGGAGGTTGTAATAAAGATAGTCTAGATAGAATAATAAAATTACAAAAAAGAGCAGCAAGAATAATACTAAATGTTGACAAACTTTCCCCGTATATTATACTTTTCAATCAACTGGTCTGGGACCAAACTGGGAGGGTTCCCAGTGCTCGACCCACAGAGCAGCCCAGCGAGTCTCCGGGTGGCGGATAGGGGAGACCCTCTCTTTGGGGGATGTCAGGTCATAAAACGGAAAGCCTGACCACGGACCGTAGAGGGTAACGTGTTTGGAGAGTGCCATGCTCCTTGCATGATAAGACCCCTTTTGTAGATTTCGAAAAAGAGAAGGCTCATTGTAGCCGCTACAAAAGGCTAAATTTTCCGCCCCTACATAAAACTCCATACATTTCCAGTGGCAGTCAAAATTGTATTCCCTGTGACCCATCCCACCCCCATTTTCCGTTGATTTATTGTTTGTTAACTTGTTCCCGTCCGAATATAGCTGAAATACTGCTCGCTGGACGTAAAGCAGACATCCAATCAATCAATCAATCAACTGGTAACCATTTTATCCCAAAGCCTAAAGCTGAATATTACAAAACAGTCATTTATATATTCAGGATTACATTACAGTATAGAATTAATTGCCACTTGATTTTTCAAGTTCAGTGTAAAAAAATATCTGACTCAAAGTACAATTTGTAGTTATGTGTGATTTAAATTATTTAATTTGTATACATACAACTGTATACTTTCTTTTTCACTTGTACTGTAAACTTTTTTTGTAACATTGTTTAGCATTTGTTTCGTGCATGAGGGTCTTAGGGAAGATTAGTTGTAATACTCTTTCAATAAAGTCATTCAATCTTAAAAACAGTAAAAGACAGAAAATGTCAATTGACACTGTACTAAAAGCTCATGGGGAATCCAATAAAGAAACTCCCATTGAAATCTTATTAAAAAAATTGGATTACTTATTTTCTTGGTCAAGGTAAATGGGTACTCTCGTCTTGCCAGTAAAAACTGGACACCAGTTTTTTTACAACATAGAATTTTCATATTTGGAAGCTTGTAACTTGCGTATCATCCATATGCTGTTTTTTCTGAACAATAAAATATGTTGAAATTATCCGGTTACTATGATATTGATGCAAAATGTTATTAGTCATGCTTACGTCCTAAATATAGCAAAAATATTGCTTTCTGGAGGTTAAGCACCAATCAATTAAGTAATCAATCAAGCAAACAAAGGAACAAACAAAACTAAAACCGACTCCTTCAGTAGATAGCTCTTTTATTTTTTCAGGATGAAATACAGCTGCAATAATCAATGAAGCTGAAAAAAATGAATGTTGACATATGGTTCTCTAAATTGCTTTCCACAATGGCAATTTAGTGTTCGTCTTTAAATGAAAATTAATTTTAATTTCATCTGTAAGAATGATATATGTATATAAATTGTTTAGTACACAATGTGTTTAATTCAATTTTGTCAACACTAAATCATAATGACCTATTTTTCTTGAACAAGAAGAAATACAATTTACAGCAACCAGCACCTTCTACAATTAACGGATAAACAATTTACAAAACTTAAGTCTACTGACGTAGACCTACAGAGCAATTTACGTAAATGTTTATAAAATTGTGAATATTTTTTAATTGATTATGTGTTATTTATCACAACAATTATTACTCTTGTTAAATTAATAAGAATCAGACCATTAACAAACACAATATATTCTAATGACTGCTAATTGCAGAGCTAAAAACAGCATAAGAAATCGTTGTTTATTCGTAATTTTCTTATGACGAACAAGATAAATAGGGATAGACTGCAGACGTTAATGGATATAAAAAACACGACTGTTTACGTTATAATTCTCAAATGGAGCCAAAATGTAACAAATACCATTCCTACTAAAGCTTAAAAGCATGTACCTATAGCTTTAATTAGAGATTAAAGGGTAGACTTTTGACTTTTTCTTTGAATAAATGCTAATGTGATTTCCTTTTCAAAAAATGACTTAATAAGACAGGTTTAAGGGGATATAATTGTAATGTGGGAGTGTAAATATTCAATACAAATCTTGTTAACAAGGAGGTATGTACGTTGATTTTTCTCCCACATCAAATCCTATAATCAATTGACTCCATCATCAAACAGGGCCTAACACCATTAGACACGTTTCATCCTTGTCAACATTTTTCCTGGAAGCAGACAATAGTAATGTTCTCTTGTTAATTGTTTCAAATGAATATGAAAGTAGGAAATGGAACTATGCTGAAATAAATCCTACAATACTCCCGGAAACAATTAAAAAGCAATCCCTTATCTTGAATGAACACATCTATGGTATGTAATGTCATACTTTAATATTGATTAAGTTCCGGAAAACTATAGTTTAGCTATGAAATACTTTTATGACAATATGACAATTCACTGTTAATGGCATTAAATTCTCTGTCATGATATGCCACAAGTCACAAGAGAAACCTTAAGTTGGGTTCACATTGTTGCTTTAAAATGAGTTAAGAATAAAAATGCATCACTTCATTGCTATACATACCAGTTTGGATGATTTTATTAAATATATTGCTTTTTAATCTGACTGTAAAATTTATCAGTAAAATTAACTTTTGCAATTTTGAGCAACATGTAATATAACAAATTGATTTTCAATCAGCCGAAATACATGTACTATTGTTTGGAACTATTGGTCTCGACTATTTCATTGTAAATAGATACATTTACCAATATACATAAACCTAAGGAGAAATAACCAACTATAGACATATAAATCACTTAGATCTATAGTTAAGAAAACATGATGGTATATCTAATTAAGGAAAAACAAACAAGTATTCCTGATGAGAGCTAATACTCCCCCGATCTATAACTTTACACTATAATGTTCAAAAAGTAGACAGTCAGTAAACAGGAAGCAGTAGTCAGAAAGGTCTGAATTTGGCATGATCACACAAACCTACTGACAATTTGGCATGATCACACAAACCTACTGACAATTTGGCATGATAACACAAACCTACTGACAATTTGGCATGATCACACAAACCTACTGACAATTTCAGTATTACATCATTTATCATTGCTGAGAATTGGATGAATGCACACACTAACCCACAGGCTAAAAACAGTATATCCTCCGATCCTGTATGGGTAATGGGGGTATAAACACTAACCCACAGACAGAACACAGTATACTCCCCAATCCTGTATGGGGATTGGGGGTATATTATTTATTGTATTTATCATAAAAACTTCAATCCCTACAATGTTCTTTGTAAAGTAAAGATCCCAGTATAACCATGAAAGACATAAATAATGAAGTTACAGATTTCACTACGGTACAATTGTACATAATGACCTGTAAGATGTTATTCCATTGGATGGTTTCTCAAGATCCTGCAACATGAGGTTTGATAATTAAATTTTAAAACATTAAACAATGCATAACTTGTCATCACGTTTTAATTAAAATTAAAAATATATGTTTCAGTTATCTGACATACATGTTGTTTTTTATGATTTATAAATATTTTGTTGTTTTCACACCATTTTTTCAATTTCAAGTTAGTCCTCTCTTGACTTTTGTTAGTAATACTTCAAAGTTGCCACAAGATATATGAAGTCATGAGCATACAAGTCTGTTGACTTTTCTTTCTGTTTGTGGAACAACAAAAATTATATGTAAAGCTCTAATTTGAAAAATAAAATCATATTGCCTTGTAATACCATTCTATTCATTTTGAAAAAAATGTATAAACAATAGGCAGAACAGAGAATGGTATGTAATTTGAGGCTACAGATTAAAAAATAAATTTTTTTCGGATTTGGAAATATTCCTGTGTCAATCATTCTATTAAAAAAGTAACTTTTTTTAATGACAATAAAAAAAATTGCAGATTCTTAATATTTTTGGTCTATAATTGCCTTTACCAGAGGACATACAATGTATACACAGCCAGCTTATTACTACATGTACTTTGACCTTAACTTAAGTAAAAGAGGCATTAACACATAAGATCTGTTTCACTAATTAAACTAATGGCTTTTGATTCTATTGGTCATTTTGTTTTATTTAAAATTTGTAAGTACAGGCTGCTAGTATCACACTGATGTCTTCTTAAAACAAATATGAAAACACATTCTTTTGGTAAATGACCAATATGGAGTTGAGATGACTTGCAACATTTGATCAGAACGCCTTACACAAGAAAACTGCTATTGTAACATAACAATGTTATTGTTTCTGGCATTTTGATTGGGTGTTGGATATTACAATCTATTCAATATCACCATATGGAAGATGTTGGTTTATGGAAGAAATAGATACTTTAATGAATTTTTAAAAACGCCCATGTGATTTTTGACTCGTGAAAAGAAATATGCATGTCTTTTTAGGCATGGAGCACAGTGAAAGACATAAAATTTCAATCACTGGGTCTTTCTTAAAAACTGTAAGAACTTGAGATACTTAGTATATGACTATTCAGTAGCTATTGTTTTATATTTATAAATAAATGGTTATATTATATTTACTTACTACATTTCTTTCAAGACAAATTTCCCCTCCCACAACAAAAAAAAAGAAGAAAAAAAAATTAAGTAGGATTTCTAATAGTACGCGTAACAAATGCAAATTAAATTTATTCCTTGGGGATAAGAAAGTAAAGAAAATACACCTGCTACCAACAACAAGAATATCAATTAAAAACACAAATTTTGTTATAAAGTATTTATGGTCTCAATGAGTTCTTCACAGGAATGGACCAATAACTGCCAAATTTATTACTTTTTTCAACATGACGTATACATTTTATTTCTGTAATATAGAGCTGTGACAGTCACCTTCCACACTTCATGTCTTTTCTAACGGTGATAAAAACACATAGATACAGTTACAATAGTCAGAGTCATATCAATATTAATTTAACAAATTTGTATGATTGAAAAACATTTTACCGTCTCAACATGAAATATTAATGGTATTGAGTTACTATAGCAAAGTGTATTGAAGGTGTCAACTGTGGTGTCCACAATCAATACCATGGCCATTTTATGTCAAGATTATAACGATCCTTTATTTTACGTTTACGGTCAAATGCTATTTATAAAAGTTTTCATAATCAATATTTATCCAAATAAAATGATTGGTCTAAATTTGTAACATGTGTCTGAAGACCATTTAATTTGAAGTTGTACTGGTAGTAAATTAGAATCACAGATTTCCTTTATTGAGCATATAGATTTCTATAGATCAAATCTTAAACAGCAGGAAATCCGAGTTTAAATTACTCGGAACAATTCCTCTTTGATGGTGACATTTAACACCCAATAAATGGAAGGTGTCAAGCCATTCTGTGTAATCCAGGAGATTTATACTAGGCTTCATATTCTAAATAAGGCCACATTGCCTTTCCCACCGGTAAATGCCATACGGAGAAAATCTTTGTTTTAATTAAATATATTGAAATGACCTTCCATTTTTGTCAATAAACAAAATAAATGGTTGTTATAAATTACCAAGAAGGAATTACTAGACTCTGTGTGAGATTATATTGGACTTCTGTGTAATATGATTTTCTTTTGTCATAGTTAATTCATTTCTCTTTATTCGATTCTAAGTTATGACTTTTTCGGTTGCTGACCAACAGTATCAAGTGTCTCAAAGAAAAAAAAACAATCAAAAACCAAAAATACTTTCATAGAAAGAAAAACAATTTACAGTACATTTACCAAGCAACTAATAATAACAATATAACAGAACTCATGATTATGCGAACTGAGAGAAAAAATGTAAAAGGGAACTTTTAATTAAATATTTTTTTGAATAATGACCAATACAGGTAATATCTTTATTTTGTAAATTAGTTATCATTTTACCAAATTAAATACATTTTTATCTGTTTTGATGCTAAAAATTGCAAAAGTCTGAAATGACCAGGCAGCAAAGCAATATTCCTTAATAAATGGGGAATGATTTAGAACAATGAAAACTGAGAGATGTGTGTAAATATAATTATTAATGTCGAATTTAGTTTAATACAGTATGTTTGATTTCTTGTGGACTTGCCAAAGACTGGAACTGTCAAGTATTTCTGGAAACCAGTTAAGAAGTTTTGTTCATTTCAAAAGTTTGAATTGATCTGTATCCTTAGAAATGAAATCAGTAGTATTTAATTATAAGTGCAGAAAAACAGCAGTATAATTGAACTTGATTCTGGTGACATTTTGAAAATAAAATCTCTAATGATATAGGATAATGATATGAAAATTCTCTAATGATATTCTCTAATGCTTTAGGTTACATCCTAATTGTATCAACTGCCAACTAAAATAGAATTGTGTGTGGCCTTTTGTCAATTAACAGCTAAACTGAGACTTGAAAATTTGCATATACTTTGAAGAATTTTTCAATTGAAGCAACCCACACCTTAACACAGACAGCTGGCTCTTCAGATCCTAATCAAATTTACACCCAGGCAGCCATCAGTATTAAATTTATGCAATCTATCACAAATAAAGAAATAATACAGTACAAACTGCTATTTATACAAATACAAACAATGTTTCAGATTAGTTTTACGTTATCAATCTTGTACTTTTGAAGCCGAGTCTCTCGGGTAAAATCTGCTATGTAAACTTTTCACATCCATATGCTATATTGTGTACTTTAGAAACGACAAAGTACACCATTTAATTTAACATGATCTCATATTGGAATTCAGAGTACATGTAAGTCACTTTATATGAAATGATCTACTACAGCCACAAACTTCATGACATGTATCAATACGCTTTTCTATTTCTCAGATATCTGAATTTGTTAAATGTGAAACACTACAGACTTGATATCACAAGACATCTAGCTAGTTATATAAGGCCAGGAAATAACTTAAGGGTAAAAATTACAATGTAGACTTCCTAGACCACTATAAATATGTTAAAGGTACTTCTGGCTACAATAATTCACCTTGCTGTAGGAATTTCTGTTATGAGAATTATAGGCAAATAACAGAACATCCTTTCTGTCAATATGTTCTATCTATATTGTTGTTGGACAACTGTCTAACTGGATACCTTACCTCTCTTACATCTCTGTGAGAATCTGTATCTACCATTCGGGGAACCAGTATAGGCTGCAGTAATTCTTTGAATGTTTTGTGTTCAGTGTATTCCTTAGCTAATATTTCCATTACCTTTGTTGAGCCCCATTTTATGGCTACTGAACCACTCTGACATGTCTGAAAAATATATGATGAAACACAGTAAAGACCATTTATCTAATCAGATTTAATTCCAACTATTTTTTAGTGCTTTGTTTTAAAAAAAATATTGTTTCCATGGTTGTGTTACTAGGTTTGAAAGATAGGTCAACCATGCTGTGTTAAGTTAATTCCAAAAGAAAATGTCAACTGATAGATATTTGAAGAATGGAACAAGTTTTTAATCATTATTACACATCATTAATGTTTAGTGAAAATTCTAGAAGTGTATTTTTGGACAAAAGAAACATAATATGATAATGGCTCTATAAATGGACTTCAATTGAGGAAAATAGCTGGGCTAAATAGTAGCAAGATAATGGATTTACTATTTAATCCAATTTTAATATTTAATTTGTTTTGAAAATGAATGTATTCAGACAATTTATCAAATTAATTTGCTGTTTTTTCCAAGCTCATTATGAATAACCCATATGAAGACTTTTTAAAAGTGTTCAGGTATTTCCTTGGGACTCATTTGTAAAAAATTGTATCTGACTGGGACACCACAATTTCTAATGCAATTGAGGTGAGTTTGAGTGGTCTCTCATAATTAACCGAAACATGGTGTACATGTAGAAATAAAATCAGAAAACAATTTATAAGAGGTGTTGGTACATTCACAATTTTACAAAAAATATCTTCTATTCAAACCTGAAATAAATATCTATTGGTTGATGTTTAATATTCAGCAAATGAATTTCAGTTAGTGATTAATTGGTTGGAAGATTGCTTTACATCCAGCAAGCAGTATTTCAGCTATATTCTGGATGAGAACAAGTTAATAAACAATAAATCAATTCGAAAAAGATGGGCCAAAGGGCAAAAATTTTGACTGCTACTGGAAATGTATGCGGTATGGATAGGGGCAGAAAATTTAGCCTTTTGAAGCGGTTACACTGAGCCTACTTTTATCAAAATCTACAAAAGGGTCTTTATTGTGCAAGGAGCATGGCACTCTACAAACATGTTACCCATTATGGTTTATGGTCTATAATGACCTGACAACCCTCAAGGAGAAAGCATCTCTAGTCTTATCTGAAACCTGGGGACTCTGTGCTTTGGTGGTCGAGCACTGTGAACACTCACAATTTGGTCCCGGAATTTCAGTTAATATTTCCTCAAATAAGCATTACACATATAATTAAGTATTATAAAAACAAAGTAAAAAACAAGTTCCTTGCTATTTTTCTTTGATAATAATCTAAAAGTCATGGGAAGATGACAAATCCAGACTCGGAGAAACATACACAACACAACATGAAACCAAACCAAAAACACAACAACAGCAAGTTAGTAATCTAGCTGATGACAATTATTTCTTTAACCTTCAATGAAGAATAATGACACAACTAATGGAACTTATTTAAGAAATACTTCATGCATACCATACTTTATTGTCCTTTAACCATGGGTAGGTATTACATTTGTGTATATTTTGCCCTAAGCATATCACAAATATATTCCTCACCCATGTTAAAATGACGATAAAGTATAGTGTGCATGATTTATGTCAATTTTGATTATGACACATACTGTAATATGTACATTAAAGAGGCATATAAATGTATATGTATGCAAGTCAGTGTATGGTTGTTCTCGTTACCTCTCGAGTGTCATTCAACATATTCCTTTAAATAATTATTTAGATGTAATTATGTTTATGACATACATGTACATGCCAGGGTGTATTATACAGGCATGTATGTTGATTTATAGTGTATTGTCTGATTCTGTAAGATTTTTTCTTAGATAACATATCTTCCATACTCTTTGATACCAATATTTAGCTAACTGGAACATTTTTTCCTGAGTATTTTTGACAAAAAATTTTGGACCATGTAATCTCTAACCAGGAAGACAAATAAGTTTTATCTTCACAAGATGAGTTTGTGAAATAACAAATTGCTTGACTACATGTACATATGTAAAGCTTTTTGCTGGTAACAGCTTCTGTCTATCTTGAAAAATAACTCAGTAAAAATTAAAAACAAATCTTAATAATTGACATTTTAGGCCTAGCTTCAGGAATCTTTTAATACAAATGCCACTAAGGCTAGGCTCGAATGATAAATAACAACCAAGAATGCTGACAAAACCTAAGGCTCTCAAGAGACTGAAATGCTCACATGACTTTTAAAAAAACTATTTAGGAGACATTACTTTTCTTGCAAATTTTGATATTAAATACTAGTTAGCGAGACTGTTCTGAGAAGATGCTATTCTATTTACATGTATGTTGCCATATTGAATCTCCAATTAGCAGGAAAAAACTCAAATTTATAAAAGAACTATCCCATTTATGCATGATTTGGCTTTATATGTATGGTTCTATTTTAAGCTATGTTCTGCCATCTTGGATTTAGTTATGTTTCCATGTTTCACTGTGGTGGCCATCATGGATTTTTGATTGATATAAAAAAAACTTTGGGTTAGACGAGCAAAAAAAAAATAGTAGTATTTTAGAATAATATGAAATTTTAGGTCTTATTTTGCGGTATAGCTTTTAAGTTACAGGGAAAAACTTAAAATTTCATCAAATACTGTCATTAAAGGGCAGTTACTCTTATTATGAGTCATCTGACAATATTTGGTTCAATTAGTAATTTGTAGCCTTGTCTTGCTCATCAGTTTTGCAATTTACAACATTAATCTGGCTCTTATGTTTTTCAGGTTATATTGTGAACATCGTCACAACTTTGAACTAATTGAGAATTTGTAGAGCTTGATGTGCTAATCAATTTGAGATAACAGTTTTTCTATAACTATTAAAAAAATTTTTTGAGATACTGACCAACAACATGTGTTGATCCCATACGTTCTATTTTTAGCAACAACAGCCATGTTTGTCCATGGATCAACACCTCAGATACAAAGCTGAAACTATAGGTACCATTAGAATGATTTAGCCAAGTGGTTTCAGAGGAGTTTAAAAAAAAAAGAATGATGTACATAAGCTAGATAGACAGACAATGGACGCCTAGTGACAACAAAAGCTTGCCATGGTTTGATGAGTGACAAGCAGATAAGGCTGCCCACCAATTTTTGTAAAGAAGTAGAAGGAAAAGCTGCAAGAATCAACATTGATAATGTACCCTGGTTTGACAATGAAGTAGATACATGTAAGGCTTTCAGTAACCCTACACAATGAAGTAGATACATGTAAGGCTTTCAGTAACCCTACACAATGATGTGGATAAGAATTCAGTCTATTGTCTACTTGTAAGAGCAGGTTTTTTTAGTTGATCTGAAATAGGGCTACACATACTGAATTTTATTTATGGAATCACAATATGCATGTTGAATAGTAGCTTACATATTACCAATACAATCCTGAGAATAAAACTACTTAACTACATAACACTATGATCACGATCAAACACTACATGGATTAAAAAATCTCCATTTTGAATAAAAGTTTGATATGAAACAAATAAAATGATTACTAAGAACTATTGTACCTGAAGTCTGATGATGCTACAAATAACATAGAACAACTGTCGCAGTTTCTCATTAAATTCTACAAAACATTTCAGTAGACAGTTATCCCTCTAAGTTTAATTGCTGTTATTGATCATATCTCTATGTAGACATTTGTTTTCATATTTATTAATATTTTTTTACATTTTTATAATCTTTATGTCATGTCTTTTCAAAAAACTTTCCTGTTTATCTAAACAATCTCCTTTTAAAATTGTATATTTGTTTATTGATTGTATATTTGTGTATTGATTGTATATTTGTGTATTGATTGTATATTTTTGTATTGTTTGTATATTTGCCTAGTTACATGTACCTTCCTACCAGGTTTGGTTAATAAAGCAAACTGGTGTTCTTCCATTAATTCTGTGACAGACAATATTAACCAAGTTATCATCATGAATTAAGTTTAATCATGGACAACATTTGTGGAAAACAAATTTGTTGATGCAGTAAAGTAACCTTTTCTTCCACAATTCTACCAGAATGCCACTGGCTAAGAGCATTTTCTATTTTCTAAACAAATGACATACATGTACTAACATGTAACCATTGCCACAACCTGATTTGCAAAACCTTTTGTTTCACAACAAGTTAGTCTGTTTTTAATTTAATGTCTAAAAAACTAATTAGTTCAAAAGTAAATTACAGCAAATAGTTTCATCAGCTTTCCCCCTGGGCGTCATTATATGGAGGATAATAATTAAGGTTTTTACAAAGATAACCATGTTTTTTCCAGTTCCTCGTCTTTTAGAGGATTTAAGCATTAGAAGGGGAATTCTAAAAATTAAAACAAGCTGTTAAAGAGACAATTTATGTATTTCTATATTCTCATTTGTCAACATTGAAATACAGAATCATACATTCATTTCAATTGTTTAATAAGAAGATCAGATAAACAAAAGGCGCAACAATAAAGAAATCGTCAATTTCATTAGCAAAACAAATGTTGCACTTTTTTTTATTAAATTAGTAGTTTAAGCACTGTAGATATTAGATACTCAAAGAACTCCTACTCTAATGAAAATATTGGAATTATAAATGGCACTTTCAGTCCTAAGGCTCTAAAACTCATTACTAATTTCACATCATTCAATGACAGGAAAAAATCAATGCCTTTATCAAAATTAGCAAAAACAAAGTTAAACGACATGTCTTTAGGTATTCAAACAAAACAATATGAAATAATATATTTTAAGTGTATTAGTTTGATATTTTAATGGACTCCAAGCAATATCAAATGTTTTAAACTAAAATGACAAATAAGATAGTACAATACATGTAACCTTTACCGAGTCGAAAGATTATACAGCAAATTTTTACTTAATTATTCTGAGAAATGAAAAAAGAATTTTAATGTAAGTAAAAGGCATTATTTACCAGACACAAGTAAAAAAGTACATTACATGTCAACAACACATAAAATAATAACTGTACAACAAAATAATGTTCTGTATTGTAACAATATTGCTTCTTCCCAAAAGACATTTATTTTTCACACTGTTCATAAAAAACATACAGTGTAGTAATAGCCAAATGATTGAGATGGACAATTTTAGTCAAACTTAAATCAACACTTGACAGATCTCAATGTCCATAAGTAAGTGTTCAGCAGTACATTCTATATTAACACCCTAAGTATTGGTAATTGGTAATACCAGTCATCCATTTAAATGTAATGAATGGGAAAAAAAGAGTATTATGCTGTCACTGAGCAAAATGAAAAAAAAGATCACTTTCAAGCTTAACCGTATTTTCTACCAATATATTGGTGATACCATTTGACAAACATGTCAAGACTGAATCTCTTAGTCTCTGGAACACACAAACTAGAGGCTCCCAGGAGCCTGTATCGCTCACCTGAACCTGAAACCAAACAACCCTTTTTTATCCAGCTTTTCTTTGCTATAAGGAATTGCCCAACACTTCTGCAAAAATCATTAATTTTGACCTTTTAAGGGAAATAACTCCTATAAGGAGGATCTTTTGATGGTTAGAGGGAGAAGGGAGGTTCACTTCAAATTTGCTGTACCTGTTATACTTTTTTAACTATCAGTCGAAAACTCTCTCGACCCCCCCCCCCCCCCTTTTTTCATTTTTTCTATTTTAATCCAACGTAGCTATGTAGGTAGTCAGGTGTCATGATTTGCACAATTTTGGTAGAGGACATCCTAAAGATGATGTGTGCAATTTTTCAAAGCAGTCCTTTCATTGGTTTAAGAGGAGAAGATTTTTTAAAATCAAGTAAAATTGATTAAAAAAATGTTCAAGGAGAATAATTCCTAAACGGTCCATCAGACAATCTTGACCCTAAAGTCATTTTTGTAGCCCTCATAGAGCAGAACAATTAAGCAATGCTAACTTTTTCTCTAGTTCTAATAATTTTCAAGATTTTGAGGCAAAAATGGCAAAAATCATCAATTTTGACAATTAAAGGGCAATAACTCCTATAAGGAGTCATCATACAACTTCAACCCAATGGAGTGTTTCTTAGAGCTTTTGATGCAGATGAAGGCATGTCTCTTCGGTTTTCCTGTATCTGTTACACTTTTTTAAATATAAGCCAAAAACTGTATTTTACCGCCCCCCCCCCCCCCCCCCATCCTATTTTTAGCCATGGTGGCCATGTTGGTTAATCTGCAGTCATGGTTGGTGCAAACTTGGTTGAGGACATTTGACAGATGATGTGTACAAAGTTTCAAAGCAGTACTTTCAGTTGTTTCAGAGGAGAAGATTTTAAAAAATCAATTAAAACCGATTAAAAAAAACAGTTCAAGGGGAATAACTCTTAAACGATTAATCAGACAATCTTGACCTTTAAGTCATTTTTGTAGCCCTCATAGAGCAGAACAATTAAGCAATGCTAACTTTTTCTCTAGTTCTAATAATTGTCAAGATTTTGAGGCAAAAATGGCAAAAATCATCAATTTTGACAATTAAAGGGCAATAACTCCTATAAGGAGTCATCATACAACTTCAACCCAATGGAGTGTTTCTTAGAGCTTTTGATGCAGATGAAGGCATGTCTTTTTTTTCGGTTTTCCTGTATCTGTTACACTTTTTTAAATATAAGCCAAAAACTGTTTTTTACCGCCCCCCCCCCCCCCCCATCCTATTTTTAGCCATGGTGGCCATGTTGGTTAATCTGCAGTCATGGTTGGTGCAAACTTGGTTGAGGACATTTGACAGATGATGTGTACAAAGTTTCAAAGCAGTACTTTCAGTTGTTTCAGAGGAGAAGATTTTAAAAAATCAATTAAAACCGATTAAAAAAAACAGTTCAAGGGGAATAACTCTTAAACGGTTAATCAGACAATCTTGACCTTTAAGTCATTTTTGTAGCCCTCATAGAGCAGAACAATTAAGCAATGCTAACTTTTTCTCTAGTTCTAATAATTGTCAAGATTTTGAGGCAAAAATGGCAAAAATCATCAATTTTGACAATTAAAGGGCAATTACTCCTATAAGGAGTCATCATACAACTTCAACCCAATGGAGTGTTTCTTAGAGCTTTTGATGCAGATGAAGGCATGTCTTTTTTTCGGTTTTCCTGTATCTGTTACACTTTTTTAAATATAAGCCAAAAACTGTATTTTACCGCCCCCCCCCCATCCTATTTTTAGCCATGGTGGCCATGTTGGTTAATCTGCAGCCATGGTTGGTGCAAACTTGGTTGAGGACATTTGACAGATGATGTGTACAAAGTTTCAAAGCAGTACTTTCAGTTGTTTCAGAGGAGAAGATTTTGAAAAAATCAAATAAAACCGATTAAAAAAAACAGTTCAAGGGGAATAACTCTTAAACGGTTAATCAGACAATCTTGACCTTTAAGTCATTTTTGTAGCCCTCATAGAGCAGAACAATTAAGCAATGCTAACTTTTTCTCTAGTTCTAATAATTTTCAAGATTTTGAGGCAAAAATGGCAAAAATCATCAATTTTGACAATTAAATGGCAATAACTCCTATAAGGAGTCATCATACAACTTCAACCCAATGGAGTGTTTCTTAGAGCTTTTGATGCAGATGAAGGCATGTCTCTTCAGTTTTCCTGTATCTGTTACACTTTTTTAAATATAAGCCAAAAACTGTATTTTACCGCCCCCCCCCATCCTATTTTTAGCCATGGTGGCCATGTTGGTTAATCTGCAGCCATGGTTGGTGCAAACTTGGTTGAGGACATTTGACAGATGATGTGTACAAAGTTTCAAAGCAGTACTTTCAGTTGTTTCAGAGGAGAAGATTTTAAACTAGAGGCTCCCAGGAGCCTGTATCGCTCACCTGAACCTGAAACCAAACAACCCTTTTTTATCCAGCTTTTCTTTGCTATAAGGAATTGCCCAACACTTCTGCAAAAATCATTAATTTTGACCTTTTAAGGGAAATAACTCCTATAAGGAGGATCTTTTGATGGTTAGAGGGAGAAGGGAGGTTCACTTCAAATTTGCTGTACCTGTTATACTTTTTTAACTATCAGTCGAAAACTCTCTCGACCCCCTCACCCCCCCCCCTTTTTCATTTTTTCTATTTTAATCCAACGTAGCTATGTAGGTAGTCAGGTGTCATGATTTGTACAATTTTGGTAGAGGACATCCTAAAGATGATGTGTGCAATTTTTCAAAGCAGTCCTTTCATTGGTTTAAGAGGAGAAGATTTTTTAAAATCAAGTAAAATTGATTAAAAAAATGTTCAAGGAGAATAATTCCTAAATGGTCCATCAGACAATCTTGACCCTAAAGTCATTTTTGTAGCCCTCATAGAGCAGAACAATTAAGCAATGCTAACTTTTTCTCTAGTTCTAATAATTTTCAAGATTTTGAGGCAAAAATGGCAAAAATCATCAATTTTGACAATTAAAGGGCAATAACTCCTATAAGGAGTCATCATACAACTTCAACCCAATGGAGTGTTTCTTAGAGCTTTTGATGCGGATGAAGGCATGTCTTTTTGGTTTTCCTGTATCTGTTACACTTTTTTAAATATAAGCCAAAAACTGTATTTTACCACCCCCCCCCCCCCCAATCCTATTTTTAGCCATGGTGGCCATGTTGGTTAATCTGCAGTCATGGTTGGTGCAAACTTGGTTGAGGACATTTGACAGGTGATGTGTACAAAGTTTCAAAGCAGTACTTTCAGTTGTTTCAGAGGAGAAGATTTTAAAAAATCAATTAAAACTGATTAAAAAAAACAGTTCAAGGGGAATAACTCTTAAACGGTTAATCAGACAATCTTGACCTTTAAGTCATTTTTATAGCCCTCATAGAGCAGAACAATTAAGCAATGCTAACTTTTTCTCTAGTTCTAATAATTTTCAAGATTTTGAGGCAAAAATGGCAAAAATCATCAATTTTGACAATTAAAGGGCAATAACTCCTATAAGGAGTCATCATACAACTTCAACCCAATGGAGTGTTTCTTAGAGCTTTTGATGCAGATGAAGGCATGTCTCTTCGGTTTACCTGTATCTGTTACACTTTTTTAAATATAAGCCAAAAACTGTAGCCCCGTGCGGGATCCGGGTGGCTAAAAGAATAGACCGCAGTCGCGCTAGCTTGTCGTAAAAGGCGACTAAATAGCGCCCAGTACCCTGACCGGCGTGTCAGGTCGGTTTGCCTAAAGACCGACTGGGATGTGTGCCCCAGGTGGTTGAATGGGGTAACCCTGGCAAGCTGGGGTTGTCAGGCCATAATACGGAAAACCTGACCGCAAACCATATTAGTGCACCGTGTTGGGAAAAATGCCACGTTCCTCGCACGTTAAAGAACGCTGCTGTAGTATTCGCTATGAGTAGGGATTTCGATCCCGCTACAGGAGGCTAAATTGCCCGACCCTATCCATCCTCCCATTTGCCAGTGGCAATCTAAAATCCGTTACCCCTATTTTTCCTTGTGTCCCTTCCCATTTTCATTCATCATCATTTCATGTTCATTTTATCATCCATTTCATGTTCATCGCCTGAATATAGCTGAAATATTGCTGCTCGGGCGTTAAACACCATTAATCAATCAATCAATCAACCAAAAACTGTATTTTACCCCCCCCCCCATCCTATTTTTAGCCATGGTGGCCATGTTGGTTAATCTGCAGCCATGGTTGGTGCAAACTTGGTTGAGGACATTTGACAGATGATGTGTACCAAGTTTCAAAGCAGTACTTTCAGTTGTTTCAGAGGAGAAGATTTTAAAAAATAATTAAAACCCATTAAAAAAAACAGTTCAAGGGGAATAACTCTTAAACGGTTAATCAGACAATCTTGACCCTAAAGTCATTTTTGTAGCCCTCATAGAGCAGAACAATTAAGCAATGCTAACTTTTTCTCTAGTTCTAATAATTTTCAAGATTTTGAGGCAAAAATGGCAAAAATCATCAATTTTGACAATTAAAGGGCAATAACTCCTACAAGGAGTCATCATACAACTTTGACCCAATGGAGTGTTTTGTAGAGCTTTAGATGCTGAAGAAGGAAGGTCTCTTCGGTTTTCCTGTATCTGTTATACTTTTTGAACTATAAGCAAAAAACTGTATTTTGACCCCTCTGTTCTATTTTTAGCCATGGCGGCCATGTTGGTTGGTCTGAGGCCATGATTTGGGCAAACTTGGTAGAGGGCATTTTACTGATGATGTATGCAAAGTTTCAAAGCAATCCCTTCAGTGGTTTTGGAGGAGAAGATTTTTTAAGAAAAGTTAACGACGACGACGACGACGACGGAGACGACGACGACGACGGACGACGACGGACGCCAAGTGATGGCAATAGCTCACATGACCCTTTGGGTCAGGTGAGCTAAAAATCAATTAAAACCGATTAAACAAAACAGTTCAAGGGGAATAACTCTTAAACGGTTAATCAGACAATCTTGACCCTAAAGTCATTTTTGTAGCCCTCATAGAGCAGAACAATTAAGCAATGCTAACTTTTTCTCTAGTTCTAATAATTTTCAAGATTTTGAGGCAAAAATGGCAAAAATCATCAATTTTGACAATTAAAGGGCAATAACTCCTACAAGGAGTCATCATACAACTTTGACCCAATGGAGTGTTTTGTAGAGCTTTAGATGCTGAAGGAAGGTCTCTTCGGTTTTCCTGTATCTGTTATACTTTTTGAACTATAAGCAAAAAACTGTATTTTGACCCCTCTGTTCTATTTTTAGCCATCGCGGCCATGTTGGTTGGTCTGAGGCCATGATTTGGGCAAACTTGGTAGAGGGCATTTTACTGATGATGTATGCAAAGTTTCAAAGCAATCCCTTCAGTGGTTTTGGAGGAGAAGATTTTTGAAGAAAAGTTAACGACGACGACGACGGACGCCAAGTGATGGCAATAGCTCACATGACCCTTCGGGTCAGGTGAGCTAAAAATAAGATTATGGATTGGTTCAGAAATTATATTTCAATCTTATGTTATTTTACAATTTATACAAACTTTGCAATTAGCATTATTATAATAGCATTTATATTTGTTATGTGTTGGGTAAAGTGTTTGTTCTATTGTTTAGTTTAAACATATTTTTTTTGTTAATAACAAAATGGATTGGACACAAGTAAATCATACTTATGAAGTCCTCCAAAATATAATATTTACATGTAATATTTATACAAACGAGCATGCAAATAATAATAATAATAATAATAATCATAATAATAATAAGCTACATAAAATGGATAAGAACAAATATGCTTGAAGAAAAGGAGAAATAACAAATACACTAAGTATCAAAATATGAAATAAATATAGCTATATAGGTGTTGATATTCTATTGTGTGTGTGTGTTTGTGTATGTGTGTGTATTGTGATTTCAATCTTATGTAATTTTACAATAAGAATTAGATTTTTTTAATAAAAAATCAAACTTTACATTGAAGACTGAAAACTAAATAATTAAATAAGTTTGGAATCCAAGATAGCTCTAAATGACTTGTATAACATGTACACGACCATAATGCCCTTTTTTCATGTGTAAGTAATCTATCTTGTATAAGTGATTAACAGGTGTCTATATACACAAGTACATGTACATTTAACATACACTGAAGGGTTGGTCATATGTAACATCTGAATCTTAAGACATGTATAAGTTCACCAAAAAAACAAAAATACAAAAAATATATAGTTGTCATGGACTACATGCACAAATAAAAATACACATAGTGCATTGCATAAATTCACTACAGTACAATCCACATTCAAAATATGAAACAAACTGAAGCAATTTGGGTTGAACTCAGTAGTCAGTAATAATAATTTTTTTTCAATTATGGAGGATAATCCAATTCAATAAATAACAAATTTCAATACAAATTCTTGTTGTCTCATGAAGGGTGTAGGTATGTAGAAAATTGTCTGCCTTATTATACAATAGACATGATAGAATTAGCAGTATGACTCCAAAAATTGGAAAACGTAAGGAAAAACCTGATAAATTACTTGAATGCTTTGTGTACATGTAGATTAATGAATTACTGGAATTCTTTCTTACTGTTCCTCATTTAAATATTTCCAATTTTAAAATTCAAAGTGTACCATTAGTGATATTCCATGTATAGTTCTGTTTGTTACACGTTATTGTGATTCAATGTAACAGAGTTGTATTGGTAACATACAGTGTCAACACAACTGTATTACCATAAGGACCATACAATAGGCTGTGACATTTACTGTACATTTGCATATGTTCATCCAAAAATGAATCTGACATATACATTTTATATATTACATGTAGATTACTGTAGTTCTATTTTATATCATTGATAGTTAATGGAATGCACTGGGTTGTTTACAAATATGAACTGCCAAAACTGTAGCCATATAAAATCCAAAACATGGACCTGTCAACTGTAACCATAGAAAATCCAAATATGGACCTGTCAACTGTCACTATATGAAATCCTAAACATGGACAATCCAAATATGGACCTGTCCACTGTTACCATAGAAAATCCATATTTTCAATAGACACCTGTTGTGCTCAATGCTGAAAATAGTGCAAGAACTTAACATAGAGAAAACCTGATTATATTGAACTGATGATAGCTGAAATAAAACTGGCTTTAATCCAGTCTGTCAAGGAATCCTGACAATAACTGACTGCTCTTGTTTAGAAGCATTTCTTTCATGTTAAATGTAAATAAATAAAAAAAGTGTAAGATAAAGCATGTCATAAGTGACGTTATAACAAATCTGTGAAAAAACTATTCTGTTTACCTTTCCTTAGATGGAGACAGTAATGGCCAATATCCATTACTCACAGTTCCTAGATTAGCATACAAAGGGAGTTCTAACACAATAATAACAAAATTAAGTGTTTATTGTTAATTATACAGCAGAAGTTTTTGTGTGTCCTAATGACATTGACTGTGTCAGTTCTATACTAGTATCTAGAAGCAATTGGAAAAAAATGAAAAAGTACATTTAAGCCAGACTGACCAGTATTACTAGGAAAATTAATCTTTGGTTACCTAATTTCATACTCAAAATAATCTGTGTAGGAGAATCAATTGCATTATTGCATAGATGTTTTTCCCTCGAGTTTAACAGACAAACGTGACCTTTCATGCAGTATTATCCCAGTGTACTGTTTTAATTTAAAGAATTTATTTCTTACATCTAACAAAATATTTCAATTTACTTTTACATGTACATGTATGTTCTTATTCCTTAGCCCCTGTTTTTATAAATTATAACTGAACTGCAGTCTGAATGCGTCCTTCTAGAGTGAAAATATCTCATGTTTGCTCAAATATACTTCGAAGTAACATAACCTGATGGTCTTAATAATTTTTTTAACTAGAAATCAAATTATTTCAAAAAAACATTAAATTGTAACACAGACAGATTTTGTCATTTCTACTGCTTCTTTTCTACTAAAACCTAATGTTTCTAGATGGCTTCTGTTTCACTTTCTGTTATCATCACACTTCATTCAACAATACGGCTAAGTGGTCTTTTAAAGCCGTGCAGACTAGACAATACTTTTACAGTATTGGTCTTCCTGATTAAGCTGATTAAATAGTAAAATACTTTAAAAAAGGCATTTGTAAGCAATCAGTCATATTAGGAAGCTTTTAGTAGAAGTTTTCGTAGAAATGACACAACCTTTAAGTATATATTGACCAGAACTATCCAACAACTTTTGACAAGTATTTGTATACATTCTGTATAGATATACTGTACAAATAATATAATTAACTGAACAGTAATTATTAAAAGATGTAGTTTTCTAGTTTTGAAAACAAAACATAATAGTTTAATAGTCTTAAATTAAATTACTTTTCTAAACAATATTATAAAAAAAAAATAGCTTCCTTCTTATTATGTAATCAATCTATTGCTACATTTAAAACAACTCTAACTTTATAAGTAAAATTAAAATTAAAATTAATAAAGAATTCCATTAGATATAAAGTTCAAGAAGTGCCACTTTGATTTTTTTGTAAGATTCAATAAAAACACCCGGGTACATGGCTACATTGCAGAAGACTGGTTTCAGCCTTATGTGCCACTAGGCACGAAGAGGATAGTTATGTAGGTAGGTACATGGCTGACAAAAACTGTTAGGACTTTTATTATTTAACAACAGAGAAAATAGTTGAGTTTCAAAGAAGTTACTGCTAGAAAACTTTAAGGCAATATATGTAAAAGCAAACTAGTCAGTAGTGTTCTAGAGAAAATATTTATTGATATCATAGTGTATATAAAAGTTTACATTTTACTATTGAAAACCAAAGTTGACATTTAATGCCTCGTTTTTCTTATCAGAAACATCTAAAGCTTTTATCCTGCCATGAAGACAGACTGGTCAAGTAATAAACAGTTCAATGTTTTATCATTGAGTGTCCATTTGTCTGTGTTATTCTTAAATCAATAAGGATTTTTTAAGGCTGGTTAAGGAAGAGAATAATCATCTACAGTTGACAAGAAAGTAATGTTTAATAATGTGATTGAAACATCATTAGCGCTTGATCAAAACTTGATGAGTTGTAAATAAGCTGTAATGACTTAGTCCGACTTCTCCAATCATACCATGATATATTTTATATGCAGTGCAGTGATTGCCATTAATCTAACCTTTAATATCAATTACACTTGTATCAAAGACAGGAAATTACAAACAACAAATATTTTACACACTGTTTATTCACTGTCAAAGATAGTCACAAAGATAAAACTGAAACCAATATTTCTTAACCAAATGATAAGAATTGACATATGGGAGTTTGTGTCTTATCTCTGTCAACAGTCACTCTGGTAGATCAGAACATGATTCCTATCCTATAAATGAAGCTACTCTACAAATCACAATTTTATTAATAACATTAATAGATGATCTTATATATAACTGATATTTTTATTTAATTCTGTTATTTAAGTACATAGACATGGGAATACTGAGAACATTTTGGGCATGAACAAAAAATCAATATTTCATCATGGTTAACACTAAAGTTTTATTACTTTCAAATCAATTATTAATGTGTATTTTTTATAACATAAAAAAATTATTGTATTATTTTTTTTTCCTTTTTACAAACTTGTAATTAAGATAAAATCTTTGAAAGCATAAAATAATTCATGATTCATCTGCTTTGCATTTAGTAAGTTGAACCATTAGTTAATGAAAACTGAAGTTACAAAATATGTTTTAGCGAAAACTCATAATAGGAATAGATTTTCATTGTCATAACAACATAAATAAAAAACACCCCAAAAATTCAGTTTGGTTGCTTTTGGAAATTTAGTCAATTTATGCCACTGTCACTTCTGGGACCAGACTAATGTGTTTGAAAATAACATAGCATCCTCATTCACATTCATACTAATGTTGAATAAAGATAATGATTTTACATCTAAGACTATTTATGAGAAGTTTAGTTCAAACAGTAAGGAAAATCTGTCTCAAAAGCAGAAATTAATAAATGGCATGGAATTCTGTCACGTTACAGTAAGGTCCAGCTAAATACCATCTATCATTTATGTACAACATAAAAATAACAGGTAAATTAGGTATGATTGATTACCTGTATTTTTTCTAATACATGAGTAAACTTATTTCAATTTTTCCCCTGTCCAATTTACAACCCTGTTCCGAACCCCCGTCCAATTGGTTTTTCACCATTTATAAACAAACAGACGGTAAAATCTAATAATAGTACACAATTTGAAAGGTAAATTACCACCCTGATCCGAGCCCCTGTCCAATTTACAACCCTGTTCCGAACCCCCGTCCAATTGGTTTTTAACCAATCAAGAAACAGAATTACGAGAGGTGAAGTGTCATGAGGTCAAAGGGTAAAAAGTGAATATAATACCGACTGCGTCGGAAAAAGTGTAAGATAAAGCACGTCATAAGTGACGTTATAACAAATCTGTGAACAAACTATTCTGTTTACCTTTCCTTAGATGGAGACAGTAATGGCCAATATACATTACTCACAGTTCCTAGATTAGCATACAAAGGGAGTTCTAACACAATTAAGTATTTATTGTTATTTATACAGCAGAAGTCTTGTGTGTCCTAATGACATTGACAGTGTCAGTTCTATATCTAGAACTAAGAAGCAATTGGAAAAAAATGAAAAAGTACATTTAAGCCAGACTGACCAGTAATACTAGGAAAATAAATCTTTGGTTACCTAATTTCATACTTAACATAATCTGTGTAGGAGAATCAATTGCATTATTGCATAGATGTTTTTCCCTTGAGTTTAACAGACAAACGTGACCTTTCATTAACAGACAAACGTGACCTTTCATGCAGTATTATCCCAGTGTACTGTTTTAATTTAAAGCATTTATTTCTTACATCTAACAAAATATTTCAATTTACTTTTACATGTACATGTATGTTCTTAAGTTATTCCTCAGCCCCTGCTTTTATAAATTATAACTGAACTGCAGTCTGAATGCATCCTTCTAGAGTGAAAATATCTCATGTATGCTCAAATATACTTCGAAGTAACATAACCTGATGGTCTTAATAATTTTCTTAACTAGAAATCAAATTATTTCAAAAAAACATTAAATTGTAACACAGACAGATTTTGTCATTTCTACTGCTTCTTTTCTACTAAAACCTAATGTTTCTAGATGGCTTCTGTTTCACTTTCTGTTATCATCACACTTCATTCAACAATACGGCTAAGTGGTCTTTTAAAGCCGTGCAGACTAGACAATACTTTTACAGTATTGGTCTTCCTGATTAAGCTGATTAAATAGTAAAATACTTTAAAAAAGGCATTTGTAAGCAATCAGTCATATTAGGAAGCTTTTAGTAGAAGTTTTCGTAGAAATGACACAACCTTTAAGTATATATTGACCGGAACTATCCAACAACTTTTGACAAATATTTGTATACATTCTGTATAGATATACTGTACAAATAATATAATTAACTGAACAGTAATTATTAAAAGATGTAGTTTTCTAGTTTTGAAAACAAAACATAATAGTTTAATACTAGTAGTCTTAAATTAAATTACTTTTCTAAACAATATTATATAAAAAAAAATAGCTTCCTTCTTATTGTAATCAATCTATTGCTACATTTAAAACAACTCTAACTTTATAAGTAAAATTAAAATAAAGAATTCCATTAGATATAAAGTTCAAGAAGTGCCACTTTGATTTTTTTGTAAGATTCAATAAAAAATACCTGGGTACATGGCTACATTACAGAAGACTGGTTTCAGCCTTATGTGCCACTGGGCTCGAAGCGGACAGTTATGTACATGTAGGTAGGTACATGGCTGACAAAAACTGTTAGGACTTTTATTATTTAACAACAGAGAAAATAGTTCTGTTGAGTTTCAAAGAAGTTACTGCTAGAAAACTTTAAGGCAATATATGTAAAAGCGTACTAGTCAGTAGTGTTCTAGAGAAAATATTTATTGATATCATAGTGTATCCAAAAGTTTACATTTTACTATTGAAAACCAAAGTTGACATTTAATGCCTCATTTTTCTTATCAGAAACATCTAAAGCTTTTATCCTGCCATGAAGACAGACTGGTCAAGTAATAAACAGTTCAATGTTTTATCATTGAGTGTCCATTTGTCTGTGTTATTCTTAAATCAATAAGGATTTTTTAAGGCTGGTTAAGGAAGAGAATAATCATCTACAGTTGACAAGAAAGTAATGTTTAATAATGTGATTTAAACATCATTAGCGCTTGATCAAAACTTGATGAGTTGTAAATAAGCTGTAATGACTTAGTCCAACTTCTCCAATCATACCATGATATATTTTATATGCAGTGCAGTGATTGCCATTAATCTAACCTTTAATATCAATTACACTTGTATCAAAGACAGGAAATTACAAACAACAAATATTTTACACACTGTTTATTCACTGTCAAAGATAGTCACAAAGATAAAACTGAAACCAATATTTCTTAACCAAATGATAAGAATTGACATATGGGAGTTTGTGTCTTATCTCTGTCAACAGTCACTCTGGTAGATCAGAACATGATTCCTATCCTATAAATGAAGCTACTCTACAAATCACAATTTTATTAATAACATTAATAGATGATCTTATATATAACTGATATTTTTATTTAATTCTGTTATTTAAGTACATAGACATGGGAATACTGAGAACATTTTGGGCATGAACAAAAAATCAATATTTCATCATGGTTAACACTAAAGTTTTATTACTTTCAAATCAATTATTAATGTGTATTTTTTATAACATAAAAAAATTATTGTATTATTTTTTTTTCCTTTTTACAAACTTGTAATTAAGATAAAATCTTTGAAAGCATAAAATAATTCATGATTCATCTGCTTTGCATTTAGTAAGTTGAACCATTAGTTAATGAAAACTGAAGTTACAAAATATGTTTTAGCGAAAACTCATAATAGGAATAGATTTTCATTGTCATAACAACATAAATAAAAAACACCCCAAAAATTCAGTTTGGTTGCTTTTGGAAATTTAGTCAATTTATGCCACTGTCACTTCTGGGACCAGACTAATGTGTTTGAAAATAACATAGCATCCTCATTCACATTCATACTAATGTTGAATAAAGATAATGATTTTACATCTAAGACTATTTATGAGAAGTTTAGTTCAAACAGTAAGGAAAATCTGTCTCAAAAGCAGAAATTAATAAATGGCATGGAATTCTGTCACGTTACAGTAAGGTCCAGCTAAATACCATCTATCATTTATGTACAACATAAAAATAACAGGTAAATTAGGTATGATTGATTACCTGTATTTTTTCTAATACATGAGTAAACTTATTTCAATTTTTCCCAAACATTTCAGAAATTCTTAATTCTATGTCATTATAAACAAAAGAAGTGTGCATCATGAGAGTTTCTGTGACATATTTAAGATGGACTTAGACATTGTAGAATAATCAACAACTTACACTGAAGTTCAAATTTAAAGTTATTTTTCTTTTAAACAGATTAATTAAATTCTGTTCTGTTCTGTATGATAATCTTTTGTTTTGGATGTAATCAATTCTTAATCAAAATTAAATTCATTTGCATCATTGATTCATTTTGTCATTAAGCTTGATGGACATAAAATATTGTTGCCTTTAGGCTTTGTAATTGTATAACCGTTTAGGACAAAAGGTTCACCAAACAAATATACTGTCACAGTTCCATCTAAATATAAACTTGCATTCAAATACCGCTTACCCAAAAAGAGTACAAGTTTTTAAATAAAATAATATACAGACACAATAATATAATGACTGAAAGAAATTAAACAACTATGACATTATACTGCTATTCATATTAACCAAAGAAATTCATTATCATTACACTTTATATATTTATTTACCTATATAGTTTACCAAGAATTAAGATAACATTATCCTAACAGAAAGGTAAGCGATAAGACGTCTTGAAACTCAAAAGTTTAATCAAAGAAAAAAATTAATGAAATGCCTATCGATAAAAAAAATGACTATAAGAAGGTGATCTTGACGACTTTAAACTAAAGCGTACAAAATAAATTTATCTTGAAAAAATAGCAACACGTCACAAAAAAATAGGATTTCTGCACAGGTTGTAAGTGTTTTACAATCGAATTTCTTTCTCCATTTTTACAACAGGTGAAAGGTGTTGATAAAAAATGTATATATTATACTTACAAAAGTGAAATAAATAAGCAGTAACTCTGCAGCGTGGAACAGTCGCATGCTTCCTTATCGATCTGTTGTTGTTCAACTGTCAATGCAGAATCTCCACATTTTAACGTACTTTCTTAATCACGTGGAGTCCAGAGAAAATCCGAGTAGACTCGACGTTGATTGGGTACCAGTTCCTATTAATAAAATTGTTTTTTAATTGCCTAGATGATGCTTGCCTACCTATTTCCATTTTCGACTATTTATCCAAATTTAATTAAGATGTAAAATCAATTTTAACGTCATAGTGGGAAATATTAATTAGCGCAAAATATATGTAAATGCATATTTGTTAATGTACTATAATATAATTCGTAACTTACAATATACAATTATTTACTTTGACATAGCATGAAACACAAAAAAAATTATATAAACCGAGCCGTCGTTAGGTGAGGTAAATATTTTTATGAGGGCTGATACAAATTTATGTCAAACTATGTTAATGTCAATAATTGTTTTATATCATTTAATAATTTATTCGGTAAAAAGCTCTATATACGGCTTGTGTGTTATATATTGTGCGGAATTTAAATAAAGCTTTCTTATCTGATCAAATCTTATTATAATATGAATAAGATTCGGGTCAAAATCACTTAGACAACAGCATCAGTACATATTTATTTTTAAACACTACCAGGGTTCTGGAATCTATTTTTAGAATACTCCAGTGTGACATAACTTTCCAGCCGACAGCTCCAGAGATTGAGCTATTTTAAGCCCATTTAAAGTTTTTCTCATGCTAAAGCAAAAGTTTCCAAATACCATCCTGCAAAACAGAATATATAGAAAACAATCATTCTTTCCCCGTACTATTAGACAATTGAACTCCCTACCTGAAAACATCATTAATACAGATACCCTGGACTCTTTCAAAAACCACATATCTAAAATGTAAACTCATTCAATACTGTATATAGTTTTAATTTTTCTTATTTGATCAAATACAGTATTGTATATTGTAAATATTGAATTATTCGCTCAGTTTGATTTTTCTGCATATTTATGTCATTGTATATAAATTTTGTCTCCGATCTGATCTATGTCTTGCTGTTGGTGCATCTTTTACATTTTTGTAACCCTCTCCGGTGGCTTTTCCTTCAATTTGTTGAGGTGTGTCAAGATAGATAGATAGATGGAGAGAAAGAGAGAGAGATAAATTGTTACTTTCGATGGCATTTCGTTTAAGCCAATCAAATGACAGAATTGTTGAATTTGTTTGATTTTTTTCGCCGAGGAAGTAGCCATTTATGATTGGGCCCTCACTTATCAAATTAAATTATTGTCGTCATCAATTAAGCATCTCGAGAGATGGCTGCAAGGAATTGAAGCCGGATCTACGCACATGCCGTGATTTTTTCAATTGCCTAGCTGATAATTTCTACAAAAGTACTCATTTGAAAACACAAACAAGTTCGAGGTATCTTCCGCGTCATTGATTTATCCACGGTTTCAACTGGAATTGGGTTGTTTGTTCGCCTTTTTTTTTGGTGTCTAACTTTATGATATGGGGACGTCCTGATCACTTCAGTTTTTAAGAGAACATTGATACTTTGAAGAACTTAAAGGTTGGCTGCATGATGTACAATACGAAATATAGATAGCACCGCTTTTACAGGGAGCAAGATACATCAATTTAATCGCTTTCTTTCCCAATGAGGAGAGAATATAGTTGGTTTTTGAGACAGTAGAAAGTTATCATACAAATTCCACCAGTACATGGGAGTGTCCTACATTTAGTATTTTATGGGGCCTTTGTTTAAGGTACTAGTTAATCATCTACTATATTTGATCACGTGCGTGTATGCCACAATATGAATGCGGGTTGAATCTTATAACACTGCAGACCGATTGTGTTCGACACTGAGGTCAGTTCGAGCCTTATTGTGGCAGGGTGTGCTCGACTCCAACCCTAATTGAAATGGAGCCAGTGTTCCAGGGGATGTCGGTCGTTTTTCACCGGGTAATTCGGCTTCCTCCATAATTCAAACTGGACGCCATGTATATTGCTGAACAATTGTTGAAAGTGGCGTTAACTCACCAAAAAATAAACAAAACAAACATAATTGGTCGGCACTCCAGAATATTTTCAAAGACAAAATATAAAACATCAAGATTTTATTGATACACTCTAGGAACAGACTGTTAGCAACAAGAGAACAGATAGAATAAGCCGACGTTTAGGTCAATATGAATATCAGAATTTATGAGGAATGGTTTTACTATTTATTCCCCTTTTTTCTTTTTTATCACACATATATATTTTTTAATATCAAGAATTTTTGTTTTTTTATATAAAATTATATTTTCTGATGAAAACACAATTTTGACTATTTTCTAATATCTCAAAAACAAATTTTCTGATATCACTATAATTCGATTTAAAAAATATTGTCTGATATCAGGAAATAATTTCTTTAATATTCTATACTTGGTATAAGAAGTACAACAGCGACTCGTAAAATTGGACAGCTATTCCGTGATGGTGCATGTAAGTGTACAAAATGGCGGTATTGGATAAATAACTATAAAGTTTAGCAGCATATTCCGTTCGAATAGATTTTTTTGCAAACGTTAAAACAATGACGTGCAAATAAATATAATAAGAACATGTTTTGACATTTACATATCTGCTGTGTTTTTTTTCCGATGAACAAAAAATGGCATTTTCCTTATAGTTTAAGTGCAAGATCGTGACTAGTACTATATAGCGTTGGTTGATAAAATAATGTCGATTAATTGTGTAGGAAATTTGGGTGTACTTAAATAAAATACTGTGACCGCAGTTAATATTTTTTTATTGATTCCAAAGTCAATAAATAATTGGAGAGTTACAGCTTTGGCGTGTGCATAAAACATGATATTACATTCAATACAAATTACATTACAAAGGATTGTCCTGTAGATTGCAAGTATACTGACTTATCTTTCATGACTGTGCAGGGTGTGCTCGACTCCAACCCTAATTGAAATGGAGCCAGTGTTCCAGGGGATGTCGGTCGTTTTTCACCGGGTAATTCGGCTTCCTCCATAATTCAAACTGGACGCCATGTATATTGCTGAACAATTGTTGAAAGTGGCGTTAACTCACCAAAAAATAAACAAAACAAACATAATTGGTCGGCACTCCAGAATATTTTCAAAGACAAAATATAAAACATCAAGATTTTATTGATACACTCTAGGAACAGACTGTTAGCAACAAGAGAACAGATAGAATAAGCCGACGTTTAGGTCAATATGAATATCAGAATTTATGAGGAATGGTTTTACTATTTATTCCCCTTTTTTCTTTTTTATCACACATATATATTTTTTAATATCAAGAATTTTTGTTTTTTTATATAAAATTATATTTTCTGATGAAAACACAATTTTGACTATTTTCTAATATCTCAAAAACAAATTTTCTGATATCACTATAATTCGATTTAAAAAATATTGTCTGATATCAGGAAATAATTTCTTTAATATTCTATACTTGGTATAAGAAGTACAACAGCGACTCGTAAAATTGGACAGCTATTCCGTGATGGTGCATGTAAGTGTACAAAATGGCGGTATTGGATAAATAACTATAAAGTTTAGCAGCATATTCCGTTCGAATAGATTTTTTTGCAAACGTTAAAACAATGACGTGCAAATAAATATAATAAGAACATGTTTTGACATTTACATATCTGCTGTGTTTTTTTTCCGATGAACAAAAAATGGCATTTTCCTTATAGTTTAAGTGCAAGATCGTGACTAGTACTATATAGCGTTGGTTGATAAAATAATGTCGATTAATTGTGTAGGAAATTTGGGTGTACTTAAATAAAATACTGTGACCGCAGTTAATATTTTTTTATTGATTCCAAAGTCAATAAATAATTGGAGAGTTACAGCTTTGGCGTGTGCATAAAACATGATATTACATTCAATACAAATTACATTACAAAGGATTGTCCTGTAGATTGCAAGTATACTGACTTATCTTTCATGACTGTGCTAACACTTTTCTGTTTATCCTCGATATTCTATTGCTAGACATGGCATGAATTGATGCGGCTTACGACATTATAAAACGTCATCTAACTGAAAGTTATAAAAGTAACAACGAATATTACGGAACGCCATTACTGCTTTGTGATAATATGTTTTTATATAATACTTTATTATGTGATGGTACTTTGTCTTAATGTGATGATACTTTCTCATTAAATGACGATACTTTCTTATTATAAGATGGTACTTTGTTATTATATATGATGGAACTTTGTTATGCATTACATGATGATACTTTGTTCCTGAAATTATCGTTAAAATAATATTGACACCATATTACAGGCTTTCAAGCACCTTTTGACAAAAAATAAGGGATAAATTTAGGGCACTTTTCCCTCAAAATAAGGGCAATTTTAAGGATTGTTTAGGGCATTTTGTTGAAAATTTAGGGATGTTAGTTACAATAAATTATCACAAATACAAATGCACTATAGGTTGATATACTCACCTACAGGGACAAAACACATACAAAATGAACTTCTTACCAACAACACCAACTCATCACCATCAACAGACACATTCAGCAACAGATGATCCAATTTTATTCCTGCAATTTGTTCTTTTGGATATCTGATGAATGTAGATCTGTTCATGTCTGTTGAGCTGGCTTCTGGTAATAACACAAGTTCCTGGAAGTATACTAACACTAGAAAGTGAGTTAACTGCATTCTAAAACATGTAAATATTTGACCTTTTACAATAAATTATAGCTTAAAAAATTTTTAATATATTAATTTCAAAATGTAGGATTTTTCATGATTTATAAGGGCTTTTTAGGGCTTTTCAGAAAAAATAAGGAAATCTATAGGGATGATGATAAAAAATAAGGAAAATTAGGAATATTAAGGGCCGCTTGAAAGCCTGCCATAAATTTCAGATCCTTTGACAAGTCATAAAAGGTGGAGGGGGTATCGGATAATTTGACCAGGGTCGTAGCTAACCCTCAATACAGTGTACGCACAAATGATGGTGGTCACCCATGCAGTGCATACGACAGAGGGTCCGTGGGAGCTTTGAGAAAATGGTGCACAATTCTATGTTCGGGGCATTTCCTGCTACTTCTAAGTTGCCTTAAAATCATTGCATTTACATTTTGAATTCTCTAAAAATTCAATGCGGTCAAGTTTGGAGTTGTTTTGGGGCAGTGGTAGTGTCTAGGTTCACACTTTAATCAGAATAACTTTTACAAACTTAAAGGTGCAGGATCACCGGAAAAACATCGGGTGCTATCAAAGACATTTCCTCGTTTACGTTTAATTTTTGGTTTTCTTAATTTTTTTTTTTTAATTTTGTAATGTACACGCCATGTTGTGCTGGCGTATATGGAGCTATATGGCTTTTATTTCTGGAAAAACCTATTTTCTTTTTTTTTCGGCAAATGACTATTCTCGTCTGTGTACAATAATCACTCAAATTGTCTTAACATAAAAAGTTGTAAAACTATAGGCATTTAATGCCACATACATCATACATGTACATGAATGCCGGACAACTCGGTCCGAAAAAATTCGACCCTGTCATTTAGGACAAGTTGGTCAGTAATAAGGGACACCACGGACCGTTAAAAGACAACTCGGATCGTACTATAAAATTAATATTTTTATAATAAATCTGAAAGTAAATAATACATTTTGCTCTAAAGGAAAAAGTTTTATTTATTTATTTAAATAACGGGAAATCGGATGACCATAATCATTGCAGACTTATTGAGGGAAAGGACATGGTACATGTAGAATGGGACAGAGGGAGAGAGAGAGAGTGGGGAAAGGAAAAGAAAGAGGGAGCTCGAAACAGAACAGAAAAATTCAGACACTGCACTTTCATAAAAAAAAAACAAAAAACAAAGTACCACGATAGACTGACAAATCATCAACATATAATGACCAGTAGGAAAACTGACAATCCTGGTCCCTTAAAATTGGAGTCCAGCGCACCCTGCCCGCAGTAAGACTCGAGCTTGCAACCTGTGTTGACAGACCACTTGAGCAATCGTAGATAAACTACCTTCACCACTAGGCCTCCGAGGCCCCACCATCATATATGATGAGAAAGACAATTTACCATTACATAATAACAAAGTAACATCACATTAAAACTAGAGGCTCCCAGGAGCCTGTAATCGCTCACCTGGAATCCAAATGACTTCAACTATATTAAAATTTTTGAAATTAACAGTTTCAGTTTAGTTGTTATAGCTTTTAAGTTACTGTGCAAAAACTAAACATTTCTTCCAAAATTTTGGTTAAATACAATAACTCCTATAAGGTGCTATCAGACAATTTCTGAAAATTAAATGGTTTTTAGGCATTGTCCTTTAGGACACTTTAGAAATTTACAGTTTTACTCTACTAATAGGTGTGTTATAGACTAATTTATAATTCAAAAACTGTTCATTTGTCCAAATTCATAATGAAGGGCAATAACTCCTATAAAGAGTCATCTTGCAATTCTGGACTAACCAATCATTTGTAGGGCTTCTATTGCTGATCATTAGTGCAATTTACAGTTTTAATCTAGCTTCTATAGTTTTCAAGTTACAGGACAAAAATGGAAAATTTCATAACAAAATTGTCATTTAAGGGCAATAACCCCTATAAGGAGTCATCTGACAATTTCATACCAATTAAGTGAATTGTAGGGCTTTTATTGCTGATCATTTTTGCAATTTATTATTTCACTCTAGCTGTTATGGTTTTTAAGTTACAGGACAAAAACGGAAAATTTCATAAAAAATTGCCATTTAAGGGCAATAACTCCTATACGGAGTCATCTGACAATTTCAGACTAAAACAGTGAATTGTAAAGCTTGTATTGTTGATCATTTTTGCTATTTACAGTTTTACTCTAGCTGTTATAGTTTTAAAGTTACAGGACAAAAACGGAAAATTTCATAAAAAATTGCAATTTAAGGGCAATAACTCCTATAAGGAGTCATCTGACAATTTCAGACTTTATAGTAATTTGTAGGGCTTGTATTGCTGATCATTTTTGCTATTTACAGTCTTACTCTAGCTGTTATAGTTTTAAAGTTACAGGACAAAAACGGAAAATTTCATAAAAAATTACCAATTAAGGGCAATAACTCATATAAGGAGTCATCTGACAATTTCAGACCAATCAAGTGAATTGTAGGGCTTTATTGCTGATCATTTTTGCCATTTACAGTTTCACTCTACCTCGTATAGTTTTCAAGTTATATTGTAAATACCAAAAATTTTGTCAAAAATCGTCAATAAAGGGCAATAACTCCTACAAGGAGCCAATACACAACTTCACACTAATAGCAACTATTGTAGACCTTAACGTGCTGATCAATTTGAAATAACGGTTTTCTCTATAGCTATTATAATTTTTTAGATAATGATCAAAAACCTGTGTTGACCCCCACGTTCTATTTTTAGTAACAGTGGCCATATTTGTCTGTTGATCAACACCCTGGGTACAAACTTGAAACTAGGAACCCTAAGGATGATTGTGGCCAAGTTTGAAAAAAATTGGCCCAGTGGTTTCAGAGGAGAAGATTTTTGAAAAAGTTTACGACGGACGACCTTCGGTCCAGGCGAGCTAAAAATGTGATCAGTTTTTTTACATTCAAGGGAATATACAATCAATCGGATGAATAATTTTACCGTTTTTTGTCTAACTTCTTTGTTTTTGTTTGTTTGTTTGTTTTTTGCAATGATATTCCGACTTATTAACCATATTAAAATAGTAAAACGAAACAGCGGAGGATAGATAACTGTAATTTCAAAACTCTTCTACATGGATCCTCGATTTGTATTAAATTGTGGATAATAGGGAACATTTGGTAACGTTAGTAATGTTTTCCCCTCTACCTTTTTTTTATCCTATTATTTTGAAAATTGTTGAACATTAACAAAATTTGAACTCCTTAAAAAATGTTCCTTCCCAATAGACCACACTCAGTTGAAAAAAGAAATTCAGCATTTCAAGAATGTTTATTTGTGTAAGGCATGTTTGCCATTTTGAAAGTTGAGCTTCCACATGATAACAATGTTAAACTGGTTCAGTGGTTCAAAGGAGAAATCATTATTCAGATGTAAATGTGTAAAGTTTAGGACAGTTAGTAAGGTTATATGAAGGCAGAGTAACACAAAGGGATAACACAAGTACTATTGCCCTGGAAAAAGTTAAGGACAGTTAGTAAGGTTATATGAAGGCAGAGTAACACAAAGGGATAACACAAGTACTATTGCCCTGGAAAAAGTTTTGGACAGTTAGTAAGGTTATATGAAGGCAGAGTAACACAAAGGGATAACACAAGTACTATTGCCCTGGAAAAAGTTTAGGACAGTTAGTAAGGTTATATGAAGGCAGAGTAACACAAAGGGATAACACAAGTACTATTGCCCTGGACATTCAGTCCAACATTCTAAAATCTCTTTTTTATTTCCTTAAACAGTAGAGGGCAGACAGCAATCTTTTCTCTTAAAAATATTAAAAAAAATAAATAACAGCAACCAGATTAAATTGTTGATAGAGATACAGACTGACCAGTTATTTAAAAGTTGTAGTGCTGATGGTGATACATGTTGTGATATAATGTTTTTTGTGCGCCTGTTACAAGCCAATATTTTATGCCATCATATTTGCCTTTTGTATAATTTTGTTGTTTTGTTGATTATTTGGTAATTTGATGTTCAGTCTTTTAGTGATAAATTAAATTGTGAGATCTGAGTTGGGTTATCTCCTCCTTATATAACATTTCTTAAACTCTTACTTCTCAAAAGTTTATAGCCAATGCCTTAGATATTTCCAAAGAAAAACTAAACAAATAAGACTCAACTATTCAGAACAATGAATTAAAATGAAAAACACAACTTATCACATATCTTTTATTGTTTTCTTTATTTTTTCCACTTTTTATTTTTAATTAATATATTCCAATCTCTCTCGCTACCCTTTAACACTTACTTTCAGACACTTGCATCACTTGTACAAATCATACTATATAATTACAACACATTCAGACTCGCAGTTAAAAAGATTGCTCCCTCCCTTATAACACTGTGTACAACATTCTTAACAGTTCACAAAATATTATAATGAAATAATGATCAATTTATAAACAATGAATATTTGTCTGAAAATCTACAAAAAAGTTATAAATTATAACTTTACAGTGAAATGATATGGTCAATCATAACACAAACTGCAGCTACTGTACAAAAAATATTTCAGACATTTTAAACTTAACAAAGTTAGATTTTCTTATTCCATGAAAAATTGCTAACATTCAAATAATACAAAGAAAGAAAAAAAGTAAATGACACACAAACCTACTTCTAACATTAAAATTCAAAATAAAACTGTCCAGTAAGACATTTATGTACACACTTGATAGAGTTTTTTCTGCTGTATTCTTCAAATGATATTAATGAAACATTGATAATTGACACGACATAACGGTTTACTCTGGTATTTGCACTTTATTATAAATTAAAGTGTTAATTAACTTCAAAATAAACGATATCAGTCAATTTGTTATTTTCTGATGTCTGATTAAGTGGTAGATGATTTCAAGGACAATGTTATCATTTTCAGTAAAACTTGTGGTCACTGTAAAAAACAGTACTGGAACAAAGATTAAAACATAATAAGCACCAGCTACCCTCTGTTAAAATACGTTTATGATTATTTCAGCCCTATTAATAGAAATACAACCATTTTAATTTTATTATCGGTAATTTATAAGTATTTATTTCCACTGAATCCAAAAGAAATAATTGCAGTAACTGCCATGATTGAGACATTATCTAAGATGGTGTACACTCTAACTGCAATGATCAAGGCATTATCTCAGATGATGTACACTCACAGTTACATTGCGCATAAAATGATTCTGAAATATCTGACTTCTTCAATACTGATCAAATTTTTAAGTCTTTTACCTTTAAGCTGCCATAACTCTGCAAATTGTCTATATCCTGAATGTAAGCTCAATGGGTTTTAGCAAACAAATTTATATTAAATTCAACTAATGCAAATTAAAATTCTTTGACAAAACATTCCATTACTAACATAACTTCTGTAACAAAATGACACATCACCATAGTAGTGAGATCTCTTCAGTGGTGAGACATTACTGATAACAATGAACAATGTCACAGTTATACTTTTTAAAATATTTAAGAAAAGTTTTAATTATTAAATGAAATCCCTTTTATACCTGGTGGTGAAAATTTTTATACAAGACAAGATTACTAATTATTATTATATAGATAGAGATGAAATATCGAATTTTCCGAGAGACAGAAATCACGGTAAATCACATGTGAAAATTATCGTTTATTTTCACTCTAGGGTTTTTTCCCGCCAAAACGTCACAATGGTTTTGTACTATACAGATATTCATCTGCCGTTCATAAAATTTAGGATTAAGCATGAAAATTTTACAATTTTGATCTATATAATAAATAGGATAATCAATTGGGCATCGTGAATATCCAAAATATGATCACTCATGCCGCATAAAGCATCAGATTAAACTCGTGCGCGGAACAAGTTCCGCGCACTCATTTAATCAGATGCGTTATGCGGCACTCGTGATCATATTTTGGATATTCACTCCGCCCAATTAATTATCCTATAAATATTGAATCGGGACTACCCAAGAAATCTACTTGACAAATTTGTTACTAGTCTCAAAGATAACAATTATGTGTTCTTTAAATTGGGAATCTACAGAAGTAAACATAATTTTGAGAAAAAAAATCTTAATAACTTTTGTTAATCCTGTTCAATTTCTGTTTCATCTTTTTCTATTTTTTTAGATATGGCAGCCATCTTAGAAGCGAAGTAAGGCCAATGAATATATCTTCATATGGAGACAATCCAAAGACCTTTAATGTCATGTGTGGTTTCAATTAGTTAAGTAGTCAACACATTGAGATTGTCAGCCACATTTAAGATTGAAGTTTTTTTTTTTTTATACAAAACAATTTTTCAAAGTGCCCATATATTACAGATAACAAGTGTTATTGCTTGGTATTGGAAAACAAACCTTGCACACAACAAAAAATTTCTACTATGAAGAATTATTCAAAATAACATCAAACCATATTTAGAGAGTTATATTTTTGCATTCATAAAATGAAAAATAATTCATTTTCAAATGTGAAAGGCAAAATACAACTTTGCTTTTATGTATTTAAAATGGTCAAGAAAACTGCTATGTCAAGGGGACATTAATGTTAATGAAGTTACATTACAGCGCTGCTAGATTTAGCTTTTTCAATCCGTCAACAGTGGGCAGATAACTGATGTTCACTCTACTTTGACCCCTTAACAAAGATAATAATGGGTAGATAGGGAAGACAAACTAGAACTTTGACTTCTGTGTGCTTACTCCCCGTTTACCAGTAGGAAAATCAACACAGTTGTAGTGCATGTTCGAAATAAACAACATTACATTCTTAATTCAACATTAATTCTTATCATTTCTGCACACATTGCACATTTTTCCTAATGCAATAAATATAGTCCCTGAATGAACCAATCCCACATCATACAAACATAATAACTCCTCATACTAACAGAGTTACAGCATTATAAATAAATTTCTACTTAAAACTTCATATATACACAGGAACCTATACTGGTACCTTACAAGCACTAAATGATAAAAGCATGAAATTCCCAGAGGAAAATACATCATAAGTACATATATAGTATGTTGTATTTACACTTATAACGATTCTGAAAAGTGAATTCCCTTCTTTCAAAATTGATATCATCAGCTGCAAAAAATTCATATAAAAAGAGAATGTATATAAGGTGCTTAACTAAGTGTATAATACATTAAAAACTGACCAAACCATTACAAACACTATCCCTTCATAAACTATAATTCACACAATATTAACTTATATACAATCCAATCATAATCTATTTCATGTTCAAGTATTTCTCACCATGACGATCAATCATGTTTCTACAATCACCTTCATTCACTACATGTAACAAAAATAACCATCCTCTTTCTCTATAGCCACTTACAAGACATAGTATACTAGTCACATGACTTACAGTGTACTACAGTGTTCTTCCTTTGTTATATGGCTATAATAGTCACATGACTTACAATGTACTACAGTGTTCTTCCTTTGTTATATGGCTATAATAGTCACATGACTTACAATGTACTACAGTGTTCTTCCCTTGTTATATGGCTATAATAGTCACATGACTTACAATGTACTAGTGTTCTTCCCTTGTTATATGTCTATACTATTCACATGACATACAATGTACAACAGTGTTCTTCCCTTGTTATATGGCTGTACTATTCACATGACTTACAATGTACTACAGTGTTCTTCCCTTGTTAAATGGCTATAATAGTCACATGACTAACAGTGTACTACAGTGTTCTTCCCTTGTTATATGGCTATACTAGTCACATGACTTAAAATGTACTACACTGTTCTTCCCTTGTTATATGGCTATACTAGTCACATGACTTAAAATGTACTACACTGTTCTTCCCTTGTTATATGGCTATACTAGTCACATGACTTACAGTGTACTATAGTGTTTTTTCTTTGATATATGGCTTCTCCATAGGGACAATTACATATAAATGTATCCTTTGAGAATCTGCAATTCATTCAAGAATGGTATACAAATTAGCATAATAGAGGGGGAATACTGCACATGCAGAATTTATCATTAACTGTTTTATTAATTATTCAATTAATGAAAATTTTCAAAAGTCTGAAATGGCACGGTTGCAAAGAAAGTGCTAAAATGTTGAATGCTTTACAATTGGTTGTAAGAAGGTTTTGGGTCTGTGTCAAAAATGGAGGAGTTAAATACACACAAAAAAATATCATGTATAAACAATCTAACAAATGACTAAGTTCCAAGGTCTGGAAAATTAGGAAAAAAGTCCTTGAACAAATCCATAATAGCAGGTCACAAGTTCAATAAATGTGCAATCTTTCTGTTAAGTTTCAGAGATCTGAGATGAAAACTGTAAGAGGAGTTGATAACACAAAATAGATACCTTATTTTCCCTGCCCACCCGACTTCACCATTCTATAACCTGGGTTTGCACTTCATGCAACCTGGCCAAAAAATTGCTATTCCAGTTGTTGATCTGTCATAAACTATTTCTCCTTTAATACATTTTATAGTAAAGAGAAAGGGTGCAATGAAAATGGCAGCACATTGATTACCGTTATTGTGTTACGCTATATATCACTTGTATGAATAACAAAAAGACTTCGAATATCAGTATATAGATTAAATAGATAGCATTTAACACACACAAAAACTATGATAGTAACTGATTCATTAAAACAATCTCTCTTTAAAAGATTGAAGTTTACAGTTCGTGCAATCTTCATGGTTTTCTGTTGCCAGATATTACTGTTAATACTGGTCTATTTCTGAGAAGATCTAATTAGCACAAACATCTTTAGCCAACACATAAATTGAATTTATTGTCATGCCAGATAAAATCGTATTCCTCAGAAGTTATGATATGGTGGTATTCCTAGGTAAAGAATAAAAGTTGTTAAGTGGGGACAAATCCCCTTCACATATAGGTTTTTTGCCCAGGTAGTTAAAAAACATGACATGAAATAATGTACACAACAAAAATTGTACCTTACTGGCAGGGAGAAAACTGTACATGATAGACATATATAATTGTATTAGGCCTACAAATGACCTCTACAACATTATGATTCAAATATAAACTTTTCACAAAAATATATTTGTTGCTGATTTTGAAAAAATATGTTGGTAATTTAATAGAAAGGTTATTATTTAAAAAATCAGTACAGAAAATGGCCGACAGTGAACAATAGATTTCTACATGCTCCTGCATGTTGTATAACACTAACTGTTATCAACTGACAAAACACACGGCAAAGATTTTCCTAATCCAATCCAATATGGATACTACTTATAATTAATCAAATATTAATTAATGAAGACCTCCTAAATGTTACAAGCTCTCAGTGAAATCCAACTGCTTAAAAAGATTCAAATACCAAAGTGGTGAAATGAAAAAAATCAAAGTGAAAAGAAATTAACTATTAACAGACAATAAATATTACTTAACAAAAATAACATAGAAGAAGAATTGGTGTACTTTTTTTATTAAAGTAGAAAGATAACATATAGGAATAAATTATTTTTTTAATTTCAAATTGAAAAAATTTAAAGCAATTTTCAATAATAAAATATGGATTTCACATATATCTTTGTCCTCTGAAACTTTTTGCTTGTAAAAATAGCATTTCTACTAGCTATTCAAGGAGAAATAGGCAAGTAATTGTTCTATTTAAACAAGTCTTAAAAATACCTAAACACTCCCATAACTTTTATTAATTTCATACATTTTATATGTCTACTCCTTACATTACAATTCTATTTTGATGACCTTTGACCCTTTAAAGGCTCTTCCATGACCCTGAAAGATTTTTCAAATGACATGGCATTGCTGAAAGTCTGAGGTTTAGAAGAGGTAGTCACTTGAGCCTCAGTTTGATGTTATTTCTAGGCACATTATGAGCAGGAGCTGTGTGTGTAGCATTAGGACTCATCAGATCTGGTACTTCAGCACTGGGCAGTCTTTTCACATGCTGTAACAAACAAACAAAAGACATTTATTGTCTCTTAATGTGACTAATATTATGGTTTTGTGGACAGGAACATTATTTTACAAGGTGAAGAACCTGAGGCTATCAACAGCAGATCTTTTTCAAATTAAAATTTTTATGTACAGATTTAAAATCCAAATTGCCACCACCAAGGAACACTCTTTTCACAAGATAGGATCCTATAGGAAAAATTCTTTATGCATTTAAAACCAAAACTTGCAAAAATGTTTAATTCATAATCTTCTATGAAGCGTGTTTTTTATACACCAGTTAACCAGTATATTGTTTTATCTAAAGGCAAACATTTTTTTTAGAACCCATTTGTTTGATGACGGATAAGCATAGCATCGTTATGTCTCATCTTTTTTGACATGTTGCATTTGAGCAAATGACCGACTTATATTTCATTTGTGTAATATTTCAATTAGAGTTTGAAACTAGATAAGTATGATGATGAAAATTTTACAATCTTTTGCTGGAGTATAAAATATATAATTCTTACCCTTTCTACCCTGTCATTGATAAAAAATCAATTGTCTAAGAACTAGATAATTCATTTAAGATGGCCTTACTAATAATGTTTTTATAATTTAGATTCAGCTGCATTTTGAGGTGATAAATATTCCTGTTTGTTAGACATTATCAGTTTTATGTATTGTATTATGTTTGTCCCAGATGTTTACTATTGTTACAATCAATTATTAGAATTTTGAATCTGTATTCTGACCAAATTACAGAATATATATATATGAATAATGACCCACTAAACAAATGATTCTATAATAATATACAGCTGCTTCAACTAAATAACTTTCCATTTAAGCAATATATCACTGAAGATATATGTATTGGTAAAATTCCAGTGTACTGGCTTAATTTATTGTCTGAAGCGTACACGACACATGGCCGCCATATTTGTTAAGGTTTAGAAACAAAAAAGTAGTTCCCTAAGAGTCGTTCATCAAAGTATGAACTTATCTGGGAAGTACTGGTTTAAGGCCTTTTGACCAATCAAAAATGACTATAAATGTAAACAAATGTGAGATAAGAATTATTACAGAATATATTTATGTATTCTGGCCTAATTTCCAAGTATTATTTGCCATTGACAGATGTAAATTTTGTTGCTCTAATGATATTGATGATGATTTGGGGTATAACTTGCTAATATTTGAATGGTTTTTATTAACTCATCTGAACCACTTTCATTAATAACAACAAATTCATAATCTGCAAACGCATATAAGCTTTAAAAAAACCAAAAAACCCACCCTAACCATTCAATATATGTTTTTTAAAACTACTAACTTAAAATTTTCTAATGTTTTGATGGGAAATAAATAATTTTTCTACCTTTAGGACTGTGGAAACCTTGTTTGGTGGTCAGGAATATTCAATTAAATTTTGGTGAAGGATATCTCTATCTACACCATGTTTGGTTCAAATGAGAAGATTATTGTTGCAAAGGTTTACAAATATTGTGCAACAGATGAAAAGTGATGTTGTCACTTAGGAGATAACTGTATTGTATTTGAAAATTTGCCGGCATCAATTGGTGATTTGATGGTCGGAAATTGAGTTTATTGGGGGGCGTAAGCGGAGCCAGTAAACGTAGATTATTTGACGATCAAATCCCCAATTAATGCCGGTAAATCTTCAAATACAATACAGTTATCTCCATTCTAATGCTACGGCTATAAAAAACAAAATTAACTGATTAAAATTGGAATTTTTTATTTGCCAGAAATAACGTCTGCGCTTGTCTTAAATCTGACGGCATAAATCATGGAATTGATGCCATGAAATTACTCATGTTATCCAATAAGAATTGACGTTACATCAAGAACTGCATTAGAAATGTCTTTTTCAATTACATCTTAAGTTTTAAACCAGTCATAATGACAGTGTCTCCAATTCAACTGGTGTTATATCACTGCATCTACCTAACATATTGAAATACATGTATGTCGGTAATTGGAAACATACCTGGCAGGATAGCACAGCTATACACCAACCACAAGTCTATGTATGCTTATAGAATAGTCCTGATAGTTAACATTTAAGATGAAGATTTTATTGGAGTTGAATTTAATTCCATGCTGTATCTAGTTAAAGCGTAGACAGTTTGCCACTGATATTTACAATTAAGATGAAGTCAGTAGTTTTCCTTTTTGGTTTACCACATATTTCTGAATACAGGTTGCAACTCTTTTACTGAAAAGATGAATTTCATGTGGTTTGCCTTTACAGATAATGCTATGATATAGTCCACATAGAATCAAACTTAGAAAATATGGTGTACTATTTTTACCTAGAGAGGATGCCGATATACAAGTCAGTTTAGAAATTTAAATTTAAAGCAATGACTAGACAATTTAGAAAATTTATTCAAGGATTATATTTAGGAGATAACTGTATTGTATTTAAAGATTTGCCGGCATCAATTGGTGATTTGATGGTCGTAAATTGAGTTTATTGGCGACGCATAAGCAGAGCCAGTAAACGGATATTTCCGATCATCAAATCACTAATTGATGCCGGCAAATCTTCAAATACAATACAGTTATCTCCATTCTAATGCTATGGCAATAAAAAACTCAATTAACTGATTAAAATTTGAATTTTTAATTTGCCGGAAATAACGTCTGCGCTTGCCTTAAAATCTGACGGCATCAATCGTAGAATTGATGCTATGAAATTAGTCACGTTATCCAATCAGAATTGACGTTACATCAAGAACTGCATTAAAATTAATTATAGTTTAGCTGCACATTTCATGGCTGTATGCAAGCTTACTGTTGGATACAGTTTGATTTATTTTCAAGGGTATGGAGTAAATTATCATAAAATGTTGTTTTTTGATAGAATTTAAGATCCGACCTCTTTTCCATGGAGAAAGTTAATAATCATGCAAATATGTTAACAGTGTTAACAAAAGTTAGTGGTGTAATTACATGTTATAAAAACTTGCTAGTAATTAGTCAATGGAAACTTCTGTAAATATAACTACCATGATTTGAAGAAGTTTCATGCAGGAAGGAAGTCTTGAAACCAAGACATGCACATGAAACTATCAGGATAAACAATAAAACTCACAACAACTCTTCTTGGTAGTATAGGTTTTGTATTAGAATTTTTATCTTCTATCTGCATGGGTGAATTTTTTCCCTGTTCAGAGATAATTTATTTTAACAGAAGACTAATAATCAACTATTGCATTCAAATATTTATGCCTTCATTGTGTTAATTTGATTATCATTTCTAAACTGAGTACTACATATATACAAGAACTGAGTAAAAGAGGGACAAGATGTAAGTCTGCAATAATATAGTAGGAATAGTTATGGTGGTGTTGTCAAAATATGACTATGCAAAACCACTATCCATTTACCTTTTTCAAATACATAAAAGCAAAATTAAACATCACCAGGATTAGTTAATTAAATGGCTATTGTATGATTGTATACATAGTAATCTGTCCATATTCTGACCATTTAACAAAATCATTCAAGCCAATGAATCTATGAAGAGAAGGAAACTTCTGTCTTCATAAAAAGTTATAGTCTATGAGTAAATATAAAATTAAGGAAAAGGTTCTTTGAAAATACACATACATATAAATAAAATTCACACTGAATGTAGTTTAAGCAGTTGTATGATTGTATACATAGCTTAGGTGACCAGAATGTAGGTCAGATGAGAAACAAAGATAGCCAATGGCTGCCATGTTTTATGCCAGATCACTACTAAATGAGAAATCTTTGTTGAGGACCTCACAGATATCATTTGTATCAAATTACAATCACATGGGCTTGTACTTTCAGAGAGATGTTCAGCCAATAAGAAACAAGGACTGCCCATGGCTACCATGTTTTGAGACAGATCAAGAAGTAGGAACCTATTTAAAGAACCAAATATACATCAATTGTATCAAGTCACACAACATACTTTCAGATGAGTAGATTCTGACATTTCAAGCAATCAGAAACATGGACTGCTCAAGACAAAATGAGAAAATTTGTAAAGGACCTCACATACATTATTTGTTAAAAGAGATTTGAACCTGTACTTTTAAATTTTTTTTACCTTTCATCCAACAAGAAACAATGTTTTTTAAGACATAATGAAAAATATTTGTAGAGGTCTTCAAAAACATCATTCCTACAAGTTGGCTTCAATTGACCAAATGGTTAAAGATGAGGATACAATTTTGAAATAAATAAATATAACTGTGCATAAAATATTATCTTTACAAAAGGTGTCACAATCATATCCATAGACTGCTTGAGAAATTTGTCTAGCCTCGTAAGCATTAGCTACAAATGCCATTCAAACATGATAAATATACATTAGTTTGATATCAAAAATACAGCTTGTTTTTGTATGAGAAAATGCAAGGCTGCTCTGAATCCAAAATACAAAAGCTATATTTTTTTAGACCACACTAATGTTGTTTTTATTCCTGATAATCAAACAAATTGTAATAATGCATTTATATATTTTGTTTATAAACTTTGACATCATGTTATTACCATGATTGATCAATATGGTGGACGGGGCAATAAAATACAGAAAAAATGTACTTGTACAAAAAATACAGGTTGGTTGAATTCTGTATTTGTCTAATAAAACGGTAATTGCAGGGTAAATTTGTTTAATTTGACAAAATATTTATTTGCAACAAAATGATTAAATGAAGTCTTACTGATAAAACTATTTGTCAAGTTGACTCCTTGGTTTATTTGTATTTGTTGTTTTACAAAAAGGCAGTGGTACACACTCAAAAATATATTAAAGTTTGGATCTTTTAAGTGGTAAACATCTAAAAAGCTAATTTTGGAAATGTGTTTAAAAAAACCATCCTAATTCTGATATAAGGTAAAATTTATTTCTACAAATTTACATTTATGGAAGGTACAAATTTAAAGCTTTTTTAAAATAATGACTACCTCTGTACCAAATGATGAGGTAGAATCAGAACAAATCAAATGTAAAAGAAGATAGTTTAGTTTTTTCCTACAAAGTGGGAATTAGCCTTCTGCAATTCTCCAGCTATGTCATCAAGACAGTTTTTATTGCATTTTCTATTTATAAGAAAGGCTCAAGGAACCACAACACAGAACAAATAAATGCCAAACTTCATCACACTGTATAATGAAAAAGAATTTTACCAATTTGACTTCTTCACTCTGACATACCTCTAAATTCTTCACTTCCCCTGATTCACCATCGATGTGCATTGGTGACCCAATCTGATTCTGAGACTGTAATATAAGTTTAGTATTTATTTGTAAATTTCTTGTCAACTTATACATGTAAGGAAACAAATAGAAAATGACCAGAGGATCCCTAGAGACTATGACTCATCTGGATTCTATATATGCCTAAATTAACCTTGTGCCAAAAATGTATTAACCAATTCATCAAATATAAAAGATTCATTTATAGTAGTTAAAATACAAGCAAATTTGATGAAATATATTGTTTGCTTTGTAATGGCAGTCTTATTTTATATGGAAGAACAGAATGACAGTCAAATATATGAAACATGAACTTTGTCCACATGACATTTGGTTTCAAATGGATAATTTTTTTTAGCATTTCAATTTATTGAATTAATTTTTTTTTAAACTATAAACTTTTGGGTAAATTCTATTATATGTGTGTAAATAATCTTCAGCAAAAAAGAACTGATTTACAACAATACAAATAATATACTAAATTTCAATATCCAGAAAAGTGAGATGAACTAAATGAGATAGATCCTATATTTCTTGTGAAAAGTGAGACGAACTAAATGAGATAGACCCGATTTTCTTGTATCAATTTGTGGATTACAAAGCCAACAACTACAAATGTCCAATTTAATACTGAATGCTTATCATGTGTAAATTTATTTTGTCTGTAATTTGAAAATTTTGTTACTAATAGTAAAATAATCATTCAACATCCAATTTTACTGTGAATGATTAACAGTGATTAAAAAAGACTAATGAACTGATTGATTGACTGACTGTTAATTAATGTCTAGTCAGGTATACAAAACAAAGAATTGAATAAAAGTACATTATAATTATGAAGACAATTGAAAAATGTTGTATTAAATATAATTGTAAAATTTTTTCATTCTGAAAATTTACAAAGTAGTTCTATATCCATGTCATTCCAATAAAATATAATAGAAATGATTTAGTTTAACAGATATTGATAGTGAATAATACTCTCGACACAATACACATTCAAAATCCATATAGAAAAACTCAATAAAATAGGGAAAGCTAAATGCTTCAACTGTTTGCATTCATAATGAAGCACTAGATAAGCTTTAATTTTCAAACCACATATAAACAGATACAATCATACCAATTAAACAAAATCACACAAAACAGAGACATTCTGTAGTTTGGACCTCTAAACAGGATGCAGGCCAAATGAAATCAATTTTCAGGTTCTCATCCAATTTCTTATATCTCTAAACTTATACATTTAATTAGGTAAATAACTAATTGTCAAACTCTTGAATCTTAATGGGAGGGACATCACATTCAGCTATATAATTGCGATGAATTCCATAGTTGTCCCAGGACTGAACAGCTGCTCCTGGATCAGCCACTAGTTACAACTACAAAGTACTTTCATTCAAAAGATATAGCCATATCAATTCAAATTCATAGGTTTACTCATTATTTTTAATGACAAAGTTTTGAATGAGAACCTAAAAAGAAACTCTGCGTGGCCTAACCTGACTATTTTGGACATCCTCTACAGATTTGGTACGTTTAACAGGACTGTCTGGCCTTACAGGTGAGCCTTCTCTTTTCCGGCTTGGGCTCTGTGACTGTGAATCTACAACCATTGGTGAACCCATCATGTTCTAGAAATAAAATCATGTCAAAACATACAAAATTCATAAAAGCAAGTGAAGACAGAAATAATGACTTTAATAGAAAGCTTTTCAGTAGAAAATTGTGTTAAAGCAGTTACAGAAGGGAATCCATTAAATTAGTATTGAGAAACTTGAAAGGCATTCAAAACTTATTTATCACAGTTTCAAATTTGTATAAGTATACCTGTGACTCATCCTCTGATTTGGACCGTTTAACAGGACTTTCTGACCCTGTTGGAGAGCCTTCACGCTTTCTACATGGACTCTGCATTGCACTGTCTGATGATACTGGAGAGGGTGGGTGTGGAATCTGGTTGATAATATATCATGTTATTAAATGTTTTATTTGATTTTTAAAATGTTTTTAAACATAATTGTATAGCATTTTACATTAAAAGCTGATATAGTTTAATCTTAATCAAATTGTATTATCTACAGGGATACAAAATAAAACATTACAAGAATTCAATATTTCAGTGTCAGTAACTAAAGGGGATAAACATGTTGTATACTATGAAGAAGTTATTGAATATAATGTTGCATAAACTTGTTATCAATGATTAAGGATTCTGAAGTTTTTCCTGCCCATGTCCATCATTTTTCACCCCTGCAGAAATGACCAAATTCCAGGGCAGGGGATATTAGTTGACATTTTGTGAGCAATTATGATATATGCATCCTGTGAAAAATAGAGTATATGTAGGACGACATTCTCCTGCCTAATATGAATTTATTATGAGATGACATGTTGTGTATGCAACAAAATTATGAAAAAACAATGTTATTTTGATGGCCATCAATGAGACATTTTCATTCAGAAATAGGAAGTTAGTACTAAATTCCCACAAGTTTATTCGATTCTGCGATCAGCCATTCTTTTTTACAAGTTTTAATTTATATAATGAAATTATTATTGTTCAAATCTTCTGAATAGAATTAAGTCTAATTGGATTGCTGCACATTTACGAAGTCACAATTGACACATGCGTAGTGTACAATTTTGATCTCACGTTTTTTCATTAACTAAGTTGTCAATAAATGCATGCAAACAATTTATTATATTCAATTTCTATCTTTTTAAAATGTTGCAATATCATGTATCAAGGAATGGTTGAAACGAATAACTACTCGTAATTAGATTGACACTTACGTAATAATAATAATAATAATGACTTTATTTAAAGAGGGTTACACAGTTAGTAATACAACTAATCTTCCCTGAGGCCCTCATGAAAAAATTACAAATTAATAAACAAAAATATATAAATTGACAATAACATACAAACATGAGTGTGGTAATGAAGCAACAATATTACAACAAAAACTGCTGTCATCAGTCTTGTGACAGATATTTCTTAATACAATGTTTAAAAGTTTGTGTTTTTAGTGTTTCTATAACATGGTGGTAACTCATTCCATAAAACAGCACCAGAATATGCAAATGACTTTTTGTAAAGTTCAGTAGTTTACGTAACTATAACCATTGGCTTAAGAAGCAATTATATTGATTACGCAACTCAATAAAACACATGTCAAAGTGACAGGAAATGGTCTTCATGATGATTTTGTTATAAATATGTTTCAATGTTGTGGAAATTAAATGTATTAAAACGAATATAATGATTTGTATATAACTGACCTTGAAAAACATGAATTTTTTTAGATGTCTGTTATTACCAAAAGTTTGCCGGACAATTAAATATAAATTTTGATCATGTCCAGTTAACATGACCGTTGCTGGACCCTTGGTACTGATATATGTGATAAGTTAAATTTTAAAGTATTAACTTTCTTTCATAAAAACTTGATCACTTAAGCAAATTTCATGTATTAAACCTAAATGAAATACATTGCCCAACAGACCCAAATCTACAATGCTAACTGGTAATTTTTATTAAAACTTGCATAATGTATCACATTTTAAGGGAATCAATGGAAAATATTATAATACCAAAACCATTTTTCCAATTTTTAAATGAATCAATCAATTTGTAAGCATAACAGACCAAAAACAAATACTGGGCACAGTTTAGAGATGTCCTGCTGCATTTGATGCGTCTTTACAACATAGCATACCTCTCCATTGATTTTCTTCTTACTATCAGATTCAGAACTTGGTGCATCATGACTTGATTCACCATCAGATGTATCGATGACAACTTGAGTGTTTGAAGCTTGACGTACCAGTTCTGTGTCAGATTTACTGTGAGACAAAGTATGCTGCGAGGCCTTAGTGCCAGTGCCTGCACTGGATTTGCCTTCCTACAAACAGTCAATAAAATGTTCAAAATATACAATAAAGTCCTTACACTTTTCAGACTCCAGAATTTCCTTACATATATTTCCTATAAAGCAAACCTATTAATGTAAACATTCTGATAACCATGTCTGAAAACAAAAGATAGCATATAAAAAAACATCTTTTTAATGACTGCTTTAAATTTCATGTATTTTTTCAAGTCTTTGTTATGTCTTGAGTTTTTACATTTAAAATTGATTTGTATGAAAAAAGAACACTGTAAAGGTATATAAATTACAGTTTCTATGTCAACTTCATAATATACTGACTATACTGGTATTAAACAACTGGTTCACTTTTAACTTACCGACTTTCTTTTGACTTCTGAACCTTTACCCCTCTGTAGAATGGCTTGAGGAACATACATATCTAACTGTTTCCTGAAATAAGACATCAATCATGTATTTATTGTTTCCTAATACACAATAAGCAGCAATTACAAATGAGTTGATTGCTTCAAGTTCTTTTAAATTAATGCCTTTTTTTTCAACCAACAATTTTAATAGAAAGTGAAATGCAAATGTTTGTAAATGAACACAACACATTTTACTTTTTATAGACTGGCCCATGTGAGCTTCAATATTCCTTGTGCAACCAGACTGTCAACAAATCAGTCTGTTAACACACACTTGTCCTCCACATTTCTCAGAGACGTCTTAATAGAATCAATTGAAACTTGGCACAGTTGTAGATCGGCATATGGAGGGGTGCAGTCAATAGTCAGAATTTTGATAATGATGTGAGTACATATATATTTTGCTAAATGTTGTCTGGATATGTACGATAAGACTGGTTGCCCAATTTTCATTGAATACCAAAAACAGCTTCACATTTACATCACATGAATAATGTAATGTAATAATTTCCGAAAAATTGCAACATCTGAGAGTGTTGGAGGTCAAAATGGAAAGCATTATAAATGAAACTGAAAATATAGTACAGATGGCTGCACAATTATTTGATCAATTAAGTAACAAAAGTGATGACAGTCAATTGCTTTATAACAAAAGGCAATGAAAAGCCATAACCAAAGGGGATCGTAACTAGCGAGAAAAGGAAGAACAAACAAGAGGCTCCCAGGAGCCTGTAATCAGTCCCCTGGAACACAAATGACTTCGAGCTGTTTTATAATTTTTGCAGTTTCAGTTCAGCTTCTATAGCTTTCAAGTTACTGTGCAGAAAATTAAAATGTCTTCAAAAATTGTGATTAAGGGTAATAACGCCTATAAGCTGCCACCAGACAATTTCAGAAAAATAAAATGATTTGTAGGCCTTGCCCTTTATGTTAATTTAGTAATTTACAGACTTTAATTTAAGGGCATTTCTAAGGCAAAAACTTTTAAAAAGTCTTTATACAACTTTGAACAACAGAAATGTTTGAAGACCATATTGTGCTGATCAATTTGAAGTAGCAATTTTCTCTATTATAATTTTTGAGATATTAACCAAAAACATGTGTAGCACTTATGTTTGTATTAACAGCGACCATCTTTGTCCATTGATCAACAGCTGGGTACAAAGTTGAAACTAAATACCCACTCCCTTGGAAAAAGTTTTTTGCTTGCATTATTTTATTATTGTTTACAAATGTTCGAAATGTTCGTCTGCTTTTGTGGCGTTCAATGATATTCGGACAAACCGAGAGACTTTTCCCCTCTTAACTGCAGACCACATAACCAGAAAGATTCAAATAGACAACAATCGATTGTTCATAAAGTACACTTCCGTTCTAATTAAGGTCAAATTTTAGTGTGGAAGATGGCTCGATCAAAATTTAAAAAACCGCCATATTTCAAAACGCTGAATATCTGGAGGAAATAATTGTTGATTTCAAAAAGTACCCTTCTTGATCTAGAAAAGGAGCATAAGCTGAACCATATGCGGTAAGCAATTTTCATTTGTCACGCAAAAAACCCTCTCCAAAATACATTCACTTGTAGTATACGTAACCTAAGGTTGAAGGTTTAAAAAAAAATTGGCCAATTGATTTTAGAGTATTAGACTTTTGAAAAAGTTTGTGATGGACACCAAGTGATGCAAAGCATGAACCTTTGATCAGGGTGAGCTAAGAAAAAGATTGCATAAAGAATAACAAATCTCTTTACGGATGTTCACTCAAAACATCACATATTAACTGAAATGATGCTTGACTTTCTATACACCTTTTAACAACAGTTCAGTTGTCTGGTTAAAAAAAGCCATGTGTTGTCCACAAACCCAAACAATAAATGTTTATAACATATATCTAGCTTTTAGCTATGTAAATGGTTTTCTGATCTTTTCCACCAAAAAAGACAACACACATAAATAATGAAATTGATTGGAATTGGAAACTTTAATTGTTCACAGGGTTTATATGCTGATCTAGTAGCACTGGCTGAATAACAACTTGGTAAAAAAATAGTAGCATAAAATAATAATCATATTTTTTAACCATATTTTGATTTTATTCCTAAATATTTTTATAGTTGTTAGGTTGGAATCTAAATCTAAAATCATACACAACATGGGGTCAATTATAAGTTGTAATATTTTTTTACAATGACGTATCTTCTTTTGTATATAAAGACTTTTAGTTGTTTTAAGAAGTTTTAAAACCATTATGCAATTTCTTACAGATGAAAATAATAAACATGATTTGATAAAAACTATATTTCAACTACGACTGTAACAGTTGATCAAAGTATCACAATATTTTTTCTTTTGTAATCCATGAATCAATCCACATTTACTGGAATTATTCCAATCTGATACTAGTCTGTTTTCATTTAAAGGCTAGCTAGTGAAAGTCTAATATTAAAACAAAGATGGGGAATAATCAAAACAAGATGATATAATAATTTTATCACACAAAACAGTAATACAACCACAGATAATATACTTTATAGAATAGTCATTACAGAAACTTGCGACAGTGTACACATCTTTATAATTGAAATTGATTTTCCATTAGTTCCAAGTACTGTGGCATGTACTGGATCCTGACCTTAGTATTGTGATATTAATCAAATAACAGGAAGTGGTTTTGTTACACCCCCACATTCCAACATGAACTGATGTAAAAGCTCTGTCTTCCCCTTCTAAGATGGCAGACTCTACTTTTTCTTACCGTTTAACATGTTTAATATCTACTTTTTCATCCCGTTAAACATGTTTAATATCTACTTTTTCTTACCATTTAACATATTTAATATCTACTTTTTCTTACTGTTTAACATATTTAATATCTACTTTTTCTTACCGTTTAACATGTTTAATATCTACTTTTTCTTACCGTTAAACATGTTTAATATCTCCTTTTTCTTATAGTTTAACATATTTAATATCTACTTTTTCTTACCGTTTAACATGTTTAATATCTACTTTTTCTTACCGTTTAACATGTTTAATATCTACTTTTTCTTACCGTTTAACATGTTTAATATCTACTTTTTCTTACCGTTTAACATGTTTAATATCTACTTTTTCTTACCGTTTAACATGTTTAATATCTACTTTTTCTTACCATTTAACATATTTAATATCTACTTTTTCTTACCGTTTAACATATTTAATATCTACTTTTTCTTACCGTTTAACATGTTTAATATCTACTTTTTCTTACCGTTTAACATGTTTAATATCTACTTTTTCTTACCGTTTAACATATTTAATATCTACTTTTTCTTACCGTTTAACATATTTAATATCTACTTTTTCTTACCGTTTAACATATTTAATATCTACTTTTTCTTACCGTTTAACATATTTAATATCTACTTTTTCTTACCGTTTAACATATTTAATATCTACTTTTTCTTACCGTTTAACATATTTAATATCTACTTTTTCTTACCGTTTAACATGTTTAATACCTACTTTTTCTTACCGTTTAACATGTTTAATATCTACTTTTTCTTACCGTTAAACATGTTTAATATCTACTTTTTCTTACAGTTTAACATATTTAATATCTACTTTTTCTTACCGTTTAACATATTTAATATCTACTTTTTCTTACCATTTAACATATTTAATATCTACTTTTTCTTACCGTTTAACATATTTAATATCTACTTTTTCTTACCGTTTAACATATTTAATATCTACTTTTTCTTACCGTTTAACATATTTAATACCTACTTTTTCTTACCGTTTAACATGTTTAATATCTACTTTTTCTTACCGTTAAACATGTTTAATATCTACTTTTTCTTACAGTTTAACATATTTAATATCTACTTTTTCTTACCGTTTAACATATTTAATATCTACTTTTTCTTACCATTTAACATATTTAATATCTACTTTTTCTTACCGTTTAACATATTTAATATCTACTTTTTCTTACCGTTTAACATGTTTAATATCTACTTTTTCTTACCGTTTAACATATTTAATACCTACTTTTTCTTACCGTTTAACATGTTTAATATCTTCTTTTTCTTACCGTTTAACATGTTTAATATCTACTTTCATGTCTTCTTTCATTATTTTGTTGTGTACTGCATGTCTGTATACTGTCAAAAGAAATGAGTACTAGTTCACTTCACAATATCAAATATAAATAAGCACAATTATACACATTGTGTATTACTATGGCCGAACAAGTATTAGGGATGTATGACACAATCATAATGTCATCAAATAAGCTTTTAACTGCAGAGGCTGTAATGAAAAATGCACTTTTATAAACAGAACAACATATTCATGCCTAAAACTTACTATGATATATCATGCTGTCTATGCAATAAAGTGATCACAAGTATTATATATACTATGATTCTTACAAGATAATATACTTCGACAAATGAGTAAAACAAACAATTAAAACAAATATTTATATAGAACCAATTTATAATCTTTCACCTTTATTATTTAAAAAAATGGTAACAATTGTATTTTCTACACAAACAGTTACAAGAAACTGTACCTGTTTTGTTTGTTTGTTTGTTTGAACGTTGTTTAACACCACTATCAGGACATCCAGTTTTTTATTGGGGGGACAACCAGAGTACCCAGAGAAAAGACCCGACCTTCGGTAGGAAAACTGGCAATTCTTGTCAATTAGGATCACAGTCAAGTACACCCTGGCCAAAGTGGTACATCAGTGTTGACAGACCATGTGATTAACAGCAGACAAACTACCTTAACCACTTGGCCACCGAGGCCCCCAACTGTACTTGTAATAAGATCATCTCTTGTTAGGCTTATTAGATGTCACTGGTGCAAAAAATAAATAAATAAACCCCATAAACATAGATGTCAATTTAAGAGAGGATAGCATTTGGGGAGATTTCATTACAAATATACATGCAATTAGCTTAATAATAAGAAAGGAACAAAATAAATTCTTATTTATTTACCATCCAATTTGACCAAGTGCCAGTTGGACACTTTGGTCAAAACTTTAACATCAGGCAAATATAATCATCTCTCAAGTTCGTAGCTGAAATTTCACTCACCTGAATTTGTAAACGATTGTATGTCATATGTCAAATCAACATTTTGATTCTCTACCTTCTTAAACGTTAACCCAATGAACCATTTACATGTGTATGGATTCTCACTGAAAGATTAATAGAGACCAACCTTCTACAAATGAGAAACTTCTGTACAATAAATCAGACAAACAATTGTTAAACATGTAATCATCAACTGTCTACAACAAAGCACATACATGTCAAATATACAACATTTGCTTTAATCGCTACTAATTATTAATTCTTTAAAGAAGAGTTGGACACCCTTTAACCTATATCCTGTAAGATAATGTGACTGTTTCAAGCTAATTGTTTATGCTTTTGTATATGTATTGTTTTTCATTCATTTTTTGGCAATTTGCTTCGTCTTTTAGTGATTATTTGAATTTCGTGTTTATCACCTCCATATTTCATATTTATTACCAGACTTTATATCCTCCAACTTACTGTTCATTTAATGGTCCTAGAGATTCTGGTGTGACATGAGCTATTTTTATAAATGGATTTCTTTCCAAGTTTCCCACTAGGATTCTTATTTTCGATTCTATATAACCTTCCCTGTAAAATATGTGTTAACATTATATAACATGTGATGTCATGTTCAGCTCTAGTGGCAATTAATCTAATAAGACTTTACTTTATTTTAAAAACAATAGGTAATATTCACTTAATCTCTCATAGCACCTTAATATCATTAACAATATTAAAAATCGATCAAAGACAGAAATGGCCGGAAGTAGGTGAGCGACAATCGAATCCCATGTTATGGGAGGCCATGCTGATGCTGCATACCAAATTTCAAGAGAATGTGATTAGTAGTTGCTGAGAAAACTGTTACGAAAATTTTTTTTCCCGCCTGCCCGCCAGACATTCACCATACTATAACCCGTATTTTCACTCTGTGAAATCCGGCCAAAAATAAATAGGTAAAACACATTTTTTTTCTGCTTGACTTAAAGGAAAATTTCATTGGTTGTTTCTTAAAGGGTCATTCCCAGTATAGTCAACCCATGATAAAATAAAGAAATACAAGCAAATCTTTTAAACAATAGTTACCATAACCTTATCCTTACCCTTAACAAGACATAGCCTTATCCTTACCCTTAACAAGACATAACCTTATCCTTACCTTATCCTTACCCTTAACAAGACATAACCTTATCCTTACCCTTAACAAGGCATAACCTTATCCTTACCCTTAACAAGGCATAACCTTATCCCTACCCTTAACAAGGCATAACCTTATCCTTACCCTTAACAAGGCATAACCTTATCCTTACCCTTAACAAGGCATAACCTTATCCTTACCCTTAACAAGGCATTACCTTATCCTTACCCTTAACAAGGCATAACCTTATCCTTACCCTTAACAAGGCATAACCTTATCCTTACCCTTAACAAGGCATAACCTTATCCTTACCCTTAACAAGACATAACCTTATCCTTACCCTTAACAAGACATAACCTTATCCTTACCCTTAACAAGACATAACCTTATCCCTACCCTTAACAAGACATAACCTTATCCGTACCCTTAACAAGGCATAACCTTATCCCTACCCTTAACAAGACATAACCTTATCCTTACCCTTAACAAGGCATAACCTTATCCCTACCCTTAACAAGACATAACCTTATCCTTACCCTTAACAAGGCATAACCTTATCCTTACCCTTAACAAGGCATAACCTTATCCTTACCCTTAACAAGGCATAACCTTATCCCTACCCTTAACAAGACATAACCTTATCCCTACCCTTAACAAGACATAACCTTATCCCTACCCTTAACAAGACATAACCTTATCCCTACTCTTAACAAGGCATAACCTTATCCTTACCCTTAACAAGACATAACCTTATCCTTACCCTTAACAAGGCATAACCTTATCCCTACCCTTAACAAGGCATAACCTTATCCTTACCCTTAACAAGGCATAACCTTATCCCTACCCTTAACAAGACATAACCTTATCCCTACCCTTAACAAGACATAACCTTATCCCTACCCTTAACAAGGCATAACCTTATCCTTACCCTTAACAAGACATAACCTTATCCTTACCATTAACAAGACATAACCTTGTCCTTACCCTTAACAAGACATAACCTTATCCTTACCCTTAACAAGGCATAACCTTATCCCTACCCTTAACAAGGCATAACCTTATCCTTACCCTTAACAAGGCATAACCTTATCCTTACCCTTAACAAGGCATAACCTTATCCCTACCCTTAACAAGGCATAACCTTATCCCTACCCTTAACAAGACATAACCTTATCCTTACCCTTAACAAGACATAACCTTATCCTTACCCTTAACAAGGCATAACCTTATCCCTACCCTTAACAAGACATAACCTTATCCTTACCCTTAACAAGGCATAACCTTATCCTTACCCTTAACAAGGCATAACCTTATCCTTACCCTTAACAAGACATAACCTTATCCTTACCCTTAACAAGGCATAACCTTATCCTTACCCTTAACAAGGCATAACCTTATCCTTACCCTTAACAAGGCATAACCTTATCCTTACCCTTAACAAGGCATTACCTTATCCTTACCCTTAACAAGGCATAACCTTATCCCTACCCTTAACAAGGCATAACCTTATCCTTACCCTTAACAAGGCATAACCTTATCCTTACCCTTAACAAGGCATAACCTTATCCTTACCCTTAACAAGACATAACCTTATCCCTACCCTTAACAAGGCATAACCTTATCCCTACCCTTAACAAGGCATAACCTTATCCTTACCCTTAACAAGGCATAACCTTATCCCTACCCTTAACAAGGCATAACCTTATCCTTACCCTTAACAAGGCATAACCTTATCCTTACCCTTAACAAGACATAACCTTATCCTTACCCTTAACAAGACATAACCTTATCCCTACCCTTAACAAGACATAACCTTATCCTTACCCTTATCAAGGCATAACCTTATCCTTACCCTTAACAAGGCATAACCTTATCCCTACCCTTAACAAGACATAACCTTATCCTTACCCTTAACAAGACATAACCTTATCCTTACCCTTAACAAGGCAATCCTGATTAAAATCAAATTCTTATTTATTATTATATTTGTATCGTCTTTAATGATTTAAAATATTCATAATCTAAATGGAAGACTACCATGAAAGTGCAGTCAATATCAAAAGACATACGATTTCTACACTCACAATAACCCTTATGTACTTAGATCTGTCATTTACTCACCATTCTAAAAAACTATTCTTTTCATCCGCTGTGGCTATTACAACGATATAGTGCCTGTAATATGATGATAATAATTTATTCGTTTTGTTTGAGTGTATCATGGCATGCAAACTTAATTGAAGAAAAAAGCCAGAGTATCCAAAACCACAGGCCTTCAACAGAAATCTGGCAATCCTTGTCAATTAATGTCACGAGTCACGCACACCCTGCAACTAGTAAGGCTCAACTATGGAACCTCTGTGTTGACAGGTAGGTGATCAATTGTAGATGACTAACTACCTTAACCACTCAGCCCATAATTAATGGATTAGTTAATGATATTAATAATATACTGACTTCGTTATTTATTTCACACATTATTCTGTGAACATATAAAGAATGCAATTTCTATTGAAAGTAAAACATGACTGTAAAATTTGTTGGATGTCACACAATGTCTGTAAATTCATAAATCAAATTACACATGTTGCATGGTACAAAAAAACTTAACAACAATAATGTGTCTGGAAGAATCAGTCATTCTACTTACTTATATTTAGAGAAAAAGGCCAACGGTTCAAATAATTTACTCCAGCATTCTTTTGATTCATAAATTTTGCTGACTATATCTAACCCTAAAAGGTAAAAGTACAAACAGTTTAAAACAAAAATAATAATTGCAATAATTTTTTACAATTCATCTGTTGTTTCTGAAAAAACAAAAAACTTTTATCTACTTTGTTCATCTCGAAAGATATAAAAAGATTGGATAATCTGTTGGCACAAAAATGAGGAATAAAATGTAAATAAAAATCGAATATAATGTTCTTCAATGCTTTGGAAGCAAACCTCTATTGTATAACGAAAATCCAATAGAAAAAATGTTTCCACAATAACTACAGTGTGTTTTCAAGGGACTGCGTTGTTTACAACTACTTTTGTGATGTTCAATAATAATTGGACAAAGTGCAAACGATTTTTTTACTGATCAAAATGAAAATGCAACCAAATTTTAAAATACTGATAAACTGTTTAAAAATTTATATTTGCACCATTTTAGATCTACAACAGGAGCATAAGCTTGACCAAATGGGTTAAGCAGTTTTCATTTGTCAGCCAAAAATAGCAACAAAGTCACAGACACTGTGACTGATGCAACGAAGCATTCAATTTTTTTTCAAATTCAAAACATATCAATGTTAAGAAATATGCAGGTCCTGAATATAGCTAAAATATTGCTTGCTGGACGTTAAACAACAATCAATCAATTAATAAATATGTTAGTTGGTTTTAAATTTATATTTTTTTATATCAGAATCAAAATAATTCATAGATGCCTCAATTTTATGGATTATTTAAATATGGGTAAGCATTATATTCATGATATTTTACCCTTTGCTAACACTCATGGCAAAATATTCATGAATATAACACCTACCCATATTTAAAAAACAGAATACCCCCTTCTTCCTTGAAAGGGGGGGGGGTATAATAATCCATAAAATTGGAGCAACCATGAATGATTTCTTAAATAAAAAAATATGGAAAAATAAAACATTCACATTTGACCTTTTTAAACAAGAAATCTGAAAAGTCTGCAATGGACTGGTTGCAAAAAAAGTGCCTTAATAAATGGGGAATGTTTTACAATTTGTTGGAGGAAGGTTTTGGGTCTGTATTGAAAAATGTAGAAGTTGATTACACAAAAGAACAGAACCATCATGTATCAAATGTGCTAAAAAAGTTTATATGTCTAGAAAAATAGGAAAACATTTCTTGATCAATGTCATAAGATCAGGTGCACAACTTCAATATTTTTGCAATCTTTCTCTTTAGTTTCAAGGATATGGGTTGAAAGCTGTAAGAGTAGTTGATTACACAAAATAGATACCCTATTCTGAAAATTTTTCCAAGAAATGACTAAATTCTGAAGTCTGAAAAATTAGAACTTGAACCCTCAAACAATTCCATAATTGACTAGTATCCCAATCTGGAAAATTAGGACATAAATCCTGGAACAATTCCATAAGAGCAGGTGCCCAACTTCAATAAATGTGCAATCTTTCTGTGAGGTTTGAGAGATCTGGGTCGAAAACTGTAGAATTTGATTAAACAAATAGGCATCAATTTCTGCAAATGTTCGAAGATTTTTGTTAAACTGAGCATTGAAACTCGTTGAATCAATGAAAATGACATATTTAAGCGAATGTTCCAAAGAATGTAAACTTGCATTCGATTACGTTTTCCATTTGTTCCTACTTCCGGTGCTTTTGGACTTTTACATATAAAAATAGGAAATGATCCAAAGAGGTGGGAGGAAGTGTTTGTGAAGTCGTGCAGTCTTAATGCTTCTATGTATCTGTGTAAAATACAGATCTCAACAAATCACATAATGGCAATTCCAAATATGCAAATCATATTAGAATTATTTCAAAATGAAATTTAAGCTTAAACTATGTAATGTACAATTGAACTTTGATGTGAATATACAAAGTTTACACAATTTATTTTATCACTTACACAATCCAATGTTAAATTAATGACCAGTAAATAAACTCAGAATGTTTTGATGACAGTAAAAAAAACCTACCAATCTTCAATTCTTCACTCATAATTGTACGTGTTGACATGGTTACATTAAAAGTAGAGTTTTGTTGTGGATATGCAGGCGTAATGATTGGCATGAGGTGGAAACGATCGGATGGATTTATCTGAAAAAAACAACATGTAGAATGGTTAACACAAATAGCAAGCAAACAATTTAATAATTTTTGTGTGTAAAAGTCAGCAAATCACACTTAATGATCAAATAAATTTCAAAATTTATCAAAAAGACTTTATAAAGTAGATAAGAAGAATGCCCCTGCAGCCGAGATTTAAGGTTAATTTGTTAGTGGCAAAGTTTTTTTTTAAGAAGTAAAGTGTGTCTGTAAGTCACAAATGATGCCCCGCCTGTGCAGTCACATAATAGGCAGGCAGGAATTTGAAGAAAAGTTTATAAAAATCAAAATCCATTGGTGTGCATACCATTATAATGTGTAGAAACATTTCAATAAATATAAATAAATACTGTATCTACAAATGAAGGAGAATATAGCTGGACAAGACATGTACCCTATGCTATATGGCCTGCAAACTACAACTATCTCTAGTGTAAAGAATATTTAACAAAAATAAAATTCTTTTGACCATGCATGTGACCATTATGTGTACAAACATGCTACTTAATATAAATGCTGTAGCTTTAAAAATTAGGAAGAAGATAGCCTGTAACATGCAAACTGACCATGTTCAGCTATGTATAGTTTAAGAAATATTGAACACAAAACAAAATCCTTTAATCCTAGATGCATCCATTGTGAGTACAAATATCCATGCAGCCAATCTGTGTACAAATGTCTATACAGCCAATCTGGACAGACAGATGAACAAAGGTAAGTTAATGTCCCCCCACCCTCAATGTAGGGGCATAAAAATTGACTACCATACAGTATGACCTGTCGCTGAATAGTTACTCTCCAAACATAACGGCATGTTTTTCAGACATTTCAAATGACAATACCAAGGCCATTGTGAATACAGCTTGAAAATACAAGGATACCACAGATAATATAACAACAAATTTACATTATGTTAAAACTAGCAAATTTTAACAACCATTAAGGTATAGAAACTTAGAAAGCCATACTTACCCTGGGGTCCCAGACTGGGAAACCAAGTTTGTTTTCTGCTAATAATTGCTTCAGTAGAACAGGCTGTGGCCAATCCCTACAATATACGATGCCGTCCAGTAAATCAGCCCATCTAAGCGTAAATTTTGCGATTTGCAGTAACATAAAAATTATTTTTTTCATATTTTTAAATAAATATTTAAAATAGATATTGAATTGTATGCCTGTTAACTTATTTTAACGAAAATCATTGCTTAACACCATGCAAATTAAGGAAACGTGACTTACCTGTGTTACATCGTGTGTGACCTTGACCGGTAAATCGGCTCATGCATGTAAATGAGATGATCCTAAAAATCAAAACATGTGCTTCCTGTGGGGTTTTATTTGTCGTTTCTTGCAACAGGGGGTAATTTTTTTTCAATACTTGAAATTCGACGATTTTCAGTCATTTGGCGGACTGTTGACAACAAGTTGCAGACGAAGTTTACGAAAGATACGGAAAATAATGTTACTGAAAGCATGCAGATTTACCGGACGAGGGAATTACCAGACTCGAGTGTATATGTGTCAAATAATTTTATTGCTTTCATATGAAATGCTGTGAATACAGTGTAGATTAATCACATGTCTGACACTATACCAGGGTATTTTAAATTTGAGCTAGTATTGCTGATGATTAGTGTTTAAATTGTTTAGATATCAATTTCAGCAAGTGATCTCCAATAGCCTTCAAGACCAAGGTTGGTTCAAATTTGTCCAGTAGTTAAAAAAAAGAAATGTTCCGCAAGGTTTATGGAAAAAATGAGGGCTGAAACTCACCCTGACTTATATTAGATAAATGTGGACACTCCAGAAAAATTTATTTAAATGGGACACATGCAATCATATTATTTTAATTACATGCAATTATATACATGTCTGTAAATTATTTAATGATAAAAATGTTGGTGGAAATTACGATATAACACAAATTTCCATCCCAGCCTAATGCAGTACAATCATATGAAGATCTTTCTCTATATTCTACATAATTACTGCAATGTGCAATAGTGTTCAAGAATCAGATTTTTTCTTAAATGTCAAGGGTGATTTTGTTCTATTAACAGTCAGTTAACAGACAGTATAATATATGTTACAGACAATATGTAACCTACCACTGTGAAAATACCATGAAAAATCTATGTATAAGTGTTGAAGGTGCTGCATTAGGGTAGAGCTGACAAACTCGTGCCACCAACATGGCCCAGGACACACCACCAAGGAATCCCAAAACGTTGGAATAAATGCCTCTTTCTGAAAGATGCAATCAACATAATTTAAATATACTGGAAAGTTCTATAATGCAGTATAAAACTAAAAATAATTGCATTAAGTTATATATATCCTTTTTTTATTACAGTATTAAGTGCTTGACAATTAATAGTTCCAAAAGGGCCCAAACAGGTAAAAAGTTGAATATATTTTTTGGGCAGATAGAAAAAACCAAAAAATTGCAATAAAATATCCTAAAAAAAAAAAATCAATTTAACAAACTAACAACTTTTACACTGTATAAGGTGGCATAAATTTACTGGAATTTTGATATCATTGTTTATTTTTTAACCGTAATTTAGCTGCTACTCTGTAGCTGTTTACTGTTTTCATGCTTACTTTTTGCCCATAATTTTATAGCCCTAAGGGTCATCCTGAAATTCTCCTTGTTTGGTACTAAATGTAAGATTTCATCTGTAACTCGACAACCTAAAAATAATATTTCAATGTAAATTCAATAAAACAACAAATATAAAAAGAACATTTATAACTTTATTTAACAACAAGTGTGTTTATATACTTGTTATACAGCAATGCATTCTATTGTAAATAACCAAAATTATCGGTTACCATCAAACTTAACATCAGTAACACCAACAGAAATACAATAGTGAGATAAACATGATACTCCTGACAATAGGTTGTGATATCATTTTGATATTATCTACCCGCATACCAAATATCAAATACCTCAAGACAAAAAAGTTATAGGCTAGACACCATTTCGGATGGATGGACGCACTAATGGACAGACAGACTGATTACTATAGGGTGTCCCCCAAAAAGTGGAAGGGCCCTTATAAACACAGCAAAGATAAGATGAACAAAACACAGATAAAAACATAACATCAAGATTATTGTTTGTTTGTTTGAATACTAATATTAGACATTTTGTCAGCTATATTATGGCCCCTGTTTTTATTGTGGGAAGAAGCCAGAACACCTGATGAAAAACCCCAGATTTTCTTTTGTTATCTATTTTTTATACAACTAACTCCCTGAAATATTGCAGTTCACTAAATTACAAAATGAATGTTAAAATAATTTTTCCTGACACTACATTGTGTACCATTTAAACTTCTGACACATTTCTCATGTAGATTCTTCAGCAGTGATTCACTTCTAAGATCAATGTCATCTGAGATCTGTGTTAGGGCTAATCTGGCAAATGTCATATCAAGCTGAAACACAATCAACCTTGGTTTATAAACATATTTCAATATAATGTAACATTTTCCTCCTTTAAAAAAATTTTAGTTTGATTTTGTGACTATTTTTGCTATTTTAATGAGATATTTTTCTTATTTATAAATAGTTGCACAATATGCCTTTTCATTAATCATGTGCACATTTTACTCAAGGGAAAAGTATATTCATAAGTAAAATATTGCCTAAATTTTATAATCAATGTTTTTTCATTATTGTGGTATTGTACTTGTTTCACTAGGAAGATACCTTTCACTTCATAATGAAATTGTGCACATGGTCAATGCTTTCATACATCAATAAAACTTCCAAAAAATTTATTTCATTATAAAAAATTTCAGGGTCCTGATTTATGTGAAATCATGCACAGTGCATTTTTCAAAGGTCATCAACCATGTTGTTGATTTAAAGAAGCGTGTGTTTACGACTTTCACCAAGTTTTGCACTGACTGGAGTGTTCTTAAACAATAAAAAAGTTGAATTCCAGACCAAACATAACAATTACAGTCTTCATTTGTAAGGTGAATGTATATTCTTAATTGTGTTTTTTTAATTTCATGTTTGATTCTAAACTGTTACATTTTATCAGTGGTCAAGTTCTACAGTCGACGTCATTAGATTTTATAAGTTGTCCTAGTCTTCTGAATGATAAATCTCATCAAATCCATTTAAAAAACCTCACCTCTATACCATCAAACTCCATCTTAATAACAGGTACAAATGCTTCTTCTATTGCCTGTCAAAAAATAATTTAATCTATATTAAAATTATTGCATTTTCAATGCAAACACTTCACATATTAAATTATTCAAAACTGAATTATTAACTTAGTATATTTCTCGCCTGCTTAAAGAATTAAAAATTAACTTGGATTTTAATAAGGATTACTGTCAAATTAGCTTCATCATCTTCTTTCAGGTTCTGTATCGTGTTATTACACAAACACCTTTACTTTATAAACTCCAGATTAATTTTACTTATTATAACACTATTTACAAATGTAACAAGAAATTTACACCAAAGAAAACATTCTGAAGAGATTTACAAAATGTTAAATTTATACACAATAAAAGTAACCAATTGGCAACACATTCTCTACATATAATATGGGGTATGTTTAACATATCTATATTATGATTATCTTGATAAGCACAGCCAATCAAATTTGTACACAACATCACTTCATTTTTTCCAAAAACAAAATGAATTTTATCGTATGAATTATTAAGTGGCTAAGTGGTTAAGGGGTTAAGGTAATACGTCATCTACTACTGATCACGTGTCTGTCAAATGAGATTGCAGGTTAGAGCCTTACTGCATACATGATGTGATCAGAATTAAACCTTAACTGACAAGAATTGCCAGTGCCAAACGTCAGGGGATTCCACCACTGTATACTCTGGCTTCATCCCCGAATATAAACTGGACATAATGTGGTAGCTGAAAAATTGCTTAATGTTTATATTCTGCAAAGAACATTTAATAATATTTTTCCTGTTCAGCAAAACTTCAAACTTATCAGACCACCATTTTAACATGCCAATGATCATGATTCAGCAGTAATATTGATCATGATTCAGCAGTAATATTGATCAAGTTTCAGCAGTTCTATTGCACTGAGTGCAATGCAGTAATTCTGCATACTGACTTTTGCTGCTGTTCTACAGGAAATATGATACTGCAATACAACAGTTTATTTACTGTTAGTTTAATGTCAGGATAATTTTCACAAAACAATAATAATCTTACCCTCAAATCTTTAACTTCAGGCTGTTGTTTCAGGATATCATAGAAGGAAGTGAAGAAGTCTGATCTATCAACATGTCGTGGGGCTATACACAATGTATCTATATCAGCACCTGAAATAGTTTTATTTAAAACTCTCGATATATTTGTTAATTTTCACTATTTCAATATGGCAAATAAATTGTAATTTCAATCAAAACAGCAATAAAATTATGCTCTTATAACTATTCAATTACAAGAGCATATTTCAGATATATCCAGGAGATATATTTCTACCTGTTAGTAATTTCTTAAGTACATTTATCATTAGAAACAATAAGAATGTTATATAGTACCAACTATTGCAGAAATTTTAGCATCAACACCATCTTCAAATTTGTGTGTGTGTTTATTAATAAATACAAAAAGCAGGTGATAAATAATATTATTATATAGTAATATTTTTTCCCCATTGTATTTCATATGGCAATAAAGTGCAGTATATTTTCATATTTTACTCTGAATCTCGGCCTTTTATGTAATTTCCGGGAATAGTGCAGATGTGTTCCGAACATCGGCTTTTATATTTTACTGTTGTTTGGTAAACAAACATGGCCGAAAGTGACATACATGATCTGCTCTCGAGGAGAAAATTAGCAGAACCGCTTGAAACTGAACAAATGGAAATTAATTCGATTGTAGATAAAAGTAAATTTCATAGACCAACAAAGGATAAAATCAAGTGTAAACTAAAACAAAACGGGATTTAAATATCGTGCACAAGTGGCTCGTTTCAAAGCAGGAATTTATGCTAGTAGTAGTACACTCGAATTTCGGCGATGAAAGTGTGTCGCTTTAACGGACGTTAATTTCGCTGAAACGCATTGTATTGAATTATTTAGGAGTCATTTGGTTTGAGCAATAAATGCAAGATATTTTAAAAGTAATTTAGCCTTGGGATCATTGTTGACATTACTGAATGAAGGGTAATCGCCAAATTTCGAGTATGGACGAAATTCGAGTGTGTGGCCATATATTCACAACAATAAGGAGCAACAATTGAAAAAAAAAATATGTTTTTATTATATGTAAATCTACATCAATATATATATCTGTAATATTGACCAAGTGAAAATATGATAATATTGGACCTAGTAAAATATTACAAAATAAAAAAGATAATGAATAATCACTTAAAAGCACAGAAAAAATATTACTATATAATAAAAGGGTTATTGCATGAATATTGGAAAATATTGTCCCTCGCAAGATGCTATATTGCACTCGCAAGCTCGTGCAATATAACACTTGCTTTGGACAATATTTCCCAATATTCATGCAATAACCCTATATTATTATACCTAATAATAAATTCAATATTTGAACTGTTATCTGTTTGGGCAGTGTACAGTTTTCAGAACAATTGCCCGGTGACTGCTCTGAATAATTTTATGTTCATCCACTCAATAGTTTACTGAACTATTTTCCCAGCAATGAAATATTGAATGCACTGAATAATTCCAATGTACATTTCAATGCCTCAAAGTGACTTGCTTATTGTTGTATCAATGTTGTGTTCGTTATTTAGACAAAATGTAACTTTCAAATTGTTTCCAGTGTTCTCCCCAGAAATTTTTAATAGCATCCTGGTATTTTCAGTTTTCACAATAGCATCATTTGCTTTGAAATTATAGCATCACATTTCTATCAGGGTTGCCACTCTTTTCTTAACACAAAATTCAAGGACTTTTCAAGGGTTTTTCAAGGGTTTTCATAATGATTTCATGAAACCCGCCATATTATCTGGATCAATTTGACGACCGCATCATGCTCTACAAATTCCTTAGTGTCAAACGCTGGAAAGACTCAGAATCTTATAAATCTCGACCCATACATTTCCCCCCAAAAACTCCCATTATTTTCAATGGACGATCTTCCGTATGGGGGTACTGTTCTACTTAAGCAAGGGGAAGACAACTCGTGCCGAACTTACTAATCGCAATCAAAATTAAGGATTTTTCCCCGATTTGTTAGTTTTTTCGCGTTTTCACTGATGTTTCCCGACCTGGAACGCAAATTTCAAAATTCAAGGACTTTTCCTGTTTTCCCGGGTGCGTGGCAACACTGTTCTATATTCAGCCTTGAAACTCTCTTGCTGGTAAATTTTTAGCAATTATTGCCACTTTGTGCCTTTTGAGCTTTCATCATTATTGTGCATTTACTGACTGGATATTTGAGGAATACTGCATTATTCTTCCCTTGGACACAACCATTGTCCTCAGCTTCGCCCCAGGCAATAGTTGCACCTCAGAAAATAATAACCTTACTATTCCCCTCTCACCCAGTCAATAGGTATACAACAGTATATGTGCCAACAGAACAAAAGAATTGTTACCAAAAAAATTTGACTGAGAACATTCAAGTTACTGTTAGTTTCTCTAAATTTCATCAGATGTATTATCCATAATATGTTTTTATAAACATTGAAAGCAAGTGTTTTTGCATAAATTCTTAAGTCTTAAACATTTACCTTTGGTATGTACACCAAGTCTGTAAGATCCAAATGTACACACCTTACCACCAAAGGAGTCTATTTTATCCTCTGGGATGTTGTTCTTAAAAAAAACATAAAAACCAAATTAATATGACAAAATCAAATAAAGCAACTTTTGGTTGTGGAGCAAAAAATACACATAAAAAAAGGGCTTGTTCAACTAAGGAAAATATCATTATGTTTACAGGTACTCCATGTTCTTTGTAAGAGAATTCAATGGACAGAAAATAGCTTCAATGTAGATGAAAAGTTTGTACATATTATAGTTTACAAAATAATACTGTAAGCTTATAAATATAAATATGAAATATAAATGAAAGAAAATAACCTTTTGCCGACTAACATCTTTGATCCAATTCTTCACAAAAGTGTTTATCTTGTGCAATACTTCCATCCTATAAAATAATTATAGATATTCTTGATATTTCACAGAAACAATGAAACAATTAAAGTGATGTAGCGAGACATATGTATGCCCTAAAAAATCCAATTTAAAATATGGGATATGTCTGAATACAAAACAAACCAAAACAGTAAATTATGCAACAATAGATTAAAACTAGATATAAGTGAGATGGTACCCATCTCTGTGGGCCCCGCAGACCTTAAGGTCAAGGTCAAGGTCAAAAACCATGGTATATGGCACATATCCTTGATATTATCTATCCACATTCCAAATATCAAAAGCCTACCTTGAAAAATAAAAAAGTTACATCACAGACATGAATTTGTCAGGAGGAAAACAATAATGTAACCTTAAGGTCAAAGTTCAATGTCAAAGGGTGATCAACCATGTTATGTGACACATCGCCTTGATATTATCTACTCACATTACAAATATCAAAAGCCTACCTCAAAAGATAACAAAGTTACAGCACAGACACGATTAGTTTCTTCAGAGTTCAGAATTAATGTCATGATCAACAAAAACTAATAATAGACATTGGTATTTATGTGTTTTATGATTATTTCTGTATTTTCTGTATTGTAGTTTTATGTTTATTTAAGAAATAATTCACGGAGGCTGTGGTTTATCATTGTTTTACCACAGGGTGACCATTTATGTCGTATTATTTTATCCCAAGCGATAGCGAGGGATGACATAATGACATATAAAGAAGAACAGTTCAACACAAAGGCCCTTTATATGGCAACTCCACCCTAGTCAGATATTTGAGACCCAACATTTAAGTATAAAATGTACCATTGACAGTCATATTTAGATTTATTTTGTGATACAAATTTAAATATCAGAGCAAAGTATATAAAGATTTGTTTAAAAAAGAAAAACCTATATAGTGAATCAACAACAGGTCAAGGAAACATTTAGTTTTGTCCATAAAAATCAATTTAAACACCAGAAAATAAAACAGCATCTTAAGTTAACATAAAAAAAATTAGTCAATTTCTAAATTAGTTAGAGACATTTTAAAATGACAACATAATTATTTACCTGTGAGCTAATTCTTCCTCACTTTCAAACACACCATATGGTCTCATTGTTTCCTCTAGTTTGCTTGTCAACTTAATATCCAGAGGTTTTGGTCCATCTAAACTTATTGGGGACGTTACCCCTGGATATGTTTTCTGCCCTGGTGGATCTAGGGCCATATTTCTGAAACAGTCATGTATGTATATTAAATATATATAATGTTTAAATTTCTGTACAATGAAAAGAAAATATAAACTGCTGAAAACTGTGCATCCATAGAGGGCAATCTCAGAAAAAAACTTAAATGAATATTTGAAAAAACCAATGTCAAAAAACAGTATGCATTAATGAAATTAAAGTGACATCATCTTCACATGCTTGGAATATCACTGCATAGATATAGATTTAATGTACGATACCATAATATATATTTACCAAATAAAAAAATTACTTTTCTTCACTTCGTTATTCAAAAGAAACAGTACCATCTTGTTTTTAACATAAAAATATTTTTGTATGACAAGTTCTGGACTCATCACTTTTAAGAATCGAGTAACACTATTCCAAGTAAGATAGATGTGGAATAATGACTGTCCAAACAATTCATTAGTCCTAAGATATTTTTTTACTCAATAATTATCCCAGAAATTTACATCATATATATTAGTGTGTACTTCATTAAAATAAATAAATAATTCTTAATTTAAAAATTATTCAATAACTTATAATAATAAACTGATTTTCAAGCTGATTGTTACAAAACTTAGCAAGGTTAAACTGATAATGAATGAACTTTAATTAATGACTAAAACCCTTTACATTACAGATCCAATTGTATATCAGATAATTCTACTAGTCTTCAGATAACTAATCTAATGTTCACACTGAATATGTGACTTTAACATTAAAAATCTCGACTTTTATTGATGTAAGATTCCAACTGTGTGTCAATATTTCTGTTTTCCATTCTATCTATAAGTGTATTGCTAAGGTTTGATTTTAGCTGTAAGGGGTGACAGTCAATCCAAAAAATATATAATTATGTGTCTCAACTGCAATGACTTATGGGAACAACTTTTGTGTTTTTTCTACAATAATTTGGTAAAATTACCCAATTTTTCTCATTGTATACCCAAGTATGTATAGATAAAAGTAAATTTGAATTACTCGTTACTAATTAAAAACATTTTAAAATCAGAGTAGCATTTAACTGACACAACAGTTGAGCTTTTTTCATTTCAGAGCCTTCTGTTTATATGTCTGCTAATATATGTGAAATGTACAACATAGCCCAGATGTGAGCTATACGGTTACATGCATTTGTGAAAAACATGATCCAAATGAACAAACCCATTTCAGATGGTTGCTGAGCTATCACAAGAAAGTATATTGTAGATGAGCACTAAAATTAATTTTAAAAGTAGAAAATATAATTTTGACATCAATAGCATTGAAGTGTTTGATTTGTAAATAAGAACAAAAATGTTAGACAATTTTTTGCAATCTCAGAAACACTTTTGTGACGTCACCAACACATTAAAGAGACGTCATGTCACCAGTGGAATGCAGCACAGTTAGGGTGCTCTTAACCATAAAATATGCAAAGCTCGCATTAGGCTGTTCCTATATTCATATTTAAATCAGTAAAAGTTAATTTACAGCACTAAACTAATGTTTGTACTGAATATATTTTGTACAGTTCATTAATTCTTTACAAAATTCTAACTTTTTCAATGCCATTTCCAACTGTGTATTAACATTCCCAGGTCTGAAAACATGTGTATATTGCAGATGTTTAATTTTAAATATACAGTACAGTCAACGTGATGCTGTGATTTTCCCTGCATTTGCAAATGAGTGGAAAATGCGTGGTAATTTTTAGGTTTGATGCATTTGCGTGGAAACACGCAAACTGGATTCTGCCCACGATAATACCACGAATAATAGGTCCACGCAAAATTCGTGGATGATGCAATGACCACGCAAATTAATTTATATATAAAAATTCGCTGTGTAACATAGACGATGTTTTTAATCTTTACCTGCAAACGTATTTGTTCAATCGTATTTACGTTATATACAATGTGTATATTTCTTTTCCAGGCACAACAGAATTGTTCCTTGTCATACATTATAATAAAAATATCTATATATTCTTTCTTTCTTAAATCTATCTTTCTTCCTTTAGTTATTCATGTATGTTGGTAAAATAAACATCGTGTCCGTAAATTTTCTTTTTTTTAAATATACGGTATGTTAATTTTCAAGGCTCCATAAATGCTACTTACTTTAAGTAATAAATAAAAACGAAAATTTTTAGATACTTTGTATGAAACAAACTACCAAAAACTTCGCTGTGTAACATAGACGAGGTTTTTAAACTTGACCTGCAAACGTATTTGTTCAATCGTATTTACGTTATATACAATGTGTATATTTCTTTTCCAGGCACAACAGAATTGTTCCTTGTCATACATTATAATAAAAATATCTATATATTCTTTCTTTCTTAAATCTATCTTTCTTCCTTTAGTTATTCATGTATGTTGGTAAAATAAATATCGTGTCCGTAAATTTTCTTTTTTTTAAATATACGGTATATTAATTTTCAATGCTCCATAAATGCTACTTACTTTAAGTAAATTTACTTTAAGTAATAAATAAAAACGAAAATTTTTAGATGCTTTGTATGAAACAAACTACCAAAAACTTGTATACCTACAAACGGCGATTGTTAAGTTTCAAATATTGCATTTCCGAACGATCGCAATTTAAAAAATATATATATTGATAGTATTGCTCAATTGTAAGAAATATTTCAAATATCCCAACCAGATGTTATATCTTGTGTGCTTGTCTTTATCATTTTAGACAAGCTGGTAAAATTACATTTAAATATTAACGGAAATCCTTCCAATTGAGTTGCACCTTATAACTAAGTACGCTTAGTGTGATTTATTAAAGACTTATTATCATTCAAGGTTTGCAATCCCACTCTTATGTACTACTCTCCAGCATTCAACACCTTACGGCAGGAGACAACTTTGTTTAATTGCCATATTGCATTATACGCAGGTTTCAATTAACAACTCTACTTCCAACACTTCCCGAGTCATCGTACATAAATGTTTTGGATTTATTTACATATGTGCACCTGAACTTAAGATCAGCATCATGAAACAAAAGAAATTGTTAAAGAATAATGTCAAATTTCATGATGATATTTCACAACGCAATCTTGGTTTGATGACTAGACTGAAAAACACCGAACTCTTTGAAAATGTGTGGTTTTATAACTGTAATGTGTTTGCCAAACTTCCAAAAGGCAAAAGAATTAAATTTGAATTATTTGATGACATTAATCAAAAGCTTAGAAAACTCACGTCTGAAGAAAACCACCACAGCTGACGACAGTAACAAATAATTAACTTATTTAAGAGTTCTAAACAGTCAGTCAATCTATGTATTTTAATGTAAATATCTAAAAGTACATGACAATTATCTTCATATTTAATTATCTTTTTCTGTAGCTAATATGCATTTCCCTAATTATAGGTAAATAAAGTAAATGCAATGCTTGTGGTAAATTTACTTAAATATTTATCAGTTCACCTACTTAAACTTTTTATTATCATTATCTCCCCTTTTTATTTATTTATTTATTCACTATTTATTTGTCTTGCTGAACTGATTTTTTTGCATATTTTTGTTCTGTTTTCCTCCTCTTTTTGTTTGATTTCTTATATATCTTTGATAAACTTTTAGAATTACACCTATGCATACATGTAGAATCAATGCCAGTTGTTGGTGAACTCTCTCGTAGTATTTAAATACTTTATATACTTTTTTATACTTGGGTATAAAACTAGTTTATTAGCGTAATATACACATAATTTTTTTTTCTTTTAAAAAAAAACAAAACAAAAACCGTTTTACAATTCAAATCCTTAATTATTTGCAATTTTTATTATTTGTCACTAATAATGATCTATGAAAGCTTGTTGGTAACCTAAAGAGAGATAACTCTAATTCGATATATTACAATTTAGATGATAACTACTTTAACCTGCAATGAGCATGTCAACTCAATGTACATTATGCCAAAACAAATGTGCTATCTTGCTGTATGTATCTGTATGCATGTTTTTCTTGTTAGTATGGTTGTGAATCATGTTAAAGACAGACTTTTGAAAGGTTTTAACTTTTGCCTTTTATTTACTTACACTGTTCATGTAACTCAATATCATGTGTGATGTATCAATTTTGTCTATGAATGTTAGGGGCTTATCAAACCTAGAAAAGAGAACTGATGTTTTTGAGTGGGTAAAGGATAAGAATGCTTCTATTGTTTGCTTCCAAGAAACTCATAGTAGTAAAGAAGTTGAATCCATATGGTCAGACGAATGGGGTGGGCAATGTTTTTTCAGTCATTTCACAAATAGAAGTGCAGGTGTGAGTGTAATGTTTAGAAATAATTTAGACTTTGAAGTCCATATGTCAACCATAGATACAAATGGAAGATTTATTATACTAGATTTATCTATTTATAATCAACGTTTTACGTTGGTTTGTTTATATGGTCATAATCATGATGACCCAAATTTTTTTAAGGAAATTTCACGAGTTATAGGAACTTACTCAAACACAAGCATTCTAATGTGTGGTGACTGGAATGTTGTCCTTGACCCAAGTATGGATAATTTTAATATTTTACATGTCAGAAACCCTAGTTCAAGAGATATGATAGAAGAAATCTTAAAAACTTATGAATTAGTAGATCCGTGGCGTATTGGTAATCCAAATGATAGAAAATACACTTGGAGACAACCCTCACCATTAAAACAAAGTCGACTGGACTACTTTTTAGTATCAGAGGACTTGTATTCACTTATGAAAAAGACAAATATACTTCCTGGTTATAGAACTGACCATTCAGCTATCATTTTCACATTCTCTGCCAGCTTAGAAAAAAGGGGTAAAGGTTATTGGAAATTTAACTCTCAATTGCTGAGAGACAGTGTTTATGTAGAAAAAGTTAAAGTATGCATTAAAGAGACAGTTAATGAATATTTAGTATCGGATAATGATGATGATTACTTTAAAGTTGAACTTTCTTGTGATGATCAATTATTTTTCGAAATCTTGAAGATGAAGATTAGATCATTGTCTATTCATTATAGTATTGCTAAGTCACGAGATGACAAGAAACATATTGTTGAACTTGAAAATGATATTAAAATACTAGAAAACTCTTTGAACCTTAAACCTGATGATGCTGTCTTAAGGTCTCTTCAAGACAAGAAAAATGAGCTTGAAGATGCTAGAGATCAGAAGATTCAAGGTTTATTGCTGAGAGCCAGAGCTAACTGGCATGAGAATGGTGAAAAGTGCACTGAATATTTTTGTAAGTTAGAAAAGAAAAATTTTATTAAAAAAACTATAACCGAACTTATTGATGATGAGGGAAGGCATCTGACATCGCAGCAAGACATTCTTCTTGAGGAAAAAAACTTTTATGCTAAACTCTATCAAAGTAGAAATCTAGACTGCGATGCCAGTCCCTTTTTTCAACACAATATAAAACTCTCAAGGGAACAAAAAGAATCCTGTGAGGGTAACATAACTTATGAAGAGTGTGCTACTGTATTAAAATTTATGCAAAATGGTAAGAGCCCTGGTTCAGATGGATTTACTGTAGATTTCTATAAATATTTTTGGAAACACATTGGACCATTTTTGTACAGATCTCTACACTATGGGTATGAAATTGGGAACTTTTCTCAGTTTCAATACCAAAGTGTTATAACCTGTATCCCAAAAGAGGGGAAAGACAGGCGGTATATAAGTAACTGGCGTCCAATTAGTCTTCTAAACACTGATATGAAAATAGCTTCAGCAGTAGTTGCAAACAGAATTAAGGAAGTTTTGCCTTCAGTCATAAGTGATACACAAAAAGGGTTTATAAAAGACAGATTTATTGGTGAGAACACACGCCTTCTCTATGATCTAATGCATTACCTCGAGGAAAATAATCAATCTGGTTTATTATTACTTATTGACTTTGAAAAAGCTTTTGACTCTATAGAATGGAAATTTTTGATCAAAGCTCTTGAAAGTTTTAACTTTGGACCTTCAATATGTGAATGGTTCAAATGTCTTTACACCAAGGCTTCTAGCTGTGTCATAAACAATGGACACCTTTCTGATTTTTTTTATCTTAAACGTGGTTGTAGGCAAGGGGATCCGTTATCTCCTTATTTATTTATTATAGGAGTTGAATTACTGTCTATGCAGTTAAAAGCTAACAAAAATATCAAGGGTGTTCTTCGAGATAATGCTGAATCTTTGGTTAGTCAATACGCTGACGATACTTTTTTGATGTTAGATGGGACTGAAAAGTCCCTTAAAGAATCGCTGATTTGTTTTGAAGATTTTGGTAACATATCAGGTTTAAGGATGAATCCTACAAAAACAAGAGCAGTATGGGTTGGAAGCAAAAAGTACTCGGACCTTATTCTCTGCCCAGATCAAAAACTTAATTGGTCACACTCAAATTTTAGGTTATTAGGCATTGATTTTTCATTAGATCTTGAAAGTATGATTGACATTAATTTTTCACAAAAAATAAAAGAATTAACAGGAGTACTCAAAAGTTGGCAACACAGAAAATTAACCCTGGTAGGAAAGATTACAGTAGTAAAATCACTCGCTTTTCCAAAACTGATTCATTTACTTACTGCACTTCCAAATATTCCAGAAAAAATGATTAATGAACTTAATACAAAATTTTTTTCTTTTATTTGGGATGGAAAACCAGACAAGATTAAACGAAACACATTAATTGGGGATATAGGGCAAGGAGGCTTAAAAATGCTTCACTTGCAATCTTTTATGGCTTACCTTAAGGTAAGCTGGGTTCGAAGATTTTTAAACAACTTAGAAGGGAGCTGGCAAAAATTACTCTGCTATACTTTAAAACCTTGTGGTGGCGAGAGATCTCTTTATTTACAAAAAGAAAAACTTAAGGAGGTGTCTAATGCTATCCAAAACCCTTTTTGGAAAGACGTGTTTGCTTGTCTGCATTATGTCAAACCATATCCCAAAAATGTATTAGAAGATATACTGTCTTGTGATATCTTAAATTTTTGTAACATTTCTGAATCTTCTTATTATGCTACCTGGAAATCAAAAGGTGTACAATTTATCTCAGACATTATTAATCTAGAAAATGGTGAATTTCTTACATTTCCTCAAGTAAGGAATAAACTTAATTTTGAAAACTTTCTTAAATATTATAGTATTGTTGCTAACGTACCAAAGGATACAAAAGCTTTTTTAAAAGAAAATTGTCGAATATTTGACTCTAATGCTACTTCACTTAACAATAGTGACAAATTTATTGAAAGACTCTTGTCTTGTAAGAAGCCAAAATTTGTTTATATTGATATAAGAAATAGAGTTGTTCAACTGCCGCCTCACAAATTTTTTCAATGGGAAGAGCATTTTGAATCAGAAACCAATGATTGGTCAGTGTTTTTCAATATTGCAAAAAAGGCATGTAAAGATCCTTACTCATACAGTTTTCAATACAAGTTTTTACATAGAATTATTCCAACCAATGATTTTTTGTACAAGATAAAATTTAAAGAAACTAAGATGTGTACTTTTTGCATTGATAGTGTAGAAACTGTCTCACATCTTTTTTATGACTGTAATATTACAAAAGAATTTTGGAATTTGTTTCAAATACTCTTCAATGAACTATTTGTAAATACTGAATTTATTAAGAAGAATATATTTTTGGGCTTTACAAACGAACCCCTTTTAGTAAACTTACTAGTTATTTTAGCCAAAAAGTATATTTATAAATGTAAACTGAATGAAACCAAACCTAGTATTATTGAATTTCAGTGCAAAATTAAATATTATAAATGTTGTCAACATCAAATAGCTTTAAACCAGGGTAACATTTTACTTTTTGAAAAGTTTTGGGCCCCTTCCCTTCATCTTATTTGATTTTTATTTATTTATTTACTTTTTTTACCACTTTAAAACTTCAAATGTATGTTATGCTATTTATCCTATATTGTTAATTCAATATTGTTAATTTAATAAGGCACCTTGTTATACATACAAAAAAGTCTTTAACTGGTTTAGTGAATTTGGTGTGTGAAAGTGTGAGCGAATGTATGTAACACTTCTTGTCTATATTTCCTTCATTGTTCTTTAAAACTATACATATGTAATATAATTAAGTCAGCTCTTTGTAATTTATTTTTCTTATAACCCTGCATGTCCTGGTCAGGTGACCATGTACAGGGATTGTTAAAAGCCTGACTGAAAAACAAATAAAAAAAAAAAAAAAAATATGTGCACCTGTGTTAAATGTACGTGATATTTTTGTTGATATGCTACATATGTAGCTATGAGATACAGTTGAACCTACGTATTCAACACTATTTATAATTTTCAGATCTTATTTGTTTCCATCTCCGCCCATGATGAACATTCTTCACCATAGACTACTTCTGCCTCTTTGGTGCAAATATTTAACAATTTCCGTTTTCATTTACTATTTGAATGTGCATTTTTTTGTTTATTTTTATTTATTTATTTTATTATATTTTTTTTTTGGCCCAGGGGGGGGGGGGGCAAACAAAAAACCCGTCAAAATAGTATTTGAAAACGGGAATTGTGACATATTTCCACCAAAGAGGTAGAAGAATTCGGCCTATGTTGTTCATCAAATATGTTCCACCCAGGTATCGTTATAATAATTTTAGAATGTACATAATTGTATTTTCCTTTAGTAGGATGGAAATACACCTGCTGCGAAAGCAGACGTTGCCTTCCATTACACAAATGCTCAATAGAATTGGCTGAAATATACAAGAAACTGCAGTATTAAAAATGAGGAGCATTCACATAATATTTTTACAATGTACTGTCGGTGCCAAATTTTCAACTTCAATGATCTTTCATAATAATTGGGACAGTACACCTAACCACGTGTTGACTTGATCAATTCCGAAGGCAGTGAATTTACCTGTACAAAGAATTTGCTAAATAAACAATACTCCATTCCGAACTAATATAAGGAATCATTCAATTAAATATATTGTAATACATCCACAGTTTCTGTATATTTCTTGAAAATTCATAGAGAAAATGTAAGTACGATGTTCGAAGACAACTTCTGCTTACCGCATTATGTGTTTCCCGCCTTGAGAATTGGCACGTGCAGTTTATGTAATTACAAAAGGTGTGTCAGTCAAGAAATGAATACACACGTTTAAAATAAATGTACGAATCCTCATTTGTATTTATAAAAATAATTTTTACTATAATTACTATTTATAATAATAAAGATATGAACAAGATTTTGCGATCCATGACAGAATTGCAAAACTTCATTCCGAGGTAGCAACGATCGTTAGAAAACCATATTAAAAACCGTAAGACAGTTGTATTTGATTATTTACTGTCCCATTCGTGGGTTGTATATTTGTTTATAATATCCATAATTATTTGTTTTTCAAAATTCGAGTCTGAATTCGAAATATTTCCTTTAATCGTGAAGTGATATACGAATCTATGCACGTTGATTTTTTTTATAAGTGAATGTTTTTTTTTCGGTAATAAATGTCGATTTATTCGCAAAATGACATTACCTGTAAACTTTTTCTTGGACATATTGTCACACATAATACGATGAACCAAACAAACTTAACAGTTTAATTGATATCGTGAAAGTTTAGGAATGTTCCAAAACTAGAAACACAAAAACCGCGTATGCTTCATCATTATAAAATGCGTATCATAAGACAAGGTTCATTTTTTCTAACTGACAAACAACGGGTTAGCTATATAAAGCGGCTCATATGATTAAGCAACATACACAAGTATAAATAAATGCAGGATTTTCTTCCGTTTTTAGGGTTAATAAATCCCAAACATTCTTTTTCTCTACACACTTAATCACTTTTTGAAAAATGTGTTTCTTTTATGATACGGGTATTGAAAATTTAAAAAAAATGAACTGATTTTGTTCTGAAAACACGTTAATTCTTTTGGCAAAAACGGCACTGCAGGCGATGCTTTTCAGTATTCCTTTTAATTGAATAAATTTACCTGCCGGTTTAATCGTATCATGGTATGAAAATTTACGTCAACGAAAAGTATCCTTAATATATTATTTGTACAAAAGAAGATAATGTAACATATACTTGTATAAACAATGTCTTAGATTCAAATTCTTACTGAATAGCGTTCATGTATACCGATAACATGTATAAATCGCGCCCACTCAAAGTTTTTCGTGTTTTTGCGCGGCATCCACAAATTCCGTGGAAAGTTGAAAAACTCAATATTTTGCCACGCAAATTTGCGTGGGTAAAAAATTAGTGATTCGTGGGCATAATTTGGGTGGATTTTGCGTGATTACCACGCGTGGGCTATGGAAAATCACAGCATTCCGTTGACTGTACTGTACACAGTGACTATCAACAACAACAACACAGTTATTGTTTAATAAACATCCTAATGAATGTATATTTTTCTACCATGGGATTGTTACCTGTGGAGAATCGCATGAAACGGGTGAAATATTGATCGCGATATTTGTATAAAATATAATTATGCATTCCAGATGGACAGAAAATTGAACATGTATGTTTACGGAAATATATGCACACTGGGACACATTAGATATTGAAATGGCATGTCCATAGCTGAAAACATGTGTACAATAAGCAGTAACTAATGTGTTTCCAGGATTCCTGTCAGTTTTAAAAACTCTGTAGAGCTTGTGTTTGCTGTTATTGATACACCGACTTCAAATAAAGCTTTTTGTCTTTTTGCCTGTATTGTTTTGCATTGCCATTTTGATTAACAATTGTCTTAACATGGTACAATTATGTTGATTGGAAGTCAGAAAATTTTAAAATCACTATCTAGATATGTGACTTATTAAGGCCAATGGCATTATTACGAGCACCTATAACTTAAAAATAAGTTGTACAGCTACTTCATCTTATAGATCCTGAGGATTTTTTCAATTTTTTCCAAATGTAGTAGAGAGGCATTATCATACATCACAATTAACAGGTTGCATGGTACTGGCATGAGCCCAATTGGGTCTAGAACTATTATCTAAATATAAACATTACCATCTTTAATATTATTTGTGACTTTTTTTACTGTCAACATTTTTCGAAGCGATTTAAGAACAACGTTTAAGTACAATAGTCAATTAATTATCATATATATTATTACTTAAACTATAAAAAGTGAGTATTGACTAGTGTCAGAAAAAAGTACAAAAAATAAGTGGAGATTGTTAATGTAAAATGAATCAAGTTTGTGTTCAAGGTTGATTGGTACCTATAAATGTGAAGAGTACCTCTTGAAAGGTCTCGATAAATGTCAAAGAAATGTCACCAAAGACTAGAAAAATTTGATAAATTCATTGTGATTGTACAGTGAATATTCCTGACCTAAATGGCGGATAGAGCATATATTTATTTTCGTAAATCAAAAACATTTGTTCTTATTTGTCTTAATTCAAGTTGTGTTCCTATTCATTGCTTTTGAGTATTTAAAATAAATATTGACTGTTTTTTATAGTAATGCAAGGAAAAAAATAAAAAATATTAGTACGAAACTCTTGCTAGCGAAAGGTTCAGAGTTCATTGCGACTGGTTTCCTTTTTCCTTTTTATTTGGCAGCCTGGAGTATTTGTAAACAAACCAAAATTTAGCAATGATACTGATGTTTATCAGAAATGTATTAGACTGGTTTCAAGAGACAACCAAAAAAGGATTCTTTAAGTTAAAAACTGTTGTTACAACAATTTTAATCGTGATATTTGTCTTCATAGTTTTACTATGGTTGTCTATTTTCATGTATGGCAGTTTTTATTATTCCTATATGCCTTCAGAGTCTTTCATCCTACCAGTACATTTGAATTTTAGGTAATTTTTATTTCACAATGAGAATCAGGGCATGAAAACATGTTACATAAAAATGCATAAGACACAAATATGTATTTCAAGTCCGAGAATCCTACATGTATGCCATCAAACACTTTTTTGACTGATGGGACTGTGGTACATCAGAGAGCTCTCCTTAGACAAAACAGCAGATTTTGTTACTTGGGTTCGAGTAGGCACATTTCTCAGTCTTCTGATGTTATTAAAAATGGCATGTACTATATATAAATCCCTTCTATAGACATGTTTCTCCATGAAAATAAGTTTTGTAGTCGTTTCATACCATGTCTGTTTCACACCTGCCATTTCGTACCATACTAAAAACCATTTTGTAACATGTCTGTTTTGTACCATATCTAAATTTTCTATGGTGAATGTTATGTACTTGCAACTGACAATTCATACAATATAAATTGTGAACCATGTAGAATTTTTTAATGTCAATTTATGTACCATCCAGTAACAGAGTTTAACTTGATTTATATGTTTTGGTTAAAGTCTTAAATATGCTTTTTTCAATTTTCTAATAAAAATCCTTAATAAACACACTAAGTATCAAATTAATCATGTAACACACTTAAAATACTAGTATGGTACCAAACGGTCAATGTCAAAATATCATATGCTACAAACTAACAAAATCTTGGTACGAAATGGTAAATTTGCGTATGAAAAATGGTCATGGTACAAAATGACCAAAGACCGAATATTATTATCTTTTACTTTCATTTTTAACAGTTTAATGTAACTTCAGAGAATTTTAGATACTTTGAAAAAAACACAAAGCATTATAGGAGCAGATTAATTCAAAGTATATGTAATCCATGTTTACCCATTCATAATCAACACATGGTGCATCAGCAAACTGATGCTATGTTGAGCAAATATTGAACTGTAACAATAATCAATATACAAGGACTAAGTCAATCCGTCATGCAATGATCCTCTAAAATCAGCTCCTTTATTTATTAGTTAATAGTGTTGCACTGATGCATTAAATGGTTTGAAAAAAGATTGTGCAAATTTTGTAAACAAATTTCTAACAATTCAAAACAATGGTGTTACTTCCCTGTTTAAAATTAAAATGGAGAAATATGCATGTGGCAAATTTTTAATCATTCAACATTCATCATGTTCTCATTGACAAATGTTCTGCTAGTTTTGCATCTGTAATGGAAACACCATAAAGTTACAACTCTTTCGCCTCCGTACATGTTAAGGCTTAGGATTTCAAAGTATTACCCAATATTCACCAATTAGTATATGTGTAATTTAGGTTAATTATATATCCATATTCTTACATCTGGCTGGGTTAGTTTGAAGCATACAAAGAAGGCTACATTATTCTTATTAATGGCATTTATTTGAACTTTGTTAATAATCAGCTGTGAATTTTGATTATCAGCTGTGAATGTATTACTTACATGTAATATAGTGTATAATTTAAATGAAAAAAAAATAGCAACTATTTCTTTTGGTAATGAAAATGCCTTGTCTGTAGAAAAGTGTCAAAAATGCATGTCAGTGAAAGTATAAAATATATATTTATATGTATCATAACATTTTGTAATGTAATTTCAGAACATGTGATGTTGGAGTTGGTGCCTGTTCTTTTCCTTCTGCTAATTTATCCTTGTTAAAACTAGGTCAAGAAAATGTAAGTACATGTAATGAAACCAACAAGTTTATAAGTACACAATGTATATCCTGTAATATTCCTTTTACATGGATAGTACACAGGTTTCACATTTGTCAACTCAAACACTTGAGTTCACTATCATGACTTGGTTTTGTTTTTTCCCATCTTTGGACTGTTACATGTACATGTACATAAAAGGGTGTGATATTATGTATCTAGCCATTGCAGTATCCTTGTTAAATGGTTCCTGCCAATTATATATTATGCAGCTTTTTCTGCTAAAACAATATTCAAGTAAAATGGATAAAGTTTCTTATACCCCTGATAAACATTTTATTCTTTCTTCAATTTCAGTCATCCGTTTAATTGGCATGATGGGTATACAATAAATAATTGTTACAAAAATTATATTAAGTCCTTGTAGACCAGTTGTCAACTAAATACAGATTTAAAAACTAGAACAAGTTTTAAAACAAAATATGAAAACATTATAAATTACCATGTTTAGTATGGATTTGATTTAAACTAGGAAAAATTACAAATTTCTTTAAAATATTTAACAATTTTATTAATTTACAAGTACTTTAAACTGATCTAATTAACCAGACATGTATAGGGGCCTTGGTGACCAAGTGCTTAAGGTCCAGACATGTATAGGGGCCATGGTGACCAAGTGCTTACGGTTCAGACATGTATAGGGGCCTTGGTGACCAATTGCTTAAGGTCCAGACAAGTATAGGGGCCTTGATGACCAAGTGCTTAAGGTCCAGACATGTATAAGGGCCTTGGTGACCAAGTGCTTAAGGTCCAGACATGTATAAGGGCCTTGGTGACCAAGTGCTTAAGGTCCAGACATGTATAGGGGCCTTGGTGACCAAGTGCTTACGGTCCAGACATGTATAAGGGCCTTGTTGACCAAGTGCTTAAGGTCCAGACATGTATAAGGGCCTTGGTGACCAAGTGCTTAAGGTCCAGACATGTATAAGGGCCTTGGTGACCAAGTGCTTAAGGTCCAGACATGTATAGGGGCCTTGGTGACCAAGTGCTTAAGGTCCAGACATATATAAGGGCCTTGGTGACCAAGTGCTTACGGTCCAGACATGTATAAGGGCCTTGGTGACCAAGTGCTTAAGGTCCAGACATTTATAAGGGCCTTGGTGACCACGTGCTTAAGGTCCAGACATGCATAAGGGCCTTGGTGACCAAGTGATTAAGGTCCAGACATGTATAGGGGCCTTGGTGACCAAGTGCTTACGGTCCAGACATGTATAAGGGCCTTGGTGACCAAGTGCTTAAGGTCCAGACATGTATAAGGGCCTTGGTGACCAAGTGCTTAAGGTCCAGACATGTATAAGGGCCTTGGTGACCAAGTGCTTAAGGTCCAGACATGTATAGGGGCCTTGGTGACCAAGTGCTTAAGGTCCAGACATGTATAGGGGCCTTGGTGACCAAGTGCTTAAGTCCAGACATGTATAGGGGCCTTGATGACCAAGTGCTTAAGGTCCAGACATGTATAAGGGCCTTGGTGACCAAGTGCTTAAGGTCTAGACATGTATAAGGGCCTTGGTGACCAAGTGCTTAAGGTCCAGACATGTATAGGGGCCTTGGTGACCAAGTGCTTAAGGTCCAGACATGTATAGGGGCCTTGGTGACCAAGTGCTTACGGTCCAGACATGTATAAGGGCCTTGTTGACCAAGTGCTTAAGGTCCAGACATGTATAAGGGCCTTGGTGACCAAGTGCTTAAGGTCCAGACATGTATAGGGGCCTTTGTGACCAAGTGCTTAAGGTCCAGACATGTATAGGGGCCTTGGTGACCAAGTGCTTACGGTCCAGACATGTATAAGGGCCTTGTTGACCAAGTGCTTAAGGTCCAGACATGTATAAGGGCCTTGGTGACCAAGTGCTTAAGTCCAGACATGTATACGGGCCTTGGTGACCAAGTGCTTAAGGTCCAGACATGTATAGGGGCCTTGGTGACCAAGTGCTTAAGGTCCAGACATATATAAGGGCCTTGGTGACCAAGTGCTTAAGGTCCAGACATGTATAGGGGCTTGGGGACCAAGTGCTTAAGGTAGTAAGTCACAGAATATTGTTCATGGTTGTCAACACTGAGGTTGTGGGTAACAGTCTCACTGCAGTCAGGGTGTGCTTGACTCCAATCTTAATTGACAAGGATTACCAGTTTTCATACTGAAGGTTTGGGGTTTTCAGGTAAAGGTGATGCACTGCAAAAAGTGCCACATTAAACACCATTAAAACAAATACACATGTAAACTGCCAACTATTTTGTATAACTTCACATTATGTTATTCTACGTTATAACTATTATTTACACAGCAAGATGGCTGAAGCAGTTTAGCACAACAAGCTCAGATTTGAACTTTTTTCGTATGACCAAGAATACTTAAACAAAATAATTTTTTTTTTTAATTAGCTTGTTTTGCTGAATTTGCATATTATCTAGGTTTATTTTGAAAAAAATCTTTTGAAAGTTCAAACCAAATCAAACAAACTTTGTCTACATGGTCTTTGGGATGAACATTTTATCTAACAGTAACATCCATTATAATTAAAAATCAATAATGCATTATTTGTGTCATTTGTATTCTGGTTTATTTTAATAATTTGCTGTATATAACAGAATCATATCTGTATATTTCATGTCAGGGACAAACCAGAAACAAATAACTGTTACATGGGCCATTCAGACAATATTGAAAACAAAATTATAAATTACATTTTCAGATGTTTGTGCGAGGACAGCATTATAGTATTGTACTGAATTTAGATTTACCAGAATCCAATATAAATAAAGAATTAGGTAAACTATATAGATCAAAAAGATGTTTGATTACCATACATTTAGTAAAAATATTGACAACCTAATAGGCTGGAGGAAGAAAATGTTAAAATTAGTTTTCTTTCACATCCAAAACTCTACTGAAAATAGTCACCATCTTGGTACTTGTGAAATTTTATAATTTATATTTTTAATGAGGAACAATGTTAGACCATGCACATGTATATAATCAACAGATTACCTGGTTTAAAAGGGTATAAATTATTTCTGTATTTGTTACTAATTTATGTTTTGTGTGGTCAATTATACACTCGATCCGCAGAACAGCCCAGCATGTCCCTGGTTTGCAGATAGGGGAGACCCTCTCGTTGGGGGAGTTTCATGTCATAATACAGAAAGCCTTTCAGTGAACAATAGTGGGTAACATGTTTGGCAAGCGCCACGCTCTTTGCATGATAAAGACCCCATTGTGGATTTTAAAAGGTAGGCTCATTGTAGATGATACAAAAGGCTCAGTTGTCCACCCCTACCCAATTCTCCATACTTTTCCAGTGGCTTTCAAAGTTTTGTTCCCTATGTCTCATCCCACCCCATTTTTCTGTTGATTGAGTTTGTTAACTTGTTCTTGTCCAGAATATAGCTGAAATACTGCTCGCTGGATATAAAGTAAACATCCTATAAGCTATCAATAAATCAATCACTTTATACATTTTAATCTTCTAATCTGACACTTCTCTGGAATTTTACTATTGTAGCTGGTATTATTAATAGCTAGCTAACCAAGATGACCACAGTTATTCACAGTAGAAAATACCACTCAAACCCCATTAACAATTTTTTGTTATGACAGTTGGTGAAATGTAGCTACCAAGTTTTAATCAACATTGGCATTAATTAACATTTTACAAATATTAATAATAAACCAGATGTCTGTAAATTTTTTATAATTACCTTGCTTCCAACCCAACATAACTTAAATCAAAACACTTCAATAATTTATGACCATGTAAGTTAATGGTATACAGGCTAGGAAAGCCTAGGATATGTATGCCTTTTAACAAATTTGTGCAGCTATGTCTTAATTTGTGTTTTTATGTGAATAATTGATTGTCATATTTCAATGAATGATATTGATTTTCTTTGTAGGCATGTTTATAGTGAAACTACAGTTGTATAATAAAAATGGGGATACATTATCTAATGTCTTAATGTCTTAATTTGTGTTTTTATGTGAATAATTGATTGTCATATGAATGATATTGATTTTCTTTGTAGGCATGTTTATAGTGAAACTACAGTTGTATAATAAAAATGGGGATACATTATCTAATGTCTTAATGTCTTAATTTGTGTTTTTATGTGAATAATTGATTGTCATATGAATGATATTGATTTTCTTTTTGTAGGCATGTTTATAGTGAAACTACAGTTGTATAATAAAAATGGGGATACATTATCTAATGTCTTAATGTCTTAATTTGTGTTTTTATGTGAATAATTGATTGTCATATGAATGATATTGATTTTCTTTTTGTAGGCATGTTTATAGTGAAACTACAGTTGTATAATAAAAATGGGGATACATTATCTAATGTCTTAATGTCTTAATTTGTGTTTTTATGTGAATAATTGATTGTCATATGAATGATATTGATTTTCTTTTTGTAGGCATGTTTATAGTGAAACTACAGTTGTATAATAAAAATGGGGATACATTATCTAATGTCTTAATGTCTTAATTTGTGTTTTTATGTGAATAATTGATTGTCATATGAATGATATTGATTTTCTTTTTGTAGGCATGTTTATAGTGAAACTACAGTTGTATAATAAAAATGGGGATACATTATCTAATGTCTTAATGTCTTAATTTGTGTTTTTATGTGAATAATTGATTGTCATATGAATGATATTGATTTTCTTTTTGTAGGCATGTTTATAGTGAAACTACAGTTGTATAATAAAAATGGGGATACATTATCTAATGTCTTAATGTCTTAATTTGTGTTTTTATGTGAATAATTGATTGTCATATGAATGATATTGATTTTCTTTTTGTAGGCATGTTTATAGTGAAACTACAGTTGTATAATAAAAATGGGGATACATTATCTATGGCCAGCAGATCTGTAAGTGTAGGTGTATATTGACAACAAGTTCTATCACAGTTTGCACCTGTATAAATAAATTTGATTAATAGTAAAAGAATGATGTGGTAACAGTAGAGTTTGTTTATGTACAGTCAAGTTTTCAGCCTGCTAGTGTAATCTAAGGTCTCATTGTCACACTTATTCCCTGCTAGTGTAATCTAAGGTCTCATTGTCACACTTATTTGATATTCCCTGCTAGTGTAATATAAGGTCTCATTGTCACACTTATTCAAACAGTGTATCTTTAGAGGTTTGTTAGGAATTTTGTCATCTAAACACAGAACTATGCTGCTCATGGTGCTTATCACATTGGTTTCAATGTCTTGCTTTTCTGAGTCTGGCTTTGATGTCTTCATCAAAACAGCCTGTTGATGACACAATGCTGCCCAGGTAGGTGAAAGTGGTGACTTCTTTCAGCTCGCTGTCTCCAATTGTGATCGGTATCTGATGCTTCTTAAAAGGTCATTCTTTCACTTTTTCAAGTTTTCAAGCACTTCAAGTTTTAAGTGATTTGGGCCATGTTGTCTGTTTTACAGGGTTCTCACTAGGATTTTTTTATGGTGAGTCCTGGGACTCATCACTTTTTGGAATGATGAGTCCCAATCTGTCTTGGTGAGTCCATAAAGTTGACTCGAACCAAACTACCGGTACTGCATGACGTTACCATGAGTAATACATTAAGTTTTGTTTTGTAACATTATGAACATCTTCATGTTTTATTTGATACCAAAATCCCTGTTGAAACCCATGCATTACTACACGACAGCTTAATCTACATGTTTCCAGAATGAAAAGATATTAAAAATATTTTTTGGTAGTTTTGCTTTGTGTCAACCTAATATTGTATGATATATTTCCGTTCACTGTCTGTGTGTACTTATAAGAAGTTGGTCAGGGTGAGGCATTTTCAATTCAGTAATGAAGTTTGCTGTGAAATTTATTTAAACTTTTCAAACTTAAAAATTTAGAGTTGTAATCTTCTACTGAGATAAAAATTTAGTCTGAATGAACATGGAAAGATACACATAATTTTATTGTGACCATATTTATATATCCCAAGATTTATATCCCAAGATTTTAGTATCATTTTATGGAAGGGAATAACGATTTATGAATTAACACCATTTATTTCTGTTGGTTATTTGAAGTCTGCATGGCTTCATCTGGGAAAAAAATATGGGTTCAGTGTGATAAGAGGCAACACCTCATTCAGTTTTAAAAATTTGACTAATTGTATAATACTTAAATTTCAAAGCACTAAGTAGTTATTAAGTTATTCATTAAATTTGATTAATTTTGTTTAAATTTACCAATCCAAAACTTGACAATACTTCTGCTTAACGGATTTGAAATAACAATAGTTCATTCGACATTTAATCATTACAATAATATTTTTTAATCATTGCAATCAGGTCACAAGCCAAGTGTTTCACTTAGTCACATTTTAAAAACATCGAAAACTATCTTTCTGCTGCAAATATTTTCTTTGTAACCTTTGACTTTGTATTAAATTATTGGTTATGTAAACCCGCAAAGATTCCAAGCTCTAGCTAGTCTCTGATAGTTTATGGAAATAATTAATTAATTATTCAAATAGAAAACTTTTTAAATCAAGTTGCAACCCAGGTGTTTCACTTAATTACCGTTTAAAAACCACGAACATCGAAAACGTGTTTGTTTACTTTCGGCGCAATGTACAAATTCAAATTCAAATTCAAATTCTTTATTTCCAATTAAGGGCCCGTAATAGGCAAATGAAATTTTTTACACAAACTACACAAAAAAGAGAAAGAGTTGCTTGATTGATAGTTGCATTACAAGAAAGATATTATCATTATGGTTTATAAAAACTTGTTTGTTTTAATACATAATAAAATTCTTTAAAAAGTTATTTAAATCATGTTAAGATTGTTTAGATTTTTGTTAACTCGGCCACTTATTATCGGTCATCGGTCACTGTCAGAGATCAAATATATTTCACCTGCTGTGCATCACGGCTAAAAATAGAATTACATCCGGTTGTAAAAGTGTCATTCGGTATGGTTTAGGTAAACGACGTGCTGTTGTATCTAGGGACGCAAATGATTTGACTGCGATGCGTCCCAAGGATGCACGGAATCTAGAAATGGCGCGTCCTACACAACTTTGACGCGTCCAGGACGCATATACGCGTCTTAACGAGAACCCTGGTTTTATTTGATCTATTTTTTCTGTTGCATATGTTGACATTTCTGGGACATCAGGCACAAGTGGTCTGCGAAGTCCAAGTCTTCAAGGCATCTAGTCAGGGACCACTGAATTCAGGTCTTCACTATTTGGTTGCCTGTCGCATCACCCAGTAGACCACTAATAGGAAGATCATACAGTACTTCACTCAATAATTTAATAAGTTTTCAATTGATTAACTACATAGGGGATAATTTTGTATGTAAATATGAGATTTTATTTTTATTGATGCCATTTTAATTTCAATAAAAGAAACTTTGAACTTAATGATGGACCTAGCTACAGTCATGTAGCTCTTGAATTGTTTTTATATCTACCAGTATAAAAAAAATGTCAAAGGGGCTACATTATTGTAGCTACAATGGACAAAGCTAGTTGCTTTAACTTTTAGTCCCATGCCAGTACCAGGCTATATTGACAGAATACATTATGCTGAAAAATCTCTTACATATAACAATAGGTATTGCCTTGTTGATAAATAATCACAATAGTCCATTTAATATAACATCATATTATTATTGATGTTTTGTCAGCTAATTTTCAATAGAAAATATGGTAGATATACACTTGCTGAAAGTCAAGCAACCATTCAGTAAATCAACCTATTTCATGATGAAAACAGAAGGACCACACAAACATAAGAAGTCAACAAAAATATGTTATTGCAACAAAACCAATTTATTATTAACTCTGACAGCTTCTATTAAAAATATTTTAAAAAAAATACATAGAACAAAAGCCAATTTACAATCCTCTGGACTTATAATAAACAAACTCTACTGTAATTTATTGGCATGGTTCTTTCTAACCAACCTAGCAAGTTGTCCTTAATGCCACTCATATGAGAACTTTTACTGAAGCATAACAAATTAATCAGATTTAGTTTGGGTCATCTTATTTCATGTAATATGATTTTTATTTAGTCAGTGTTGACTTAGAAGTTGTTTTCCTGTACAGATTTCTTATTAGTATTAAATATGAGGTGTTAGTTTGTTTATAGCATTGTTTAACAAGACACCTGATCCAAAATTTTAATATGTTTCAGACAGTTATCCATTGTTTAAATCTAAATTCATTGTTGTATTAATGTTATAACTTGAAAAATTACCATGGATACAAAATTCTTAAAATGACATTAACAATTTTTTTTCATCAACAAAATTCTAAATGAAAAGGATGACCATTGCTGCAAATGTGTGCACTGCACTATTCCTCACTAACCTTGTGGCAAATGTCTGTACATGTAGTTATCTCCCCTGTTTGCCTGTGTTTTGTTGGCTTTCAAAGCTTGTATTTCTTGTATGAAAATTATCTTGTGTTTTAAATTTTATCATTTTTAATTGTGTTTATTCAATGGATATAAAAGAAACATATTGTGTATTGAAAGAAATTGTCATGTATTGTGTTAAAATATTGTTTATTGCAACGTGAAAAATGGATACTTGTTTCCATGTTTTTTTAATTGTTGTATTTTAACAAAATTATTTTGTCTTTTAATTACATATAAAACTTAATCATAAATCTTAGAATCGAATAAAATTTGTATTAATATTTTTTTAGTTTTATGATAAATGTTATTTTACTGTTTTTGGAAGATGTTCATTTAAAAAATTTTAAGATAAATGTCATTTTATTATTTTGGAAGATGTCAAATTTTGTTAGTTTTATAATAAATGTTTTTTATTGTTTTGTAAGATGTTCTTAGAACATGGTGTAGTGTAGCCGTCATGTAAGTTGGTATAGTTCAGTAATTCAAAATATAAAATAAATATGTTAAACGCAGATGCTTGAAATAATTGAAGATGTTGTAAGTTTAAGGAGATTCTGAGTTGGATAATAAACATCAATGTACCTATGTAAAAATTGTGAAAAGATTTAATAACAAAACATGTGGGTATTGTTAAGAATTTTTTGTACAAATTGCATGACTAGTAGTCAGTATGTTAATCCAATGTTAAAGTCTTTTTTAAGTTATAACATGCTAATAACCTTATCCATCTTTTTTTAATTCAAAGACACCGATATTGTACTGCAACCTAAAATAAATAGGCTAAATTTTACATTTTGACTATTTTGAGAATTTATTTAAGTTATGAAGTAATTATAGGACAACAGACAGCACATGTTCCTTGAAGAATGTGTTGATATAGTCTTTGTATTGTTATTTAAGTATTTTATCAGTGTTTATTTGTCATTTACAGACAATGTTACACTACAGATCCGAGTTACTGAGGATTATGGATACATTTTTCTTCTCTCCCTTGTTACTCTCGGGATTTGTGGAACAAAAGCAGTCAATAACAATTGAATTCTTTACCAGCTATATAGATGACCCTGTAAGTAATATTAATTATATATTAATCATAATTAGAAATAAAAGTTAATTTGTAACAAATTCTTTTAATTAATACTGCCACTTAGGTTTACCTTTAGTTGATGGTATAGTAATTTAAAACTTCCTTGACTTTTATGCAATCTTTAATAATTTCAGATACAAGTAATGTACATGTGCTACTTACCTTAAATTGGAAAATGTTGGCAGTTTTTCAAAAGGCATGTGTTTTATTATTGTGTGTGTAACTTTGGCGATCCATCCAATTGATATGTTTAATTTTGGTGCTCTAATTGTATGTTAGGGGAATACATGAAGTACATCCCATTTTACAGTATTTTGCACTATTCCCTTTGATATCAATCAGGTGATACACTAGTTTCATGTTTAATGTATCATAATGCAAGCGAGGTGATAATTATTAATGACGATTAATCTTCTCTATGCTTCTATGTGTTATGATCAATAAAATTATGTATAACAATATGTTAAAGCAATCTTTTTATAGTATTGTTTTTTTTCACAACTTTGTACCTACAGAAAAAACACCTTTGAAGCCCAAACATTGTTGACCTAGTTGATAGTTAAGGAATGATCTCAGTTTTTGAACATGGTATGATGTATAACATGTTTGAAAAGTTGAATGAATCAGTTGTTCTAATTAATTCTCAAAAGAAATACTGCAGTGAAATTCATTGAATTCATAAACATAAATACTGAATGGAACATTACACTGAGTAATCTTGCTAGCAATGCCAATAAAAATAAAGCCCCATACCAAACCAGGTTATACGGTATAATCAGTATAGTACCAAGAAGCCTTGGAACCAATCTGATTTCACGATACAAATCAAATTAAGATTTTGTCCATTGATACATTTCCTTTTTTATTACCCTAGTTAGCAAGTCCAAATATTAGAAATCAGTTTATGATTAGCGGCATGTAAAAAGTGCTTAAACAGTTTCCAGATCCACAAAATAGGCATGTAATAATAAATTAAACATACTTTTATACCTCCCAACATAGGTGAATCAATTATGTATAAATATTAATGGTGCAGGATTATATACAGGTGACAATCATTGAAATATTGTTAAGTGCTGAGGAATTCCGAAGTTTAGAATTAGAAAAACATGCATCTCTCTTGGTTAACATTTTTTTACAATGCTGAACAAATTTTCACATTTATTTTAAAAAGAATCTCAGAAGAAACTTTAATTTCTGAATTGTAAACATTCTTCTTGTTTGTTACACATACAAGCATTTAATACAATTTGTGTATGCCTTTCAGCCAGAAAACAAAAAATAAACCCTGTTTGCAGTATATATGAATGAAAAAACATTTTGTGTTTTAAATGACCATCAGCCTTATACTAGGGTGTGACTTTTACTCTACAAAATGCATGATTATTATTATCATGTAATGGAGGTTAAATCTAAACACATAAATTTTTGTGCAAACTATTTCCTTTTGTTGTTTCTTTATTCTTTATTATAGCTTGAAAACAAATGTTTTTCATATCTTAAAAATGGACTTTCTGAACTAACAGTTTTTATTGGAGTAATCCTAAATTTTAGGAGAAAAATGTATCGTATTTTGACAATATCAATGATTCATAAAAAGTATTGCAATATTATATCAAACTAAAGGCATGTGTTTTATGTAACATAACCACTTTAAGTGATGTTATCTCTTGACAGTGATTAATGAAGGTGGTCTTGGTTTTGATTTTACAGTATAATCCAGCCATTGGCGTTATAGTTGAAGTACAAAACTTACATATTCATATTTATTCTATGGTGTTGAAGATCTATGCCAAGTTTACAGGACTGAGGTTTGTATTTTCATGGATGTGTACTGAAATATGTTAAAATATGGTCAAAATATAAAAATGGCTCACAAATGGTGTTTTCTGTTTTATTTCTAACATATGAAATATAGTGGTAAGTTGAATGCTTGGACAGAAATATTGCTTTAAAAAATACACCTTTTCTGTGATGCTTAAATCAGTTAATTAATAATTGGTATATGATCATATCATAAGAAGTTAAACAGCCAGTTTTATTTGAGTGATTTCTGGTCCTAAGCACTGTAATATTTGACTGTTCTTATATGTTCGTTGTTTTTTGCTTGGAATTTTCAATCATTTTCAGCTGTATCATGGCATCCAGGGGATTAGGGGAAGAAGCCATAGTACCTAGTTACAACATAGAGATTCAGCAGGCAATCCGTGACAATGAAGGTTGAAGTCACACTGCCCAAAGTTGTTATAGTTTTTCTAGTATGCTAGTTTCAATAATGTCCCTTTATTTATCTTGGTAGATAAAAAAAGGAGTGCAGTATTGTAACTACTAATCTTGAATCAATTGATTTTGGTATATAGTCATATCATAAAAAGGTACAATTATTTTGTTGATTTGTAGTTAGTTAATTTATCACTGTTGAATTATATATTTCAGATATGTCTTGTACCATTGGCCAGTGTTTTCAGCTATTTTTGGAATCAGTACCAATCTAGTCATGTTATTATTTATTGCTTTGTTGTCATGGTATCAGTGTTTGTCAAAGAAAACTGTTAGTCAAGATTATGATACTTATGGTGACTTTGAAACTCTAGAAGAGAGAAGAAATAGAATAAGAAGTATGATTGATCAAGAAAAAGAAGGTAAATAAAATTTAGTACTTTATAAAACTTTTTTAAAACAATTAAAATGTTTAAACCTTGACATGCACTTTTTATAATAAAAAAACAACCAAAATTAATTAGCATCCTGCAGGTTAATATGCTTTAAAAAACCTGTGCTTCTTTCTGAAAATCCAGCTTTTCTTATCCTTTATGCTGACAAAATATTGTACCCTTAGGTAACTTATTTGCATGTTGCAAAACTTTACAAACTTATACATATCCATTTCTGTTTCCAATAAAACTGACTGACTTTTATTCTTGAGATCACTCTTCACTAATCACATCACATATGAGATTCTGTTAACTTTTTCATATTCTTTTGTATAGATACCAGAGCTACCATAAGGCAACGGATGGGAACTGACAAACCAGAAACTATAGGCGCTGACACTACAGAGGAACTCTTAGACAATAAACAATTAGATACAGATTCATTACTCCGTCACAGACATGTACAACATAGTTCTGAAGATGATGACCATAATTTGTAACCTCATTTGGCTTCTTATTTTAAATCTGCTTGATTTAATCACACGCTGTTCACTTCTTGCCATGTGTTCAGGAGTATTTTTTTTAGTTTAACAGTATCAGTATTAAAAAGCAACTTTTTTTATTTAAATGTGTAATTTTTAACATGAAGACATGTTGAACATAGAACTTTTATGTAATGGTTATGTTGATCCTTACCTTTTTGGAACAAATAGGCTGAACATTATTATAATAATATGACTTATATATTTTTTATTTGCATTTGATTTAGTTGCATTTTTTCATTATGTTTGCACCCAGCGCGTCCCCGGGTGGCGTATAGGGGAGACCCTCTCATTGGGGGGTTGTCAGGTCATAATACAGAAAGCCTGACCGCGGACTGTAGTGGGTAACATGTTTGGAGAGTGCCACGCTCCTTGCACAATAAAAACCCCTTTTGTAGATTTCGAAAAAGAGTAGGCTCATTGTAGCTGCTACAAAAGGCTTAATTTTCCGCCCCTACCCAAAACTCCATACTTTTCCAGTGGCTGTCAAAATTGTATTCCCTGTGACCCATCCCACCCCATTTTCCATTGATTTATTGTTTGTTAACTTGTTCCGGTCCTGAATATAGCTGAAATACTGCTCGCTGGACGTAAAGCAGACATCCAATCAATCAATCATTATGTTTGCAAGGGCAAATGCTAGTATGCCATCAAGAAGTATTTGTACATGTATCATTAGTTAAAGGGTCAAATCTTCAAATTTTAAACTTTTGATTGGGGTATTTATTTCATTCACTTTTGCAATAATAAAACATGAAGGAAAATATTTAGCGATTGATACAACCTGGGTGATACACAACCTTGTATAATTTATATATGTGGTACACGATGTGCTTCTGTCAGACCTACTGTTTAATGTCATAATGAATGTTATAACCAATGATTCTATATGTGATTGATGTTGACTCTCATTCTATGAACCAAATGTGTCCTCATGATGCATGTGACATTATGGACTATTGTATTTCAAAACGGTTTGTTGACTATTACAATTTTAATTTTATACATTCAGTTTTTTTTTCCTTTTTAATACTTCTTAATTTATATAAACTTATACCTATATCACATCTCGACAGTTGCATACATTCTGTATCACAACTCCATGCTACATGTCTCCTCATGATACGAATGTATACAACTGTCTCGATGTGATACAGGTAGTTGTACCTACATATAATGTATGTGTAATGTGTATATATCAAGTAAGCTTTTTGTATATGTTCCTGCTGAACCTGATTTGCCCAACTTACCTTTGCCTCATATAGAGGTAAATTACCCCATCCTCAAAAAAACTATGTGGGGCTCTCCCATTATGTATGCACAAGGCATTATTATATTATATTAGAAGTTTATGGTCATTTGTTTCTGAACTTAATGTTATGTACCAGAATGTAGGTTTGTTTCATTTCAACAAATCTAAAAGATGGATGACAACCAAGTTATAATTTTACACATGTTATTTAAATTTATTGTACATTTTGTTAGTTATGAAGCATAATTAGTTTTGGATGAAATTGATTTTTGTCTTAATACACAAGATTTCTAACTGTTGCTGATTATCATACATTGTAATGTTGCAATACATGTGATATTCAACCATCATACATCTAAAATTATTTTGTAAATTCTTTAATTTTTAATACATGTAGAAGCATTTAACTTTTTTGAATAGTAATCATTTGATTGTATAAATACTAAGTCAATAAGAGAGTTAAAAGTTTATGCTTATATTCTGTGAATGTGGTTATTTTGCTGGTGGGAGATTTGTTCATGTTTTGCTTGTCAAAACTGTTCATGATGTATAGATATCTTGTGTTCATTAGACATATGCAGTAGTCACGTCACAAAAGTGATACAAGTTGTGAGAATGCCAATGAAATGTTTTGTGTATCAATGAAAGTATTGAATACCCAGTGAGAAATAAAAAAAAAAACAAATAACTGATTGAAACTTTTGTTTTGAAGTTAATATTTATTATACAGACAAGTACGTTGACCTTTTTTGTTGCCTGTTGTCTCATTTGAATGTGTGTGTGTTTTGTGTTTTGATTTATCTTTTATATTTATTTTTATACTTTTTTATAAAAGAAAATGCAAGGTGGGTTGCGAAATGTTTTTTATATGCAAGTTTTCATGTAAGAATTAAAACCTTGAGTGAACAATGGTCTTAATGGTTACAGTAATGTAAATCTTGAAAAAGTTATTTGATGCAATATAACATTTTTTATTTATGAATGTACAAGAGGTGGAGTTTAATGTTTTATATATAGAGAAGTATCAGAAATATGGGTTAAATTCCAAATATTTATATATGTCAGACATCGAGAAGCTACAAGGTGACTGCTAGGTTGTGCGTTTCAACATTCACGATGTAGGTAGTGATTTCAAAGTTTGGCTTATTGTTCAAGATAAGGAATGTTACCTTGTGTTGTCTAATACTTAGGGTATACATTATTAGTTTTCCTTCTTGATTTATCATTTATCTTTTTAGCAAAATCAGCTCAAAACTGTAATCTCATGACAAGGAGTGTAAATATAAATTGGTTTGGTTTTGTACTTTTGGCTATTAATAAGCCAATTTCAATTATAACGATTTTGAAAACTGTTAGCAAAATCATCACAGATGTGATATGTGATATAATGATAACAACATTCTAGATTGTTATTTACAATGGATATTTTAGTAAATGTTGTGAAAATTACAAATTTTAGTGGTTTGAAAGTAGCTAAAAATTTGGGAATATTTCGTGAAACCACAAGCCTAATTTTAACTAAAGGTAATAAGTAAGATCCTTAGAGGATTCCATGCACATATTTTTGTAAAGCCCCACTGTCTAACCCAGTGTACTTTTTGACATATTTCTGATTTCATTATTTGTAGTTATTTGTGTTCAAGTATCAAACATTACACCAAATAGTCTTTCAATTGTGCTTACATGATCTTGAATGAAATTATTGAATTGTTTGAGATTGACTGTTTGGAGATGATTGCATATAAATATTTTATTGTTTTGTTTGTTTTTTTTTCAAATTGAAACTGCTTTTAAATTGTGCAATAAATAAATAATAAAAATTATTATATTGACTTTTTTTTTTTCAATTTACCGGAGGAATACATTTGTTTTCTTATACCACTCTTTTGGGTACCAGAAATTGAGCTCTGTTAAAATCAAACTAAAGACAAAAAACTGGCCCAGCTACTCCTATGGAAACACAACATTAGGGAGACTTGTTCAAATAGAAACATTTACTTTTTTGTGCTGGCACTCCAAAAAAAGGGACTAATTTGTCAAGTGAGTGATTGGATAAAGTTAAATCATTTCATCAATCAGTACAGATAGATTTACAATACATTCAGCTCATGTCATACTAACACCATAAGCCTTTTAATAAGAACAAACCTTGTTAAAATCATTTTTGATTATTTAAGAACATACTACTTTAAAACATTACATGCAAATGCAGTAAATATTTTACAGGTTTACTAAAATACAAGACTAATGTTTTTTACCTTTTTTTAATATTAAAAATACTAATGAACGAATTATTGAATTAGTTTTGTGCTACATTGCCTGTCTTATGATAAGTTATCCTGTTTTGTATGTACTAAATGAAGAAGGCATTTTCACTATCTTTTTCTATCAGCCATATCAAATTTATAGGCATAAAATAAAAGTCTGTAAAGGAACCACCTAACACGTTTCACACCTTTTTTAGTTGTTTAACTGTCCTTTGGTAGTAGCCATCGTTGTTGTGGTGGTCTTGTAGTTTCCTGCGTTGACTTCGGAGCACCCTGTAAGCACAGGTAGATATCACAATAAAAGTTTCACAAGAATGTTTTTTAATTTCTTAGTCCGTGTACTGTCTATAATCGTGATATGTTCACTGCCCTACTGTTGTGAATATCAAATAGTAAGTTCCTACTTATCTCTCCGATATCATTTGTTATCGCACTGTTTTTTCCTAGAATGTTCATAATCTCAGTCTTTGTACTGTCTAGCAGGCACTGTAATAGATTAGTAAAGTTGCCCATAATCTCATTGACAGTGAGTATTATAGTGCTGGACTAGTAGTTGGTGCAGTGCATCTAGATGTTTATCTCGGATGGCTTGATATGCGGAGCAGTGGAGGGTGAGTTTTTTTATTAAAAAAAAGATAATGCTTACTCGTGAATACCGAAAGAACATCTTTACATATAAATGCTGTTGTCAATGTGCAACATTAATAAGCTGTCAATCCATTCAAACCTCGGTGGAGTGACCTCTGATATCACATCTCTTTGACTATGTATATATTACATTAATTAAGGTTCTTTGACAATTTTATTTTTATTTTGTCGACTATAGATTGTCCACCAAGTCAAAAAAGTCAAAGGACCCATTGAGCTATACCGTTAGTTTTGTTTGTTTGAATGTTGTTTAACGCCACTTCCAGTAATTTTTTAGCTATATAATTTCGTCCAGTTTTTATTGAGGGAGGAAGCCGGAGTACCCGGAGAAAACCCATGACCTTCTGTAGGAAAACTGGCAATCCTTCAGTTTGGGAGTAGAGTACACCCTGCCCGCAGAGATTCACACCCTCAATCTCTGTGTTGGTAGACAAGATGATTAATAGTAGACAAACTACCTTATCCACTCGGCCACCGAGGCCGCATACAGCTACGGTTCTGCAGCTATCTGACACTCGGTTTAGATCAAAATGTAATACAATGTTTACAAAGTTGAAGCTTATCATTTTTGTCACTATCTCTTTTGTTACACCCGTTCCACAGTTCACATCCATATTCAAATAGAGGAAGTATATAAGTAAAGTATATCCTTTTAAGGTTTTGTCTGCTAAGAATATATTTCATCTTTCTCAGAACATATATTTGTTTGCTGATACTACAACATATATTTTCAACATGCCTTGTCCATTTGCAGTCATCAGAAAAAGTTGCCCCTAAGTGTTTATGAGATTGTACTTTTTGTAACTGTTCATTATTAAAAGACAGATTGATTTGTGGAATACTGTTATCATTGGGGAAGATCATGAATTCAGTCTTTTGGTGGTTAAAATCAACTAGCCAGCGTTTTGCCCATTGATTAAGTAATTCTAAGTCTGAATTTAACGTTCTCTGAATTTCTAAGTGATCATTAAGCGAATACAATGAGGTATCATCAGCAAACAATATCATCATACAATTAATATTATCTCAATGCAATATCATTAATGTAAAGCGCAAATAATAAGGGACCGAGCACGGAACCTTGAAGAACACCTGGTTTTAAAACCCCATATGATGACGAATCATTCCTAATAGTAACTCGCTGTTTTCTATCGGAAAGATAATTTTCTATCCAACTAATTAATTTCACTTTGATACCATAAGATCTTAGTTTTAATATAAGACCTTTATGCCATATACGGTCAAATGCCTAAGAAACATCACAAAAAACTACGCATGTAGTTGGTCTGTGCTCTTAGGCCACGCAGATTTTGTGATACAATTCAATAAACTGGTGATTTGTAGAGTGACCGAGAACAAAACCTGACTGAAACTTGAAGCGCAACTTGTGGTCTAGGATATAATAATATATATGCTTAGATACTATTCTTTCAAAAACCTTTCCGACACAGCTCAGTAACGCAATAGGACGATAATTAGAAGCGAGTGATTTGTCACTTTTTTTATAAACGCAAAAACATTGGCAATTTTCCAGCAATTAGGAAATACAGAAACACGAAAAGACAAATTAAATATAAACGACAAAGGTAAAAACACACTAGCTGCTGTATATTTTAACATGTGGTGACTGATAGAGTTACTGTCGGAAGCTTTTCCTAATTTAAGAGAACCTAGTATGTCCTTTATCTCGTCCTCCGTCAATTCATCTATGTCCAAAGAGTTGACCATGCTTGGTAAGACATCTGGTAAATCAATATTATTTTCATGTAAATTAGAAATATTGCAAAAATAAGTATTAAGCAAATTAGCTTTATCAAAATCATTAACGGTGATTTCCTTAGACGTTAAGTCAATTAACGGAGGAATAGACGAGAAACGGTTATTTCCCATTACTTTCTTCACAAGGGACCAAAACGTCTTTGGACAGGTCGAATTTTCATCCAAAAGCCCATTGGCATTAAGAAAAAATTGTTATTTAGCATGTTGTTAACTTTGTTTCGCTGAGTTTTGAATTTACTGAGATTACGAGAAGACCCACATTTTTTGCCCTGTTATGTAACCTGTTACGAAGCCTTATTTGTTTTCTTATTTCGGAGTTAAACCAAGGTTTATCTGTTGGTCGTATCGTGATAATTTTTGTCGGAATACACTTTTTTGCTAATTCAATAAATTTTTCAGTAAAAAAGTCGCCACAGCATTTACGTCATCATCAAAATTGGAGAATGAACCAACCCAATCAAAGTTATTAATTTCCGCATTAAACTGGTTAAAATCTGCGTGCTTGTATAGCCAAATAAGTCGCTTATTTGATTCTTGATTATAATGAGGGACCTTTACGTAGACTTTAGTGGCATTGTGATAACTTTTACTTCGGTCAATATCAATGACCTCTGAGAAGGTTACATCACATTCTGCGGATAATAAAATAGGGTCTAGCAGCATAGCTCGATTCGAAACTGGGTCTATCCTTGTAGGCTCATTAACAACATTTTTAAAATAAAATATATCAATAATATCATTTACTAAGTTGTTTTTAACTGTTAGTAAATCTAGATTTAGATCGCAAGTGATAACAACTTTCAAAGTGTAATTCAACGCTTGTTCTATGGAGTATTGAA